>CADEHL010001107.1:442500-842661 GCA_902827135.1 Harpagifer antarcticus | reverse complement strand
CTTTTAATGTTATTTTATTCGCTTTTCCTTTTAATGACTGATTTTAAATGCCATTTTCTTAATGTCTTTCATTTTTTGTAAAGCACTTTGAATTGCCTTGTGTTGAAAAGTGCTTTATAAATAAACTTGCCTTGCCTTGCCTTGCAAGCTCATCCATCATCTATGACTCCCCCCTCCCCACTGAGTTCGGTTTAATGTGCATAACCTTGGGCAAGGTTCATAGTTTTAAATATTGTAAATCAAGCAACTGTCGGACGTATGCTCTACAAATACTCACAGTATAAAAAAACACGCTAAACACAAGTCAATCAATATAAACTCACCTTATGATTTTCATGGATTTATCCTAGTTAACACCGGTGAATGACAATGTTTACAAATTGACAGCTGTATTTATGTTGCTCGTTGTAACAGCAAATGTGAACTCTGCTTTTTGCAAACAATGCGTCTTGTGATAACCTGTAACTATGACGAACATTTGATGACATTAAATAACTTTAAATAACGGACGCGGTGGACCCGTTCAAATCCAGTTTTGGACAGTCTGCTGTGGTTCCATCCCATTTCAAGTGCTGTTCGACGCTCGGCGTAACCCTCGGAGCACACTCTCCAATCACAGAACTTGAGGACTATAACGGGGTTTGTCAAGCGAAGCGGAGAGAATACTTACTTCCGGATGTAATATTCTGTAAAGCAAATCAGCTGCTCTGACCCTCGGTCCTGACGGACTCCAACTTGTGTTTAGTAATCAAACAAATAAATAAACACAAGGATAAGTATGTGTTATTATCGCTTTTAAATGTGCTTTATAAATAAAACTTGATTTGATTTGATTTGATTGTTGAGTAAATGGAGAATTGCACAGGGGAAAATAATGTAGGCTATCTATGCCACCATTTTAGATGCGGATTTTGTTAAACTAATACGTTTGCGCTGTGGACCAACACATTGACGGGGAAGGGGGTAGCAATAAAGATAACACCATTAAACAGTTGCACAACATAACAGAAATAATATCGATAGCAGCGTCCCTAGCAACAAGTAACAAGTAGTTAATAATAATAAAAGACATTAAGAAAAAGGCATTTAAAACAGTCATTAAAAAGCAACACAATCTACCTGCATTGCATTACTCTAAACATGTAATAATGTGCTTTAACCAGTAGGTGGTTTGGGTTAAAAAGCTGTCAAGTTTACAGTGTTAACAAAATAAAATATACTGCTGTTTCTGGTTTAGTTTACGACGGATATATTTAGTTATTGTTTTGATATTTGTAACACAAAAGCGATGGAAAAAACCCACAGCAACACAGAAGAGATGGTCTTAACATGACTCAGCGGTCTAGTAGTTAATAAAAAATAATAATATCAAAACAAATATTCTGAGCCCGATCTCTGTAGATAAATAAAAATAAAGAACTACGACAGATGTGTAATATTTAATGCAGCCGAACCATTTATTACAATGCATTCATGTGATGACTTTCAAAGAGTAAAGCAAGCACTGCTGAATAAAGTATGATTTTATCTTTTACGAAACGTTTTTTTTCATATGGAATGCAGTTGGAGGTCAACCAATCACAGAGCTTGAGAACTAATCACGGGGTTTATCAAACAGAGCACATGGTGTAGTCCTAAACGATAGCTGTGGATTCTGGGATTCTGCCATCCTTTACTCCGAAAAAATATTTGTTTCTCCGAATCGAATGGGAAAAATACAAAAGCATTGCACACAATTTAAACCAATCAATGTTGTGTAATTAACAAGGATAATCTGGTGTTTTTTAGTCGATGAGTAGTGCAGATATCACTGTAAAATCATTCGACAGTAAGGGGAATACTTACTTCCGGGTGTACAATTCTCCATTATCCAATGGGAATGGACGCTCACATTGCCTTTTAAGGGCAGCCGACACAAACGAATGCCGTGCTTCCATGAGCGTCAAATCCCGCCGCAGATGGGAATACATTGCAATCAGTTGAAAGCTATTTGCATCCCTTTATGAAGCTGAAGGAGCCTCGGAGCGTCACAACTGCACGCCACGGGACCCTGACCAAACGTCGCTCCTGGACGATTATGGAGTGAGAGTGTGCTGGTAGCCAGGATGTCTGTCTGCTCTCTGACAGGGTGGCGCGTAGCCTGCCTGCATCGAGCACCATTCCTAGATACAATACCTGGGGGCGCTCTTCTTCCAATTGATCGCAAATCCTAACTCGGTTAGATGAAGGATCAATTGAGCCGTATGACACATTGCCCGTTCCCTGGAGCTGGCCATAACTATGAGGTCGTCTAGGTAAAAGAATACTCTCATGCCCCGGCTGCGCAGCGGCTGGAGTGCCACCTCCACGCACTTGCTGAACGTGCACGGGGACAGGGAGTAGCCGAACGGCAGCCTGTTGTACTCGTAAGCCACCCCCTGGAAGGCAAAACGTAAATACTTTCTGTGTTTCGGAGCAATTCCGACATGAAAGTAGGCGTCCTTCAGGTCGATGGTTGTAAACCAATCGCCTGGCTGCACCAGTTCCAATAACCGTTTCACAGTCAACATCTGGAACGTTTTGCGTACAATGTGAAGGTTCAGACCACGGAGATTCAGAATGATGAGAATAATGCCCCTTCTCTCTGTCAGGTGTGTGCACAACAGATACCACCTGTTTTCGCACCAAGGTCTGAACCTCTGTTGAGAGAAAGCCTATGTCCCTTCGGGATGATAGCTTCGCCTCTTTTATGCCTGTAAACGGAGGAGGGGTGCTGGAAAACTGGAGTGAATAACCCTGTTTCAGTATCCTGTCCATCCACTCCGTTAAGCACTGAGCCTGTTTTTCAGGTCTCAAGCTCGGAAATGACATTCCCAGAACAAATGACCATATCTTCCCTTCTAAAAGGGTTAAATTAATAATCTTTTTTCTCAAAGTAATGATAAACCTGTGAGTTAGATGTAGAAAAGTCAGAATCAATATAGATGTTTTTTAGTTTAAAGAAAATTCAGATTGAACATAGTAAAAAACTGTAAATTATAGTGTTTACTAGTGTTTTTTACTTATAGTGAAAACTAACCTTGGATGATGGTAAGGTAGACTAAAAGCTTTAGGAATCCAAAGTACAACATATAATAAGTACACTGTATCAAGATTGATGCAAAACAAGTGACATTTGACCTTTTTAGAGAAGTTTAGCAACAAAAAACACTTCTGGGGTCATTTGGGTGGATTTTCCATATCTCTGGCCCCCCTTGGTCGATTTTGATGATTGACATCTCTTTCTAACCGTCAGAGCCAATGGAATCGAGGGAAAGTTCCCCATACACACACAGCTTACCAAATAAGGAGTGAGAGAGACGCGTAGAAAAACCGGAAGCTGCGCTAACCTCTGGTGGCTACCATTAGCAGCTAATTCTTCTTCTCCGATTTTTCCATAAAAATTGAATTATGGATTATCAACGTTTTCTCGTTTTAATGCCATTGAACACAACTTTTGATCAGAATAACAGCTAAGGTGATCTCCGTGTTTTGCTACCTAAAGCTACTCGTGAGTTGTCTGTATTTGCTTCCCCTGTAACGAGTTCTGATCGCTCAGTGATGATCCTTATATTTCTATAATCTGTGGACTCTCAGGATGTTATCTAAGCTTGTTTGTGCAGATCCAATAAGTATATTGATCAGTGTAGCTAGAGTTCTGTGCTAACGGCCTAAAGATTGTTTCGCTCGTAGCTAATTCAGAGGCTCGGCGCTAGCTTTGTGGGTTTAAAAAAAAAAAAGATCAGTTAGCTGAGTTTCTTCCCGTTACATGGATATGAAACATTCATAGTTTATTGAATATTAAGAAGCCCTCAGACGCTGTTTCCTGCAGATGACGCGTTTTTATCCCCGGTATCGGGGGTGCTGTGTAGAAGAGGTTAACATGCATCTGCGTTTCCATTCCCCGTAACACTGTGTCAGGGGATGTGCCATTAACTGTGGGGCCCCAGCAATAAAGCTGTGATATTCTCTGATGACCCGTCCCGCCGCAAAATGTCCCGTGAAGGTAACATTTGCCCATGGGGGGTCGACACGGAAAGGGCCGACTCTCTCCCGAGGTCTTTGAACACAGCATGGCGCACTTCCTCGGGAACGATGAAAAACATCAAGTGGAGTCTTCACACTTCGTTTTAATGTCCCTGTACCTGCATAGCACGGTTTATCACTCTCACCTGTGCATGCACTAGCTGCCTCCTTTACTGGAGATACAACCCGGGCAGCGAGTGGGGAAACTGTACTGAAAACATTACGTGGCAGTGTGGGTGTGTGGAAAGCAGAGACACTCAAACTGGAATACATTTTATCACTTTTATTTGGAAAAGAGGTTTTAACCAACAAAGGATGGGAGGAGGAAGAGGCAGGATTTGCCCTCGCGTCCTGGCCAGAGAAATCCCCTCTCTCTGCCGAGGCGCTTCCTCCCGCCGCTAGTCAACTTCTGGAGGATGGAGCTCCCCACCCGGTACCCCTCCGCTGCGGCGGCACCGGAGTGTGGACCGGAGGAGGAACCCGACGGATCCTGACGGCCTGTCCCTGCGGGGGTCGCCCTCGACCCAGCACCTCGGGATGGACCGCGGAGGCAGAGCGCATACCTTGACTTCCTATACTCTTCCAAGTCTCAACCTCGCCGTTTAACCAGGGCTTCTGAAAGTTCGGTACTACATTTTCCAATGTAGGAGGTATATTTCCTGCTAAACCAGATAACAATCTACCACAAAATATTGTCATCACTAAAGAAATCTCTTCAGCATTCACCCACAACACTCTTTTCCCTGTGCAATACTACACTACATGTGCAGGATGGGAAAGGTGGTATTATGACCCCAGCGAAATATGCCACATCGAAAAATCTCTCTGTAGGTGATTTGATGTAAAAATGCAACAGAGCTATAGCTTATACAGAAGTCACATTTTCGTATAAATGAAAATATATTATAAATATATTTTATCATGTATAAGTAGTGCATAATGATGATATTGGGATATTGCAATTGAATATTTCATGTTTTTGTCATATTGTAATATGGGTTGGTTCATGCTAATAATTTCCCATGAAAAATGATTTACTAGCAGATAAAAACTGCGTGAGGATTTCCTTCTAATGAACAGAACCAGCAGGAGGCAGTATTGTTCTCATTTACTCACTTGAAACTCTTCTCTCTCTACTCAGCTTCACCTTCTCTTCTCAGCAATCATCCTCACCCCTGCTGTTCAAATACCACTCAGACTCACAATCATAGGTACTGTACAATGATTTAGAAAAGAAACACCTCTTTCAATATGAATATGTAGTAATGGTGAAGACAAAGCACATCATTGGGATACCTGTCTTACTGATGGGTATTTAAATGAACTAACAATCAGTGTTGGGGTGATCTTTTGAGGGGTTGCTCAACTTAACCTGTTAAGCCCCATAGCCCCCGCCCGGCGGGGCTTAATGGGCTTTTTTTGTCTCAGGCCTTTTTAAAATTTGATAGACTATGAATGTGTCATACTCACTTAACGGGAAGAAACTAACTGATGATATGAACAATTTTTACCGAAACAAAACACAAGTCTCACAAGAAGCGTCTAAATGAGCCCTATGCTATGATAAGTGAATGTGGCAAAGCACTAGAAAGAAGTCTGGTGGGGTAATAAGCAATCAGATGATACTACAGGTTTTAAACTAAGCAACATATTTAGTAACGCCTCTTTGATATCCCAAATAAAGAACGAGAATAATGTCATGAAACAATGTTCTGAAGAAAAAACCTTTACTAGAATGAAAGTTGACTAAATGTAAATCTGATAAATAGTTGAAGTTAAACACAAATCACATGGTTATATGTATTTCCTTTTGATGTGCGCATTCACCGTCATAATGAACTGAATTTGTTTAATTTCTTTGTGGCATGTGTTTTCCATGCCATATTAAACAATATGTAAATGTTTTCATTTCATTTAGACTGTCACGATTATCATGTCATGTCACATTTCTATGTCTAGGTTTGGGTGTTTTTGCTGTTGTCTCTGTCATGTTTTCCTCCTGGGTTATTGTCTGGTCCTTTTCCCTGTGTTTTTCCTCCTGTCGTTAGTTTCCCTGGTGTGTCTGATTGTCTAATTGTGTTCACCTGTGGCCCTTGTGTTTCTCCTCCCCTGCCCGGCTGTTTCTCGTCCTGTGATTACCCCTCCCTGTATTTAGTCTTGTCTCTTCCTGTGTTCAGTGTTGGTGCTTCTTTTGTTTGTGACCTAGTTCACCGTAGAGTGTTTTGTCTGTCCACGTATAATTAAGTCCTTGAAATAAAGGTGTTATCAAGTGCTATCTGCGTTTGGGTCCTACCTGCTTCACTCTGCGTATCAGAAAGCTTCAACCAAGAAATGGACCCAGCAGATCCGTTCAAGCTGGAATTATTGAATTTTTCCTTTTTTTTGGCTAACTGCTCGGATCGATGGAAGAGAGCACCCGGAGTTCAGCAGCGAGAGGCTGTGTTGTCGGAGGCGCGCCAGATGGCTAGAGAGAAACCAGGTTTGGTGAAGTTCTTACCTGGCTGGATTTCAAAGATCCTCCCGGTGTGTGATTCCCGGCCTGCTAGCCCCAGGCATTCCCAACCTGGTACCATACGCCTTGGTGGGTTCCGTCTGAAGTCAACCCATGCTTCTGCCCCAGTTCCTGCTCCTGTCCAGGAGTCGTATTCTGGAATTCGTCTGGCTTATGGAGGTCCACGGAGTATTCAGGCGACTGCTAAGAGAAGGAGTCGCAAGGCCAGGCTAGCAGCCCGAGCCCCAGCAGCCATGGCTCCATGCTCTAGTACCGGCCCACACAGCCATGGTTCCGTGCTCCAGTACCATCCCACACAGCCATGGATCCGTGTTCCGGTTCTGTGCCCAGCTGCCATGGTTCCGGCTACAGAACCGGCCCACACAGCCATGGTCCCGGCCCCAGTTCAGGCCCCAGCAGCCATGGTTCCAGCCCCAGTCCTGGCCCCAGCAGCCATGGTTCTGGCTTCAGTACCGGCCCCAGTAGCCATGGTCCCGACTCCAGTTTCGGCTCCAGGACTGGCTTACAGGCCGACGCCAGCTCCCCGAGTCCTGTCGGCGTACCGGCCGACGCCAGCACCTCGTCTCCTGTTGGCTTTCCAGCCGACGCCAGCTCCCCGAGGCCTGTCGGCGTACCGGCCGACTCCAGCACCTCGTCTCCTGTTGGCTCTCTAGCCGACGCCAGCTCCTCGTGTCCTGTCGGCGTACCGACCGACACGAGTCCCCTCTCTAGTCCCCTCTCTAGTCCCCTCTCTAGTCCCCTCTCTAGTCCCCTCTCAGGTCCCCTCTCAGGTCACCTCTCAGGTCCCCTCTCAGGTCCCCTCTCAACTTCCCTCTCAACTTCCGTCTCAAGTCCCCTCTCAACTTCCCTCTCAAGTCCCCTCTCAACTTCCCTCTCAAGTCCCCTCTCAACTTCCCTCTCAAGTCTCCTCTCCAGTCACCTCTCGAGTTCTCTCGAGTCCCCTCTCAAATCACCTCTCGAGTTTCCTCTCGAGTCCCCTCTCAAGACCCATCTCAAGACCCATCTCAAGTCCCCTCTCAGGTCCCATCTCGAGTCTCTTCTCAAGTCCCCTCTTCAGTCCCCTCTCGAGGCCCCTCTCAAATCACCTCTCGAGTTACCTCAAGTTTCCTCTCGAGTCCCCTCTCGAGTCCCCTTTCAAGACCCATCTCAAGTCCCCTCTCAGGTCCCATCTCGAGTCTCTTCTCAAGTTCCCTCTCAAGTACCCTCTTCAGTCCCCTCTCGAGGCACCTCTCAAGTCTCCTCTCGAGTTCCCTCTCGAGTCCCCTCTCAAGTCCCCTCTCGAGTCCCCTCTCGAGTCCCCTCTCGAGTCTTCTCTCAGGTCCCCTCTCGAGTCTTCTCTCAGGTCCCCTCTCGAGTCTTCTCTCAGGTCCCCTCTCGAGTCTCTTCTCAAGTCCCCTCTCGAGTCTCCTCTCGAGTTTCCTCTCAAGTCCCTTCTCGAGTCCCCTCTCGAGTCTTCTCTCAGGTCCCCTCTCGAGTCTTCTCTCAGGTCCCCTCTCGAGTCTCTTCTCGAGTCCCCTCTCGAGTCTCCTCTCGAGTCCCCTCTCGAGTCCCCTCTCGAGTCCCCTCTCGAGTCTTCTCTCAGGTCCCCTCTCGAGTCTTCTCTCAGGTCCCCTCTCGAGTCTCTTCTCGAGTCCCCTCTCGAGTCTCCTCTCGAGTTCCCTCTCAAGTCATCTCTCGAATTCCCTCTCAAGTCACCTCTCGAGTCTCCGTTCAATTTCCCTCTCGAGATCCAGCTCAAGTCACCTCTTGAGATCCCTCTCAAGTCACCTCTCGAGTCAACTCTCAAGTTCCCTCTCGAGCCCTCTCTCGAGTCTCCACTCAAGTCCCTACTCAAGTGCCGTTGGAGGTTCTGCTGGGGGTCCTGCCAACTCCATGTCCTGAGCCGTTGGAGGTCCCGCAGACTGCTCTTCTGCCGGGGGTCCTGCCAACCCTATGTCCTGCGCCGTTGGAGGTTCCGCTGGGGGTACTGCCAACCCCATGTCCTGTGCCGTTGGAGGTCCCGCAGACTGCTCTTCTGCCGGGGGTCCTGCCAACTCCATGTCCTGTGCCATTGGAGGTTCCGCCGACTACTCTCCTGCCGGGGGTCCTGTCGGCCCTGTGTCCTGTCGGCCCTGTGTCCTCTTCCGTGGGGAATCTTGCCGACACCTGTCCCACCGGCTCCGGATCCTGCCCGGCCGACACCTGCTCTTGCCCGGCCTCCGGAGCTGTCCGGTCTTCGCCCTCGAGCCCGGTCCCCTGAGTTTGCCCGCTGTGGTCTCCGCCCCTCCTCGAACTCTGCCTTGCCCGCGGGCCGTCCGCCCGAGACCCCCTTTTTGAACTCTGCCTTGCCCCCGGGCCGTCCGCCCGAGACCCCCTCTTCGAACTCTGCCTTGCCCTGGGCTGTCAGCCAAGGCCCGTCCTCCGGACCCCCGCCACCCACCCTGCTGGACGTTGTTGGATTTTTGTTTTGGTGTTTAGGGACATCTAATCCGTCCCTTGAGGAGGGGGTTCTGTCACGATGCTCATGTCATGTCACATTTCTATGTCTAGGTTTGGGTGTTTTTGCTGTTCTCTGTCATGTTTTCCTCCTGGTGTATTGTCTGGTCCTTTTCCCTGTGTTTTTCCTCCTGTCGTTAGTTTCCCTGGTGTGTCTAGTTATCTGATTGTGTTCACCTGTTGCCCTTGTGTTTCTCCTCCCCTGCCCGGCTGTTTCTCGTCTTGTGATTACCCCTCCCTGTATTTAGTCTTGTCTCTTCCTGTGTTCAGTGTTGGTGCTTCTTTTGTTTGTGACCTAGTTCACCGTAGAGTGTTTTGTCTGTCCAAGTATAATTAAGTCCTTGAAATAAAGGTGTTATCTGCGTTTGGGTCCTACCTGCTTCACTCTGCGTATCATAGACACATTTACATGAAAAGGAAATACATATTGAATATCACTACTATAAAAAATGTATACCAAAACCGTTAAATAATAAAATGTAATGATATTCAGATTCAGCAACAGTATAGTTGTTGTAGATTGTTTTAGCATTATATAAGTAATTGTGCTTTCTTAACATCTCAGGCTGCTGTTGTTGGTACTCTAGCCAATCACAGCAGCCTGTACTATAAGCATGGTTTCCCCTAGAGTGTTTTTCACCCATCTGTCCACATATGTAGACATGTCCACACATGTCCACGTTTTAATGCATACCATGTACACTGTATTAAGATGTGATGGCTAGGTAGAAAAAGATGCTGCAAACCAATCTGGATCTTTAATACATGCTGTGAGCAGCAGCAAGTATTTGTTATATTAGCGCCTGCAGCCCACACCTCTGCATTGACAATGACATCGACACATGTCTATAATATGCCCACCCTCCTACAAAGGCCATTTGTCATTACTGTATGTGTTAGCACGGTGCAGGTACCATATATTTACTCTGCAGTGTGCTCCATGGCACCCACAATGCACACACTGATCAGAGAGCTGTAGTCCATTTCCACTGGAGACTGACTGGAAAATTACAGGATGTGTAGTCTTATGCAGAAGATGCCAAAGAGATTTGTCGTCCATTTCCTGTGGACATTTGAACAGAATATCCACTCGGTGCATTTGTAGTCTTTTTTTCCAGTATGTAAAGGTGAAGAATATTTAAATGCGTACACGATACTACCATGCAACAACCACATATGGACACCCTGGGACATGTGCACTGTTCAAATACACAGAGGAGACATCTAAAAGACAGCAGCTAAAGGCTAGGATACACGGGTAGCATTTGGTAGCAATGATGATTTGCAGTAATGCCCATCAGGGACAAAATCTAACCCTGTAAAATAATGCGTGATATGCGGGCAAATATCTCAGTGATGCTCAGTTTTCATAGTGAAGGTTTTTGTGACGTATGTAAAAATATTAACTACAGTATATATAACTTTTAAATTGAACTTCTTACGACTAATATGGGTGTTTCCAATGAGGTATCTATAAGTGGGAAATAACACTAATATTGCAACAGGCATCGCATCAGTAACGTCAAACTAACCTTGGTGTTGTAACATTTCAGCAAGTTCAAATGTTCTCTAACTAGGAAACTCTTTACAGATGAAATGCAAAAATATTTCAGAAGGATTATCAGCTGATTTTGGTTGAACCCCTCCTGTTTCCTGTATGTCACAAAATAAACAAAATAATTGCATGATTCAAAACATTACCCGTGTAACTCTGCCTCCAAACAACCCCCTACTTCCACCCCACAGTAAAACATTATAACAAAGTTACATTTTTCATTTACAGCAACAATAAACCTCTTTTTAATAAGCAACCTCTTTTAAATGTTCTTGATTGAGAAATGGTATTTTTCCACTTGTTGGATAGGGCTGATTGCCTTTAAAGTTCAAATCTCCAACTCCTTCCTCGCTCCATTCCTCCAGTCTTTCTTCCTGTGATTTGCTCATTCCTTCGTTTTCTTTCACCATAGTCATTCTCCTGCAACAAAAAACAGCAAGTATTCTAAACTGGATTCAGAAATATTATAGGAAATATATTCAATAACAGTATTGAAGCCACTGTGGTAGTGTAGCACTCTAGGGATAAATGTGTCATTATTTTGGAAGTTCCCTTATTCACTTTATCCAGAGTGGGATTAGAAGATCAATAACAATCGGTATCAAGTACAGCGCTGACAGAGGTGGATGTGGTGAGCTAAGCTTAGACAAATATGAAAATCAGGGAGAAACCATCAGCTCAGAAATAGACCAACCAAACTGGGGTCTGGGCTTTGACCCATTGAGCTCGTCGGAATGAATGACACAGAGCCATGTTGGACCACCAGAAGCAGGGATAGGCTTTGGGGTCAGGAGCATTGAAAGCCAGATGGGTTTGGACCGAGGCGTGCTGAACCCTGGCATGGCTCTTGGAACGTGGATCTCACCTCTTCTGGAGGGGAAAGGAACCCAGGCTGGTAAACGTTCTGACTAGATAAAGATGGGGCTTAGCTCTACGCAAAGCACTGGTTCTGGAACCAAATTCTTGGAAAGGGGCTGTATTCTCGACTTTTCTGGAGTAGTCCAGGATGAGATGCTTCTAGGGAGCGTGGGGATATTCACGAGAAGTTGGCTGAGTACCCGTAGTCTAACATCTACCCCGTAGTCTAAATGAGAAGGTCGCCTTAATGCAAGTGTGAGTTATTGAGAGGAAGGTTTCAGTCTAGTTTGCTCCAGAAGGTTCATAATGGAGTGAAATGACCTGGAAGTACATATCAGCCAGACGTGGGAGAAGTACTCACATGTTGTACTAAAGTAAAAGTACAAGTACTAGAGTGTAGGAATACTCTGTTACAATAAAAGCCCTGCATTCAAAGGGTTACTCAAGTACAATTATAAAAGTATTCTCATCAAAATATAGTGAAAGTAGCGATAGTAAATGTAGTCATTGTGCAGATTGGTCCATTTCAGAATATTATATATGATATGTTTTATAAAGATTGATCATGAAAGTGTTCTCAAAGCTGGTAAAGGTGCAGCTAGTTTGAATGACTTTGTAGACTGCAGGGTAGCTGGTGAAGGTGCAGCTAGTTTGAATGACTTTGTATACTGCAGGGTAGCTGGTGAAGGTGCAGCTAGTCTGAATGGTTTTGTAGACTGCAGGGTAGCTGGTGAAGGTGCAGCTAGTCTGAATGGCTTTGTAGACTGCAGGGTAGCTGGTGAAGGTGCAGCTAGTCTGAATGGCTTTGTAGACTGCAGGGTAGCTGGTGAAGGTGCAGCTAGTCTGAATGGCTTTGTAGACTGCAGGGTAGCTGGTGAAGGAGCAGCTAGTTTGAATGGCTTTGTAGACTGCAGGGTAGCTGGTGAAGGTGCAGCTAGTCTGAATGGCTTTGTAGACTGCAGGGTAGCTGGTGAAGGTGCAGCTAGTCTGAATGGCTTTGTAGACTGCAGGGTAGCTGGTGAAGGTGCAGCTAGTCTGAATGGCTTTGTAGACTGCAGGGTAGCTGGTGAAGGAGCAGCTAGTCTGAATGGCTTTGTAGACTGCAGGGTAGCTGGTGAAGGTGCAGCTAGTCTGAATGGCTTTGTAGACTGCAGGGTAGCTGGTGAAGGAGCAGCTAGTCTGAATGGCTTTGTAGACTGCAGGGTAGCTGGTGAAGGTGCAGCTAGTCTGAATGGCTTTGTAGACTGCAGGGTAGCTGGTGAAGGTGCAGCTAGTCTGAATGGCTTTGTAGACTGCAGGGTAGCTGGTGAAGGTGCAGCTAGTTTGAATGACTCTGTAGACTGCAGGGTAGCTGGTGAAGGTGCAGCTAGTCTGAATGGCTTTGTAGACTGCAGAGTAGCTGGTGAAGGTGCAGCTAGTCTGAATGGCTTTGTAGACTGCAGGGTAGCTGGTGAAGGAGCAGCTAGTTTGAATGGCTTTGTAGACTGCAGGGTAGCTGGTGAAGGTGCAGCTAGTCTGAATGGCTTTGTAGACTGCAGGGTAGCTGGTGAAGGTGCAGCTAGTCTGAATGGCTTTGTAGACTGCAGGGTAGCTGGTGAAGGTGCAGCTAGTCTGAATGGCTTTGTAGACTGCAGGGTAGCTGGTGAAGGTGCAGCTAGTCTGAATGGCTTTGTAGACTGCAGGGTAGCTGGTGAAGGTGCAGCTAGTCTGAATGGCTTTGTAGACTGCAGGGTAGCTGGTGAAGGTGCAGCTAGTCTGAATGGCTTTGTAGACTGCAGGGTAGCTGGTGAAGGTGCAGCTAGTTTGAATGACTCTGTAGACTGCAGGGTAGCTGGTGAAGGTGCAGCTAGTCTGAATGGCTTTGTAGACTGCAGGGTAGCTGGTGAAGGTGCAGCTAGTCTGAATGACTTTGTAGACTGCATGGTAGCTGGTGAAGGTGCAGCTAGTCTGAATGGCTTTGTAGACTGCAGGGTAGCTGGTGAAGGTGCAGCTAGTCTGAATGGCTTTGTAGACTGCAGGGTAGCTGGTGAAGGTGCAGCTAGTCTGAATGGCTTTGTAGACTGCAGGGTAGCTGGTGAAGGTGCAGCTAGTCTGAATGGCTTTGTAGACTGCAGGGTAGCTGGTGAAGGAGCAGCTAGTCTGAATGGCTTTGTAGACTGCAGGGTAGCTGGTGAAGGTGCAGCTAGTCTGAATGGCTTTGTAGACTGCAGGGTAGCTAGTGAAGGTGCAGCTAGTCTGAATGGCTTTGTAGACTGCAGGGTAGCTGGTGAAGGAGCAGCTAGTCTGAATGGCTTTGTAGACTGCAGGGTAGCTGGTGAAGGAGCAGCTAGTCTGAATGACTTTGTAGACTGCAGGGTAGCTGGTGAAGGAGCAGCTAGTCTGAATGGCTTTGTAGACTGCAGGGTAGCTGGTGGATTTACTCCAGGTGGAACTAAAGTCTGATTTAACACTTGGTTATATTTCACATCATTCATCCACATCTGTGAAGTAACTAAAGGTGTTAAATACATGTAGTGGAGGAAAAGTACACCATGTACCTCTGAACTGTAGTGGAGTAGAAGTACAAAGTAGCAAACAAATTGAAATACTCGAGTAAAGTACAAGTATGTTAAAATGCATTTTTTTCTGTAAAATGATCAAATAAAGTCAACATTTAACGTATTTACTGAGTTGGGTGGTGTTTGTTAAGCTTGTTTTTTTTTTTAAATGTATCATTCATCATCAATTTATTTAAATAGTTTAAGCCTTGATAAGGTAAGTAAGTTAGAGCATTTTCATGGAGCAGAAACGTGACAAACCTAATCTTAAAAGAAACCTAACATTGCTTTTGTATCTAAATATCACATGTGGGGGAGTTTCCAAACTCCACAGTGTTTCCATGTGCTTGCAAAATAAGTAAAACAATAAACACTGAACATTATATTTCACTTTTGGGTCTCTCGTTCTGCTGGGGAGATTCCATGCTCACATTAGCAAAGATGGCAAACCTGAACGGTGATCCTCAGATCTGCAGACGTTTGGCTGGACACTGTTATCTTTCACGTTCTCCAGTCAACTCCTTCATATGAGCCTGGTCAGAGATTATGTTCTACACATGCTAAGACGAAGTCCTAATTACCTTGACTTAGGCATTATTTGTATCTAATTAATTCAGTTATCAACTGAATTATTGAATTGCCTTTGGTATCCCAGATTGTTAAATGCAGTATAAATTATATGATTACCTTTTTCATTTTTGTAAAGCACTTTGAATTACCATATAAATAAACTTGTCTTACCTGTTAGAGTGGTTCTGGGTAGGCCTGTCTGGGGTCGTAGGTCATGTCAGGGATGTAGGTCTCGTGGAGATCAGGATCTAGTGGCAGGCTGTCCAGAGGCATATCAGCGTAGCCATAGGGAGGGTAAGGTCCATCTAACTCTGAGACACAGACACAGAGGAGCAGAGATCGGTTAACTAAACCTTTCACTGATGCACTTCACCCAGCACATTCTGTGGTCATCAAAACGATCCACAAAAAATTAATCAACTTGATATGAGAAAGTGTAATAGAAGCCTCAACTGTCTCTACGTCCCTGTAAAACATTAACATATTTGTGTGAATATTGCTTAAACAAACAATGATTTAGCTTGATAAGGTTGATAGGTGGGTTTATTTGTTACTTTGAACACAGCCAGACTTACTCTTTCTCCCTGTGTCCTGTCTAGGGTTGGGTACCGAGAACCGGTTCCGGTTTCAACATTTAAATTCTAACATTAGAAATGTGAATTTCGGTTCCGCTTTTCGATGCGTGAGGAAATGTTTCATGCCGCTCTCCGTAACCTACTGTATGACTGCGGCGGGGCGGGAAATGTAGCTTTGTACCCATAGATATATAAAAAACACGTGTTTATATCATAGACTGTATATATAAATGGATGTAGGGTCCGTGACGTCACCCATAGGATTCTGCAGAGTTGCCGTGAAGCCCTTAGTAGGCGGAGTCGGCCACTAACAGCTCGACTGGGACGTCAGAGTCTAATCCCGCCTGCTCCAAATAAGGGCAAAGAGGCGGAGCCGAGGCAGGACCTGCTGCCTCCGAACTGGAAGTAAACAGAGCTAGCTCAGGTTAAGAAGCTAAGCTAACATGAAATACATGCATACCAAGTTACTGCTAACAGTGTAGTTCCCCTATATAAACATTACATTCATCTGCAAGAGAATTAGCTATATTTTGTTATTCTTAATGCTTGTCATTCACACATTGAGAAAAGATTTTGCTGGAGGTATACACAAAGTTTTAGATTCATTGCATAACTACACCGTTATGTCAATAAACCTTAGAAAATCTTGAAATCTTGAAAGGGATGTGCAAAATAGTCATTATATACAGTCTTTAATTAACTATTAGTAGAGAATAACGAGTAATGAACATACTTTAAAAATAATGAAATTCAATAACATGCTTTAACCCCCTTTATATCAGGTGTGCACGTTTATGGTGTAAATACAGCCTATCTACCAATTGGATCAAATCTAAAAGTCAGCCGAATTAGTGTTGATACTGCAAGGAGACGTATTGTGTGAAAAGAAATGTAAGATGTTGTTTAATTGTTGATATATATATATCACGTTTCCAGTGTTGGCGGCAGTTCCTCATGTTTGTCTAGAAGTCTTCTCATCAGGGCTCTATAAATACAGGACTACAGCAGATATTACAATGCCGTTATGTGATGACTTTCAAAGAGAAAAGCAAGCACACTCGGAATAAAGTGTTTTCGGTCTGTTTCCGGGATTTGTTTATAACGATGTGAGACTGGAATTGCACAGGGGAAAATAACGTTTCTATGCCACCATTTTAGATGCGGATTTTGTTAACTAATACGTTTGCACTGTGGACCAACACTACACATTGACGGGGAAGGGGGTAGCAATAAAGATAACACCATTAAACAGTTACACAACATAACAGAAATAATATCGATAGCAGCGTCCCTAGCAACCACCTTGGTAACAATGAAAACGTTGTATAGACACAATTTCCTGAAGTAATCTTCGTAATAACGAGCAAACTAAAGATCATGTACATCCACTGCACACATTATCTGAAATAACAACTCATATTTCTCGCATCAAATGACATCAAAAGGCATTTTAATGGCCAAAGTAACTTTAAAATAGGCATTTTCCACCGAGAATAAAACGAAGTTCGGCCATGTTTTTTTTCTCTGCAGGGCGAAATGTGAAGATCACGTGACATAGACGCCAGCCATTGGAATGAATGGTGAAAAAAAACGTAGGGATCTTACAATTTCAGAGGCGTTTTTGTAGAAATACTACGTCCTACGTTGTGGACCAACGTAGTTATTACACGTTTTTTTGTGAGACCGGGTTGTCTCTAAAAAACATTTTTAATCAATGATTTTATCACTGAGCAAAATCTTGATTTTATGTTTTTAACGGAAACTTGGATAGAACAAAATAACAGTGCAGCTGTTCTTATCGAATCAACCCCTCCCAACTTTAGTTTTATGAGTCAGGAAAGAATGCATAGGAAAGGAGGTGGAGTTGCTATTTTGTTCAATGATTTCAATCACTGCAGGAAGGCCTCTTATGGGAACTTTGCTTCTTTTGAATATGTGGCCCTTCAGCTGAAATGCTCCTCTCGAGCTCTGTTCCTAAATATCTATAGACCACCCAAATACTGTGCAAGCTTTTATGATGACTTTACTGAACTGCTGTCTATAGTGTGTATTGACTTTGACCGTCTAGTCATTGTTGGTGATTTTAACATCCATGTTGACAACCCTCAGGACAAAGGGGCAAACTAACTGTTTTGTGTTCTTGATAGCCATGGACTGACTCAGCATGTGACGGAGCCCACGCACAATAAGGGGCACACTCTGGACTTAATTATCTCAAAGGGTCTGAATATCTCTAAGGTTGTGGTGACTGATGTTGCGCTCTCTGATCATTCCTGTGTTTTCTTTGAGAGCTCTATTTCTGTTCACAAAAAGGTTCAAAAAGAGGTAACCACAAAGCGATATTTAACTGAAAATACTAGGGAAATGTTTACTCAGAATTTTTCTTCCACACTTGCCCCCTGCTAACATCTCAGTAAAATGTTATAGATGCCATTGCTCCAACTAAGGTAAAGGAAGTGACTGGGAAGAAAATATCTCCATGGAGAAAGGCCATGACCGTGAGAGGAGAAAAAAGAGAGTGTTGAAAAGCTGAACGTAGGTGGCGAAAAACAAATCTCCAGGTTCACTTTGAAATCTATAAAGAGAGACTTGGCCTTTATAATTTGGAATTGAAAAACGCACTTCAGTCTTTCTTCTCTGACATCATTACCAAAAACAAAAACAGTAGCCTCTGAATTTCTATCCACCAGGGCGTGCAATGATTTTGCCTTTTTCACTGACAAAATTCAGAAAATCAGACAAGCAGTCAGTGCCTCTGCATCAGGAACAGCAAATGTGTTGTCCCTATGTCCACCTAATATCAATTCAAACACCATGACACAATTCCATCAGATTAATGATAAAAACCTAGAGGACATTATTCAACTTCTGAAATCCTCCTCCTGCTGCCTTGATATTATTCCAACACGATTTTTCAAAGATGTTTTTTGTTGCATGGCCTCAGATCTACTTCATATAGTAAACAAATCTCTTCACTCAGGTATTTTTCCACAGGCCCTGAAAACTGCAGTCATTAAACCGCTCTTAAAAAAGAATAATCTAGATGCTTCAGTAATGAACAATTACAGGCCCATATCAAACCTCCCATTTCTAGGTAAAATCATTGAAAAAGTTGTTTTTCAACAGCTGAGTAATTTTTTGCATTTAAATGACTGTTTGGATGTGTTCCAGTCAGGCTTTCGTCCAAACCACAGCACTGAGACTGCTCTTGTAAAGGTCTTCATTGACATCCACTTAAACACAGACAGTGGCAGAACTTCAGTGTTAGTATTATTAGATCTCAGTGCTGCGTTTGACACTGTTGACCACAGCATATTACTAGACCGACTGGAAAACTGGGTGGGACTTTCGGAAACAGTTCTAAATTGGTTTGAATCCTACTTAAAGGACAGAAACAACTTTGTTTCTATAGGTAAATACACATCTGAGTTGACAAATATGACATGTGGGGTACCTCAAGGCTCCATCTTGGGGACTCTTCTCTTTAACATCTACATGCTACCACTGGCTCAGATAATGAAAAACAACAACATAAGTTACCATAGCTATGCGGATGACACACAAATATACGTAACAATTTCACCAGGAGACTATGCTCCAATTCAAACACTGAGTAAGTGCATTGAATAAATCAATGACTGGATGGGTCAGAACTTTCTTCAATTAAACAAAGATAAAACTGAGGTAATGGTTTTTGGAGCCAAGGCAGAACGTATAAAAGTTAGCGCTGAGCTTCAGTCTGCAATGTTCAAAACAACAGATAAAGCCAGAAATCTAGGTGTAGTCATGGACTCTGACCTGAGTTTCAACAGTCACATTAAAACAGTTACTAAATCAGCCTACTATCACCTAAAGAATATATCTAGGATTAAAAGACTAATGTCACAGTAGGATTTGGAAAAACTTGTCCATGCTTTTATCTTCAGTAGACTGGACTACTGCAACGGTGTCTTCACAGGTCTCACTAAAAGATCTATTAGAAAGCTGCAGCTAATTCAGAACGCCGCTGCTCGAGTCCTCACTAACACTAAGAAAGTGGATCACATCACTCCTGTTCTGAAGTCTTTACACTGGCTTCCTGTGTGTCAAAGAATAGATTTCAAAATACTGCTGCTGGTTTATAAAGCTTTGAATGGTTTTGTCCCAAAATACATTTCTGACCTCCTGCTAAATTATGAACCATCCAGATCTCTCTGGTCTTCAGGGACTGGTCAGCTTTCTGTCCCCAGAGTCAGAACTAAACATGGAGAAGCAGCGTTCAGTTATTATGCTCCATTTGGAACCAACTCCCAGAAACCTGCAGGTCCGCTGCAACTCTGACTATTTTTAAATCCAGCAAGAAGACTTTTCTTTTTGTCGCTGCTTTTAATTGAACTATTCACATCTTAGACTGCACTGTAACTTTTATCCATGTATTTTTTCTTTTAATGTTTATTTTCTTTTCTTTTTAATGACTGATTTTAAATGCCATTGTCTTAATGTCTTTCGTTTTTTGTAAAGCACTTTGAATTGCCTTGTGTTGAAAGGTGCTATATAAATAAACTTGCCTTGCCTTGGGTTGGGCAGTGGGTCTCAAACGATTTGATCACAATTTATGTATACACATATTGTGTATACATATACTTATTTAATTATTAAAATGTAAACCGATCTTTTTCATATGGGTGTTTAGAGTTGTACCCCCTAGATCTAATAATTCTGCTTAAAGTGCACCAGATTGAAGCATTTTACTTTAAAATGTTCACACACTTCTTCCCGGTATGCCTGAGAAGGCAGATATGCTTGTTTTTCTCAACAAGAACTGTTTTTAAATGGGGGGGGGGGGGGGGGGGTTCCTTTAAAAGTTGGACGGTTGCACTGTTGTAGCTTCAGTGGTTCTCAGGTTACAGTTACATAGCAGTGAATATAAACAGACTGATTAATGTGAATATTACTATAAACTAACCTGTGTAAAAGTTTCTCAAATAAAAAGAAGCATGTATCATTTTTTTACCCTGCCCCTCAAAGAATCTGAATTAAGACCCGGAATCGAAAAATAGAATCGGAATCGTGGAAATTCAAACGATACCCAACCCTAGTCCTGTCTCTAAGTTAAGTTTACAGAGACTTGATATATGTGCAAGCCAATACAAAGCAGAAGTCTGCTGCTAAACTGACCTCAGCTTTAGTGCAGATCACTAGCTTAATGTACATAAATCAGTAGGAATGTTTTTCACAAAACCTTCAGACATTTTCTAGTGGGGTATTTAATAGTAACCCAAACCTCATTAAAGAAACCGAGGGGAACTGAAAGTGCTATCCCACATGCTCCACTGACATCCAACATCTAGTCTCAGGTGGCCTGTGGAACTGCCAGTCAGCTGTTCCTAAGGCTGACTTCATCTCTGGCTACGCTTCCCTGCAGTCTCTGGATTTCCTTGCTCTCACTGAGACCTGGATTACTCCATCCAACACATCCACCCCAGCAGCTCTCTCCACAGCATATTCCTTCTCCCATACACCCAGACCCACTGGCAGAGGAGGTGGCACTGGTCTCCTGCTCTCTCCCAAATGGAGCTGTTCCCTCTTCAAGCTACCTAACTTCACTCCTTCCACCTTTGAATTCCATGCCGTCACAGTAACCCATCCTATACAACTAACCATTGTTGTTCTCTACCGTCCGCCAGGCGCCTTGGGGGACTTCTTGGAGGAATTAGATCATCTCCTCTCACACATCCCTGAAACTGGCCCTCCGGCTGTACTTCTCGGAGACTTCAACTTCCAGACGGGGAAGATAGACGAACTAACATCTCTGTTAACCGCCTTTGCTTTCTCACTGTCTCCATCCCCACCAACTCATAAAGCTGTCCTTGATCTCATATTCTCAAGGAACTGCACTACTTCTAACCTCTCTGTAAACCCGCTCCACACATCCGATCACTTCTTCCTTTCATTCTCTCTACCCCTTTCCAAACATAACAAACTGATCTCTTCTCATCCTGCACCTGTCCGCCGTAACCTTCGTTCCCTCTCCCCCTCTACCTTTGCCTCATCGGTGCTCTCAGCCCTCCCTTCCTCTGACTCGTTCCAACTCCTGCCTCCAAACTCTGCTGCAGAAACTCTCCTCTCTACTCTCTCATCCTCTCTGGACTCTCTCTGTCCTCTCACATCTCGGCAGGCTCGTCAGTCCCCTCCTGCTCCCTGGCTAAATGACGCACTGCGTGCTAATAGAACCGTCCTTCGGGCAGCAGAGCGGAAACGGTGGAAATCCAAACACCGTGACGACCTCCTAACCTATCAAGCTCTCCTCTCCTCTTTCTCTGCTTCGATCTCTCAGGCAAAGAGCACTTTCTTTCAAGATAAGATCCAATCTTCTTATTCCAATCCCAAAAAACTATTTAACATCTTCTCCACCCTCTTGGACCCTCCCAAAGCCCCTCCCCCCTCCTCACTTCTGTCAAGCGACTTTGTTAACCATTTTGAAAAAAATGGTTCTTCTTTTGCTGACTCGCCTTTACTCACTGCTGGGTCACCAGATCCTCCTTACACCCACACACTAACCTCCTTTTCCCCTCTCTCTCCAAGTGAGGTTCTTACCCTCATTACCTCTGCCCGCCCTACCACCTGTCCTCTGGACCCTATCCCTTCAAACCTCCTTCAGACTATCGCTCCTGATATTCTATCGTTTCTCACCCATTTCATCAACACTGCTCTAACTTCTGGTCACTTTCCAAACAGTCTCAAGGAGGCAAGAGTAAACCCTCTCCTAAAGAAACCCACTCTCAACCCGTCTGATGTTATAAACTACAGGCCTGTCTCTCTCCTCCCGTTCCTGTCTAAAACACTTGAACGCGCTGTCTTTAAACAACTCTCCTGTTATCTCCATCAGAACAACCTTCTGGATCCGCACCAGTCTGGTTTCAAGGCAGGTCACTCCACAGAAACTGCCCTCCTTGCTGTCACTGAGGAACTGCACACTGCCAAAGCAGCCTCCCTCTCCTCTGTCATCATCCTGTTGGACCTGTCAGCTGCATTCGACACGGTGAACCATCAGATCCTCCTTCGCACTCTCCAAGAACTTGGAGTTTCAGGCTCTGCACTTTCCCTCCTCACCTCATACCTCAAAGACCGTACCTACAGGGTAACTTGGAGAGGTTCCGAGTCCGACCCTTGTCAATTATCTACAGGGGTCCCTCAGGGCTCTGTTCTTGGACCCCTCCTCTTCTCCCTGTACACAAACTCGCTCGGATCGGTCATTAGCCCGCATGGTTTTTCATACCACTGCTATGCTGACGACACCCAATTAATTCAGTCCTTTCCCCGCTCAGAGACCCAGGTCGTCGCACGCATCTCTGCTTGTCTAGCTGACATCTCTCAGTGGATGTCTGCTCATCACCTCAAGCTCAACCTTGACAAGACTGAACTGCTTTTCCTTCCGGGAAAAGATTGTCCCACTCTTGACCTGACGATCAACATCGGCACCTCTGCTGTTTCCCCGACTCAGACTGCAAGGAATTTGGGTGTGTTCCTAGAGAACAACCTGTCCTTCACTGCAAACATCGCTACTACAACCCGTTGCTGCAGATATACGCTGTACAACATCAGGAAGATTCGTCCCCAGCTGACCCAGAAAGCCACCCAGGTTCTGGTCCAGGCTCTCGTCACCTCACGCCTAGACTGGTCTACCTGCATGTGCCATCCGACCTCTGCAGCTCATCCAGAATGCAGTGGCTCGTCTGGTCTTCAACCTTCCTACATTTTCCCACACTACTCCGCTCCTCCGCTCCCTTCACTGGCTCCCGGTAACTGCTAGAATCCACTTCAAGACACTGGTACTTGCATACCATGCTGCGAATGGATCTGGCCCTTCCTACATCCAGGACATGGTTCAACTGTACACCCCAGCGCGTGCACTCCGCTCTGCATCAGCCTAACGACTCGCTGCACCATCGCTGCGAGGGGGACCCAAGTTCCCATCAGCAAAAACACGTGGGTTTGCTATCCTGGCTCCAAAATGGTGGAATGAGCTCCCCATTGACATCAGGACAGCAGAAAGCCTGCACATCTTCCGGCGCAGACTGAAAACTCATCTCTTTCGACTCCACTTCGAGCGATAGAATTACTCACAAGGCACTTATATACTAATAAAGGACTGGCTTTTCTATAGCCAGTTGAGTAGCACTTGAAATGTTTGGCTCTATGATACCTGATGTACTTATTTGATTCTGTTTTCTTCAGGGTTGTGTCTTCCTGGTCGTATGTACTTATTGTAAGTCGCTTTGGATAAAAGCGTCAGCTAAATGCAATGTAATGTAATGCTAAAATGCTGATTCAGTTCAGGCTTACGACTCATTCCTGCACCTCTATTCATCTTGTGGGCACAGATTGATTTGATGCTACTTTCACTAAAGATGGGACTTGTTGCGTTCACCACTTAGTTACTTTTTACAGAAACTTACTTGTAACTGGTATGATTTTGAAATAACCAGACAACTAGTAAAAATACTCATCCATGTTAATACAAATTTATGATTTGGTTTCCCACAATGGTGTTTACATGTTTAAATTCATCTCAGTTAAATGTGGGGTATGTAATTTATTTCAGAAACCCTTTTTGTTATATTCCATAGAATGCTCTTAACATCCCGATAGCAATAAATGTCTTAAGTGTTTTTACAATAAATACATAAAAAAAATTCATCTGTGCACAAACCTATCTCGTGCCCTCATGTGCTCATTTGTGTGTGTTGTAGGAGGGGCTCTGTAAGGAAGTCTGAAGGAAGAGGCAGATTTGTTCCGGTTGTGTGCTTTCAAATTATTGCGCACTCGAGCTGGTTTCTCCAAAATTACATACCCAACCTTTAAGTTATTCCACAAGTAGTTATGGTGCAAGGAAACATAATGGTATGTATAGTGTGAAACTACCGGGTCAAAATGCAGAAGCTATGGTCTTCAAATCTGGTACAACACGTACAGTGGGGCAAAAAAGTATTTAGTCAGCCACCAATTGTGCAAGTTCTCCCACTTAAAAAGATGAGAGAGGCCTGTAATTTTCATCCTAGGTACACCTCAACTATGAGAGACAGAATGAGAAAAGAAAAATCCAGAAAATCACATTGTCTGATTTTTAAAGAATTTATTTGCACATTATGGTGGAAAATAAGTATTTGGTCAATAACAAAAGTTCATCTCAATACTTTGTTATATACCCTTTGTTGGCAATGACAGAGGTCAAACGTTTTCTGTAAGTCTTCACAAGGTTTTCACTGTTGCTGGTATTTTTCTCCATGCAGATCTCCTCTAGAGCAGTGATGTTTTGGGGCTGTCGCTGGGCAACACAGACTTTCAACTCCCTCCAAAGATTTTCTATGGGGTTGAGATCTGGAGACTGGCTAGGCCACTCCAGGACCTTAAAATGCTTCTTACGAATGCCACTCCTTCGTTGCCTGGGCGGTGTGTTTGGGATCATTGTCATGCTGAAAGACCCAGCCACGTTTCATCTTCAATGCCCTTGCTGATGGAAGGAGGTTGTCACTCAAAATCTCACGATATATGGCCCCATTCATTCTTTCCTTTACACGTATCAGTCGTCCTGGTCCCTTTGCAGAAAAACAGCCCCAAAGCATGATGTCCCCCCCCCCATGTTTCACAGTAGGTATGGTGTTTTTTGGATGCAACTCAGCATTCTTTCTTCTCCAAACACGTCTAGTTGAGTTTTTACCAAAAAGTTCTATTTTGGTTTCATCTGACCACATGACATTCTCCCAATCCTCTTCTGGATCATCTAAATGCTCTCTAGCAAACTTCAGACGGGCCTGGACATGTACTGGCTTAAGCAGGGAGACACGTCTGGCACTGCAGGATTTGAGTCCCTGGCGGCGTAGTGTGTTACTGATGGTAGCCTTTGTTACTTTATTCCCAGCTCTCTGCAGGTCATGGACTAGGTCCCCCCGTGTGGTTCTGGGATCTGTGCTCACCGTTCTTGTGATAATTTTGACCCCACGGGTGAGATCTTGCGTGGAGCCCCAGATCGAGGGAGATTATCAGTGGTCTTGTATGTCTTCCATTTTCTAATAATTGCTCCCACAGTTGATTTCTTCACACCAAACTGCTTACCTATTGCAGATTCAGTCTTCCCAGCCTGGTGCAGGTCTACAATTTTGTTTCTCGTGTCCTTTGACAGCTCTTTGGTCTTGGCCATAGTGGAGTTTGGAGTGTGACTGTTTGAGGTTGTGGACAGGTGTCTTTTATACTGATAACGAGTTCAAACAGGTGCCATTAATACAGTTAACGAGTGGAGGACAGAGGAGGCTCTTAAAGAAGAAGTTACAGGTCTGTGAGAGCCAGAAATCTTGTTTGTTTGTAGGTGACCAAATACTTATTTTACCGAGGAATTTACCAATTCATTCATTAAAAATCCTACAATGTGATTCCCTGGATTCTTTCCCCCCATTCTGTCTCTCATAGTTGAAGTGTACCTAGGATGAACATTACAGGCCTCTCCAGTGGCGTTTTTATATGTACAAAAGTGGTGGGGCACAAAAAACGTAGATGTCTATATAAGCTTCTGCAGTGACATGCAGTGAGGTTCATGGCTGGTGAGGCACTGGCACTGACTTTTCAGGTTTATAAATATTATATTTTGACCTAAATCCAAATATAATATTATTTTCAAAAGCTTTTTTAGTCTGATGCTTCGATTAATTTTAAACAGACAGTTCAACAAAATGATACCCAAAAAATTTAATTTTATCATTTAAATATTGAATTGTTCTCTCTTAGTAAGATCCCATTTTCAATTAAATTGCGGTCTTACCTCGACTTGAAGATAAAGTCCATTTACCTATCCCTCTGGACAAAAATCTCTATTACTTTTTTGTAAAAGTCCTCCTTTTCTTCTTGTAGTTTCAAAAGTCTATCATAAATCTAATCGATAGATTTATGATTAGAAAATTATAAAAGTAGGGTAGACATGTGGATATTATCCGACTGAACAAAACGTGCATTTATCTTACAGGTATGTCTCCCACAGATCTTATTTTGAGCAATTTTCTAAAATCCCATGGAGAAATATCATTGCTTTTTTTGTGGAGGGAAGCCATGCGCAGCTTACTTCCTGGTTTTAGGATAGGATGACGTATGGTGGGGATGGCAGCTCTATGCCCCTATGGTCATTATTTTTTTGCCACACACATTAAATAGGACAATACTCTGAGCATGCGCAGTGTAGTTTTTATAGTCACCGTTCACTTAGACAGGGAGAGGGAGGGGCATGATCGGGTTTTGTCCCACATGGCTGTAAACAGCTCAATAGCCACACACTGTAGACACTTTAGAAGAACACAGACTAAAACAGCAATGTACAGACGAATCAGATGATTAAACATGATTTAAATATATTTTATATATTTTGTTATTTATGTTTGGCATTTTTTTGTAATCATTATTTGTAATCCTTTCTGCTGACACTAGGTGGGCCTGCCCCTAATGACCAGTCGCCACTGGGTCTCTCTCATCTTTTTAAGTGGGAGAACTTGCACAATTGGTGGCTGACTAAATACTTTTTTGCCCCACTGTATATGTGAAAGGCCATATTCTTCGGGACCCATGTAAACCCTGTTGAGCAACAGGCACATTGACTTCACTGTGAAGGCACATTGACTTCACTGTGAAGAATTGTGCGAGCACTTAAGCTTTAATTGTTAAAAGCAAGGCCTGAGGATGGATGTGTAGAGGGTGAATGGAGGCATTATATCATATGGAAGGTGTAAATGAGAGGCATAAGACAACTGAATAAATGAGTTCATTTGGCTCTGACAACTACATTATGGACTCAGCACCTCCAGTTGCCCCCCATTACAATATCTGACGTGTGTGTGTGTGTGTGAGAGAGAGAGAGAGAGAGAGAGAGAGAGAGAGAGAGAGAGAGAGAGAGAGAGAGAGAGAGAGAGAGAGAGAGAGAGAGAGCGAGAGAGAGAGCGAGAGAGAGAGAGAGAGAGAGAGAGAGAGAGAGAGAGAGAGAAGAGAGAGAGGAGAGAGAGAGAGAGAGAGAGAGAGAGAGAGAGAGCGTGTGATCTGGCCTAATGAGGATTAGCAGAGTAGTTTAGTAAAGAACTGCATTTTGCCATTTCAGAGTCTGACCTTGGAGTTGAATAAAGGTTTTCACATTCACACTCTGAGTCTCAAATAAGCAGCACATTTCATTTCTGGGCGTGGTAAAGAAGAGCTGCCACACTAGCAGGCTGAGAGACAACATTTTGATTTGAGCCTCCAAAAATCCATTTAAAAATGCTTGGATTGGCCCATTGTTTGTACAGTTTCATCATCATCATCATCATCATCATCATCATCATCATCATCATCATCACAGGAAGAAACCCACTTTGAAATATACCTGATGTAAACTGTGAAGGGGGGGACAAAATACATACTACTGCTGCTCTTCCTCAGAATCAGAAATCTTCCCCAGTGTAGTAAACAGAATGTGTGGATCTGTTAGTGGGCTCATTAGTCTGCTGGCAGTGTTGTGTCTCTGTTAAAGACTGTTAGTTAATTGTTTCATGGATGCAACTGTCCTCAGGTCCAATTCAAATCTCTTTTCTTTTGTAACCCCTGGGTTAAAAGAGATAATTTGTCACTTTTATGTGGATGTCAAATCAGTGTTGACTATTTAAGCAATTCACCATATGCTCCACCAGCTTTAAGGTGCTTCCACATTGCCTTATTTTTTGTTGGTAATTCCTCCGGTTAGAGTGTAGCTGCTACTACTTTATCCAAATGATGCATATTTGGGAATTTACGTTGATGTGAGGTGCTGCTGGCTGTATGATAGTCATACAGCATGTCGACAATGTTTTTATAACTACCCTCGCTGCCACAACTGTAGACACAGGGCCACACTGCAAGTTTAACCATAGGATGTTAAATAGTAATTGTAATCTAAACTATGAGAGCCACCAATTTGGCGAAAGCTCCGTTAGCTAGCTTATATATTGGTTGCAAATGTAAGCTAGCTAACTAATTAGATAGCAAATGTTGGCTAGCTTGTTCAGTCGATAGCTAACGTTCACTAGATAGATAGATCTGTTAAGATCTTCTTGGTAAGGCTATAATCATGCAGTTACTCTCCCTGCTTGAAAGATAGACTTGGGCCATGAAGCTGCTGATGCGGTGTGTGTGTGTGTGTGTGTGTGTGTGTGTGTGTGTGTGTGTGTGTGTGTGTGTGTGTGTGTGTGTGTGCACGTTGGCATCCAGCTTATATTTAAATGTTTGCTTGTGTTTGTTGTGCCTTGACTGTCTGCTGATGTGTTGACAACTCTCTTCCCCCTGGGACTTTAGTTTAATGAACATTGTGGTCTCTAGAAGGCTCTCCATCTTTTGTGAAGTTGAGAGGGAGTAATATGTCCGGGGCTGACCCAATGTGTGACATTAACTCACAGTGTTGCATGCATATTTTGCATTATACAACCTCATCTTTTCTAACGACTAGAACTGAGAGTTTAAGAAATATTTTAATATTTAAATGATTTATACATTTCAATTGTATTTATGATTCTCGATGTTTGCTTTGTCTTCAAAATGAATAACCCTCAGGATTATTACTGTATTACAAACCTTATATCAAACCTTCCTTTTTTAAGTAAATTGATTGAAAAAGTTGTTTATCAACAGTTGAGTCATTTCATGTTTTTAAATGACGGTTTTGATCTGTTTCAGTCTGGCTTTAGACCTAACAATAGCACTGAGACTTCACTTCTTAAGGTCTTAAATTACATCAATTTAAACGCAGACAGTGGCAGAATATCAGTGTTAGTATTATTAGATCTCAGCGCTGCCTTTAATACTGTTGACCACAACATATTGCTAGACCATCTAGAAAACTGGGTGGGAGTTTCAGCAACAGCTCTAAATTGGTTTAGTTCATACTTAAAGGACAGAAAAAACGTTGTCTCAATAGGCAACTACACATCAGCCCTGAGAAATATGTCATGCAGGGTTCCTCAAGGCTCCATCTTAAGACCTTAGCTTTTTGATATCTATATGCTACCTCTGGCTCAAATTATGAAAAACAATGACCGAAGCTATCACATCTATGCAGACGACACCCAGATTTATTTTAAAATTACACCAGGAGACTATTCTCCGATTAGAACACTGAGCAAGTGCATTGAGTATATCAATGACTGGATGAGTCAGAACTTTCTCCAATTGAACAAACAAAAAACTGAGATCATTGTTTTTGGAGCAAATAAGGGCCGATTGAAAGTTATCGCAGAGCTTCAGTCGGCAGACTACAAAACAACTAATAAAGCTAGAAATCTGGGTGTAGTGATGGACTGAGACCTGCATTTTAACAGTCACATTACAACAGTTATTAGGTCTGCTTATTATCACCTGAAGAATATATCGAGGATTAAAGAACTAATGTCACAACAGGACTTAGAAAAGCTTGTCCATGCTTTTATCTTCAGTATCTTCACTCGACTACTGCAATAGTGTATTCATAGGGCTGACAATAAAATCCATCAGAAAGCTGCAGCTGATACAGAACGCTACTGCTTGAGTCCTCACTAACATTAAAAGAGTGGATCACATCAGTCCGGTTCTGAAATCTTTACACTGGCTTCCAGTCGGCCAAAGAATGTATTTTAAAGTATTATTGCTAGTTTTGAAATCACAAAATGGTTTAGGACCAAATTATATTAACGATCTCCTGCATAATTATGAACCAACAAGGTGTCTCAGGTCTTCTGGGACGGGTCTGCTCTCGCTTCCGAGAGTAAGAACAAAACATGGAGAAGCAGCGTTTAGCTATTATGCCCCGACAATCTGGAACAAACTACCCGAATCATGCACGTCCGCTGAAACACTGACTATTTTCAAATCGACACTGAAAACATATATTTTTGCCGCTGCTTTTAATTGAGCAGTTCATATTCGTACTGCAGAATGCATTTTATTCATGTATGGAATAACTGTTGTTTAATTTATTATCTTTGCTTTTTAAATTGCCGGTTGTAAAATGCCATTATATAATGTGTTTCTGCTGTATTTATTCTTAAATGTCTTTTATTTTATTTTGTATAGCACTTTGAATTGTTGCGTGCTGAAAGGTGCTATATACATAAACTTGCCTTGCCTCGCCTTACATTGCAAGCAAAAATCTAGATTTCATAATTAATATCTCTATCAACACTTAAACACACACCCATTGCTCAGACCACGCCCTTCTATGAACTCAGCCCTCACAGAGTGGTCCACGAGTCCTTAGCCTGGAAATGAGTTAGCATTTTATCACATCTTGACTCTGCCTCAAGTTTTTGGTTAAAAATGTTCACAGTTGCAGCACTCTATTTTGCAACTAATTGACAGAATCTTGCAATGTTGCATTGCTATCATGGTCACAAAATCTGTCCAGATGCATACACAAAGCAAAAGGAAATACCACGATCATTCATCCTGCAGGTGTTTAAGATGCTAAAACCCCACAACATGTTAAATATGTGTTGTTGTTTTTTTTAATCTAAGTTCTTACCATCAGATAGATATGTAGGCTCCAGAGGAACGACAGTATGGGCCTGGAGAGAGACACACAGAGGCATATGAAAAAAAGAATCAATATTGCTGATATAACACGGCTATAACAACTCTGTTTCTGCTTTAGACAGGTCAATAAAGTATTTAACACTGGGGAAACGGTGAATGTTGAGACACACACACACACACACACACACACACACACACACACACACACACACACACACACACACACACACACACACACACACACACACACACACACACACACACACACACAGGCAAACCTTATCAATCAATGCCATTGACCAAACTCTCACAGAGCAAATATTGTTTAACTGAAGAACTGGGTAATTGCTCACATAAGAAAACACAAGTTGATGAAAAAATGTGTGATGATTTATACATGTGTCATTTATAAGATCTTTGTGGACCAGCAGCCAGCTGTGCTAGTAATATCACTTGGTCACTGCTTTGATAGCATATTCTTTATTCAGATTTTTAAATAATCTCGATGAAATTCAATTTTTTTAATTACTGTGTTTATGTTAGTTTGGTATCTAACATCATCCCATTCATTTTTATTGATTTAATGTATTCAAGAGGACACAGATGGAGGCCTGTTGGGCTAAGCTAGGTATTAGTAATCATATCTCTCATAAACACATGTTTGTATAGTCTGAAGGAATACTTATAGAAGGCAACATATGGGTGAGGTGGTATGGAGAAGAGTGTATGTGGTTGTATGTGTGAGTGAGTGTGTGGTACTTAGAAATGTCTACAGTAACTTTTCTTTAACTTGAGTCTGTTTAGTAGTTTCAGGGATGCACACCTATCAGTTATACAAAATATGACAAGGATAATTTCATTGAAGAAATAGGGGCATTTTCAAGTAAAAACGTTTTGGCTCTAAAGTTAGGTATCATCTGCTTTGTAAAACAAATCAATACTGTCATTATGGATACCCTAAGCACCATGGGTCTGAAGTGTAGTGGACCCAGGACAGAACCTTGGGGTACTTCATATGGAATGGCTGTTTTGGGATGGGAGGGTTTGAGATGAGGGATAATACTTTTAGATAGTTCCAAGGAGAAAACCTGACACACTGACCAATTCTGCAACCTACCAAGTTAATGTTAGGATAGAAGGAAGTGCAAGGGTACAGTAAAACAGGAATAGAAAGTAATTTTTCTATTGATTTCATTCTGAGAACTTATACATTACATTACATTGCATTTAGCTGACGCTTTTATCCAAAGCGACTTACAATAAGTGCGTTCGACAAACAAAATACAAACTTGAAGAAAACAGAATCATATAAGTACATCAGGTTTCATAGAGCAAAAACATTTCAAGTGCTACTCAACTGGCTTTAGATAAGCCAGTCCTTTATTAGTATATAAGTGCTTTGTTAATAGTTATATCGCTCGAATTGGAGTCGAAAGAGATGAGTTTTCAGTCTGCGCCGGAAGGTGTGTAAGCTATCTGCTGTCCTGACTTCAATGGGGAGCTCATTCCACCATTTTGGAGCCAGGATAGCAAACCCACATGTTTTTGCTGATGGGAACTTGGGCCCCCCTCGCAGTGTGGGTGCAGCGAGCCGTTTGGCTGATACAGAGCGGAGTGCACGTGCTGGGGTGTACAGTTTAACCATGTCCTGGATGTAGGAAGGGCCAGATTCATTCGCAGCATGGTACGCTAGTACCAGTGTCTTGAAGTGGATTCTAGCAGTTACCGGAAGCCAGTGGAGGGAGCGGAGGAGCGGCGTGGTGTGGGAGAATTTAGGAAGGTTGAAGACCAGACGAGCCGCTGCATTCTGGATGAGCTGCAGAGGTCGGATGGCACATGCAGGTAGACCAGCCAGGAGGGAGTTGCAGTAGTCTAGGCGTGAGGTGACGAGAGCCTGGACCAGAGCCTGCGTGGCTTTCTGGGTCAGCTGGGGACGTATCCTCCTGATGTTGTAAAGCATGTATCTGCAGCAGCGAGTTGTAGCAGCGATGTTTGCAGTGAAGGACAGTTTGTTATCTAGGATCACACCCAGATTCCTTGCAGTCTGAGTCGGGGAAACAACAGAGGTGCCGATGTTGATTGTTAGGTCAAGAGTGGGACAATCTTTTCCCGGAAGGAAAAGCAGTTCAGTCTTGTCAAGGTTGAGCTTGAGGTGGTGAGCAGACATCCACTGAGAGATGTCAGCTAGACAAGCAGAGATGCGTGCGACGACCTGGGTCTCTGAGCGGGGAAAGGACAGAATTAATTGGGTGTCGTCAGCGTAGCAGTGGTATGAAAAACCATGCGGGCTGATGACAGATCCGAGCAAGTTTGTGTACAAGGAGAAGAGGAGGGGACCAAGAACAGAGCCCTGAGGGACCCCTGTAGTTAATTGACAAGGGTCGGACTCGGACCCTCTCCAAGTTACCCTCTAGGTGCGGTCTTTGAGGTATGAGGTGATGAGGGAAAGTGCAGAGCCTGAAACTCCAAGTTCTTGGAGAGTGCAAAGGAGGATCTGATGATTCACCGTGTCGAATGCAGCTGACAGGTCCAACAGGATGATGACAGAGGAGAGGGATGCTTATACACGTATACAGTACATACCTCACCAGAATTAAATATTTCTGTCATGACAACACGCCACACACACACACACCATCCTTACCATTTCCCAGGCTGCAGGGTCATGTTTGAAGAGGGAGTGTGTGAGCTCCACTGATACTCTCTTCCTGTAGTCTGAACTCTTGTCCTCCGATATACGGAAGAGCACCGCTGCAGCATATGTGGCTGCAGGGAGAAGGAGTCATTTATGAACAGATTATATGAGAGAAGGCACACACTCATTTATTCTCTCCAAAGCATTTTGAAGCACACACTTCCCATCTAAAACATTAATTGCTTTTAGACTCATGGAAAAAAAGGAACACATTCAATTATTTGGCTAACTATTTGCACAGCCTCTAGGTCAGGCAAAATAACTCACCAATGTTTGGCACAAAGGTGGGAGTAAAGCAGTGGCGAGCCGTCAGGGCCCTCTGTGAGGGCCTAAGATATTCTAAAAAATAATATTTGAAAACAATTTTTAAAAAAACATATTTTTTTAAATATTATTTTGTTACATTTTTCATTAGTTTTACCAACATAACTTGATTTAATTGTATTTAAAATAACATTTCCAAAGAAATAAATCCTTTGAATCTGCCTGTTCAGTTTCTGTTAGAATGTGAAGGGTTAAATGCCATCTCTGCGAGTTACTGTGAAGACGGGAGAGCTTCTTGGTCCCTCTCTACATTCACAGAGGGCCAGCTATAGTAACTCAATGAGAGTAATACAATACAATACAATACAACTTTATTTATAAAGCACTTTAAACCTCCAGACCAAAGTGCTGTACAGGCAAATAGATAAAACAAAGCATACAAAGAAGTAACACAGCTCAGCTCACACTGACAGTACAGTTGCCAATCATATCTTCCCTCTAAATGGGTGGGCTTTATTTTCGTGGACTTTATGACAAGTTCCGCCCGCTGTGAAGTGGTGCAGTGACGCATCCTAAAACCCAGAAATAAGCTGCTCTCGGATTCCCTCGACACAAAAGCAGTGGGATTTCTCCATAGGATTTTGGAAAATAGCTGGAAATAAGGTCTGTGGAAAACAAACCTGTTAGATAAATGCACGTTTTGTTCAGCCGGATAATATCCACATGTCTACCCTACTTTTATTATTTTCGAATCATAAATCTAATCGATAGATTTATGATCGATAGATTCATGATTAGCATAAGTTCGTTCATGATGGCTGGCACATGTCAGTGATAGTGATGACATCGTTGAGAAATTATTAACCGAGTCATTTTCAAGATTGAGTTCCAATGATAAACTGGAGTGGCAAAGGATCAGCTGCATGACCCGCCATCAAGTGCTTCATCCAAAAGGACAGGAGGATGGACTTAGTGTTTAAGTGATCATCAAAGGTAGGCCTTTGTCGTAAGTCATTTTCAAAGTGGGCCGCCGTGCCGACTTAATTCATTTGTAATTGTTACTTGGCTGTGGGTGCCCTCATGATAGGTGTTTATATAAATGGTGTTGTTTTGTGTGGTAGAGGGTCGCTGTCATTGATGCGTTTTGCACCCCGGGCCGCTGTTTTGATATTCCGCTGAAGTATACGCTGTGACGTAATAACTCTTCTTTTTTTTCGAGGGAAGGGGTGGGTGGTGAGAGGGCCTAGGTATAAAAGTCACGGCTCGCCACTGGGGTAAAGTATGATGTCCCCTTTTCAATCAAGTGCTAGAACTTGTCACGATCTGTCTGTGTTGTGTTTTGTCATGTCTAGATCTGTCTTTGGTTTCCTGTTTTCCTATTTTGAAAAGTGTTCACCCCTGTCTTGCCTGTTGCTTCCTGTCTCTGTGTTTTCTCCTCCCTTTCGTCCAAACCACAGTACTGAGACTGCTCTTGTAAAGGTCTTTAATGACATCCACTTAAACACAGACAGTGGCAGAACTTCAGTGTTAGTATTATTAGATCTCAGTGCTGCATTTGACACTGTTGACCACAGCATATTACTAGACCGACTGGAAAACTGGGTGGGACTTTCGGAAACCGTCCTAAATTGGTTTGAATCCTACTTAAAGGACAGAAACAACTTTGTTTCTATTGGTAAATACACATCTGAGTTGACAAATATGACATGTGGGGTTCCTCAAGGCTCCATCCTGGGGCCGCTTCTCTTTAACATCTACATGCTACCACTGGCTCAGATAATGAAAAACAACAAAATAAGTTACCATAGCTATGCAGATGACACACAAATTTACGTAACAGTTTCAACAGGAGACTATGCTCCAATTCAAACACTGAGTAAGTGCATTGAACAAATCAATGACTGGATGTGTCAGAACTTTCTCCAATTAAACAAAGATAAAACTGAGGTAATGGTTTTTGGAGCCAAGGCAGAACGTATAAAAGTTAGCGCTGAGCTTCAGTCTGCAATGTTCAAAACAACAGATAAAGCCAGAAATCTAGGTGTAGTCATGGACTCTGACCTGAGTTTCAACAGCCACATTAAAACAGTTACTAAATCAGCCTACTATCACCTAAAGAACATATCTAGGATTAAAAGACTAATGTCGCAGCAGGATTTGGAAAAACTTGTCCATGCTTTTATCTTCAGTAGACTCGACTACTGCAATGGTGTCTTCACAGGTCTCACTAAAAAGTCTATTCGGAAGCTGCAGCTGATTCAGAACGCCGCTGCTCGAGTCCTCACTAACACTAAGAAAGTGGATCACATCACTCCTGTTCTGAAGTCTTTACACTGGCTTCCTGTGTGTCAAAGAATAGATTTCAAAATACTGCTGCTGGTTTATAAAGCTTTGAATGGTTTAGGCCCAAAATACATTTCTGATCTACTGCTAAATTATGAACCATCCAGATCTCTCAGGTCTTCAGGGACTGGTCAGCTTTCTGTCCCCAGAGTCAGAACTAAACATGGAGAAGCAGCCTTCAGTTATTATGCTCCAAATATCTGGAACAAACTCCCAGAAACTTGCAGGTCCGCTGCAACTCTGACTACTTTTAAATCCAGACTAAAGACTTTTCTTTTTGTCGCTGCTTTTAATTGAACTATTCATATCTTAGACTGCACTGTAACTTTTATCCATGTATTTTTTTCTTTTAGTGTTTATCCATGTATTTCTTCTTTTAATGTTTATTTTATTAGCTTTTCTTTTTAATGACTGATTTTAAATGCCATTTTCTTAATGTCTTTCGTTTGTTGTAAAGCACTTTGAATTGCCTTGTGTTGAAAAGTGCTCTATAAATAAACTTGCCTTGCCTTGCCTTGCCTTGCCTTCTTACCTGTTTCTTGTTTGTGTGATTAGTCTTGTGTGTATTTAAGTTCTGGTTTTTCTGTCTATCGTTGTGAGATTATTGTTTGTTGTTGACTGTGTTCACGGGGGAGAGCTCTGTATGTTCACTTGTAGCCTTGAAATAAAGGTATTTTCTGTTTAATCTGCATTTGGTCCTGCCTGCTTCAGTCAACCCTGACAGAACTAAGTTGTAATTACAATCATTAACTTTAAATGATAGTGATAATATCCTACAGTTTGCAGATTTAGGTCTGATCCGATAAAATTCCACAAAATCAAAGAAAAGGGCAATGTTTTTAAAACAGATGGTAGTAGAGTTTTTAAGCAAACCTTACCGGAGGAATAGTGCATTTACCAAGGGAGTGAAGAAGTCTTAACAAAGTGCTAATAGGTAGGACAGTAAAATGGAATGCTGCAGCAGGGTAATACGTCACGTCAGTTGTCAATTGTCAACTTTATAACAAAGTGTATCACATATACCTTTAAATTGAACAAAGTCAAACACAAATTGAGCCACATTTCCAGTTAATTGTAACTTGCATATCCATCCATTTCTGTTATGTGAATATCAGGAGTTGGCAAATGAAGGCAAACAGCAGTTCATGCTAATTATTCTGTTTGGTGTCTTTAAACTACTGCAGAAAAAAGGATACAAAACAACTAAAATATCTACGGTCTAAGCTATCACGATTGAAAGGCCTGTAGAAAAAATAACACAAAACTTGACATTTGTATATGTTTCATGTTATAACTTAAAGGTGGGGTATGTCATTTATTTCAGAAACACTTTTTGTTATCTTCCATGGAATGCTCTTAACGTCCCGATAGCAATGAATATATGAAATGCTTTGACAATAAATCCATAAACAAATATCATCAGTGGAATCCGTAGTACTGTAAAAAGCACGACCAATCATCTGAGCCGGCTAAAGTAACTGGATGGCCTACCTGCCTGTCAGCCTTCCATCTGTGCACAAACTTACCTCGTGACCTCATTGGTCATGTGCGCGTTTGTGTGTGTTGGAGGAGGGGCTCTGTGAGGAAGTGGCAGATTTTTCAAGAATTTTCAAATTGTAGCGCACTCGAGCTGGTTTCTCCAAAATTACACACCCCACCTTTAAGGAAGGTTACAGCTTCACACAGATCTGTGGCACTGTGGCTCTGCCTGAAGAACACTTTTCCAGGAGTTTATAGTTTTTTGCGCTTCTATGGAAGACGAACTGAGCTGGTTCTACTGCAACAACTGAAATGTAAAAGACTAATCCCATCAGTTATATCAGATCACAGTAAGTAGGTGGTAGTAACAGATGTTTCCATATACAGCAATAACCGCATGCATCGGGCAATATCTAGTTGTTGTTTGAGGCGGGTAAAATGCGTACCGATTCCCTCGTTGTTGGAGTGCAGCAGCTCCATGAGCGGGGCTGACGCTCCCTCTGAGTCGATCAGCTCTGCAGACTGTTTGTCCAGAGCCAGCTCACACAGGACGCCCGCTGACACCCGCTTCACGTTCTCCACATACGAGTACAGCAGCTGGACACACACACACACACACACACACACACACACACACACACACACACACACACACACACACACACACACACACACACACACACACTTGCATACACGTTCAAAGCATTTTGTTTCTGTCACAAATATTTTGTCCCAATAGGCCTCCTCTTCATTTTCAGAATGATAGTTTAAGCTGTGTTGTGTTGTTGACCTTGCAGAATTCCTTGCTGGATACAAACAATAACAGTTCAGTAATTCTATTCAAATGAAGTTCATAAAATGTTGGCAAAATGATTATTATTGCTCAAACATTTATCATCTTCTTTATCAACTGTGCATAGTGTTTTAATTTTTGAAAATGTTTACATACCACAGTTAGAACCAAACCTACGGCCTTGGTAAAAACTAATGTAAGAGGAACTTTTATCAATCAACATTTTCAGACCTGCAACGGGCAAAATCTATTCAAGCAAAAAGTATGTTTTCCACCAATGAGAGCAACAATTCCCCTCCTCCATGCATGTGAGCGTACCTGTACAAACAGGGGTATGGTCTGCATGTTTGCAATCTCTCCTCTGTTTATTGGGTCTCTGGCCAGAATGTGAAGTGCTCCTGCACAGCCCTCCACTATTTCCTCCATACGAACTCCATCCTGAGAGACGGAGAAAAATACAAAGAAATGTCAAAAAATATCAAATTCAAGAAAACTTGCCCCACAAAATGGATAAGCAAAAAGCTGGGGGAGGGGTCGTCTGGAACTGTGCCTGTTATATGTTTGAACATGTGTGCCAATGACAAACAAGCAGCACTATGCACAGAGTGAGAATGAAACTGAGTTAAGTCCAAGCACCCAGTAAGTGCGCTGGCCATTGAAATTGATCTTTTAGAATGGCCCTGGTGACCAAACAGTGGTACTACAGCTTCCATTATGTCCTTTTGGCACAAAAATACTTTTCCCTTTTAGCTAAATAAACTACCCAGCATGATCACTTCCAGAACTTATTTAAATCATCGGGGTCTTAAGGTTTTAAAATGCCCCAAAAGCTGAATCCTGTGTTATTATTTCTCTCAATTCATTTGAATGAGCCAAAAGCTGGAGATCGGACTTGATGAAAACTCAACTGCCAAGCTCTAAAAGCTAAATGCCCTGGATGATCCGGGTATTTTCTAAATCTGTAGTCGCTCCATGTTGTCTTCATTCACCACTCTACCACTCTCATAGGAATGAACTGAGCTCCGCCTCCAACGCTGTATCACTATCCAGTGTTCTTTATAAATCCATGGTAGAGTCACTTCTCCCATGTGTTTATGCAGTAAAAAATACTTTGAAGAGCAGACATAATCATTGGGGATTCCTTCTGGTGAATCATCTTGTAGTTTGTGACCTGACCCCCTGTCACCTCAAAAACACAAGCATGGCGAACATCATTTTTTTGGCGTAAAATCCTTTGATGACTTTTATGAAATGTGAACTTCACTTAAAGAGCCTGTGACAGCATCCCAACAACTGTTGTGCAATGAAATATTCGGCTACTAGTCATCTCGAACCGTCAGTTTAAAAAAGAAGTTACGATACCGTTCCGATAAATATCAATAATTTCGAACATCGCGGGGAAATTCCTTCGACTCATTTTGAAGTTTTGGGGGAAGCCGGAAGTGACGTCAATGCGGGAACGCTTCACTGTGCGGCGAGAGAGCCAAACACGGACAAAGTGTGTTGTCATGCGTAGAAATGGTGAATTACTGAGTTTAGGCACGTTAATAACGTTGTAATGAAGTTGACGACAGTATATTCATATTTGTCAGTGCTTTCGTGTCAATTCGGCGAACATAAACATAAATGATCGTGGTGAAGATGATGATTAAAAATCGGTAGTGAGAGCTGCTGAATTTCCTCCCGTAGGATGTGATATCAAAACAAATCGATTATTTTTGTAGTTGTAAACTCAAGTGGATGAAACTACATTTATTCGTGCTTTCATGTCAATTCGGCGAACATATGATACATTAAATGATCGTGAGGATGATGATTAAAAATCGTTTGTTTGAGCCGGTCTGCATTTCCTGATGAGAAAACAAACCGATGCTTTTTGTAGTTGAAGTACACCAACGTGGATTAAACGTGGTTTTTTACCACAATGTTGGAAATTAATGGATAAAATGCACGGATTATTATTATTATTATTATTATTCCCACTCCGATCGGGACTCTCGGTCCACCGTTTCCCCGCAGCGAGTCTCCCCCCGTTGACAGTTTACGTGGGCTGGGTGCAGTGGCGGACTGGCCATCGGGACGAATCCCGATGGGCCGGTACCGAAGTGGGCCGGTCGGATAAGTCACTATCACATCCCCCATAGGCGGCGTCATTTGGCGGGACTTGAAGAATCCCCGAGAAGATCCAGAAAATGGTCAACATTGAAGGGCAGATTAATTAATCAAAGTACAAATATGCAAAATCAGTTCAGTAACAGTTTTCAAGGGGACAATATTTACTCAAATTGATGGGTTTGGATGATGGGGGAAACTCGTGTCACAGGCTCTTTAAGACAGTGACAAGAACGAATCATTCCAGCATGAAGATGTGTTTAGGGTCTGTGTGTACCCATTAGTACCTGGTATGTCTGCTGGGCGGAGGAGGCGTGTCTCTGTGTGTCCTGGTGAGCCTTCAGCAGCAGGTTGACCAATCGTGGAATAGCACCTGCCTCCCTCAGAGATGCCTGATTGGCCGGACACAGGGCCAGGTTCCGGATCAGACCAACAGTTGCCTGAGGGGAGAAACAGATCAAAATATTTCTCAACAGGACACTCTTAGCTGTATTTGGGTCAGTTTTACATGTGGTGCCAATGGTTCCAATCAGCTCATTCTACATCCAGTGAAGGGCAATGTGGTATAGCATAACAACTGTGTAGGCCCTTAAGGCTACTAACAACTTGTATTACACGGCTTAGTTGAATACTCGATTCTGATTGTAAATTCTTAACATGTGACACGTTGTTAATACAGTAGTACAGACCAGTGTCAAGGTCTATAATGAAGGTTGCTAAGGAGGATCCAGAAAGAGAAAGGAAAAGAGGTTAAAAGACGGAGCGCTGGACGTCATCACCAGAAGAAGGCAGAGAGGAAGTAAACAATAACAGAACACGGAATGGGCTCTGTAGTTTGTTTAGTATATGGCCATGTACAGGCCCGGTTCCAGAACAAAATGACTCAGGGTGCCTCTGAGATTACAGGGGGCGCAGCAGTAGCAGGTTTACATGAGCAATAGTGGCCGGCAACAGCAATGAAAAATAGCATTGATGGTCCCCAATGAACAGATTATGGCCTTTGTTATGTTTTGAAACCAAGCAAGTGAGAACATTTCAAGTGAGTTAAAAGTGCAATCCTGAAATATCTCATATAGTCCAAAGTGGACTATGGCAAAGACAAGCACAAAAGCTTCAAAGCTGTACTGATAAAACAAATGAGAAGATATTGTAAATCAAGGCACATATGATTTGAACCAGCACATGGTTTGAAATGGCAAACATTGAAAAGCAAAAGTATTATTAAAACCATGTACTAAATCATCACTTTGGTCCCATCATATACTCTGGGAAGAGAATATCTACTGTGCTTGAAAACTGGATCACATCATCATGTGAGGTTGACTTTGTGACCTGGAGAACATTTCAGCTGCAACATCAGCTTGTTGATAAGCTCGGGATATGAGATCTTTGTGTAGCCATTCGTGGTGAAGGCATCTGTGCTATTGTATGCATTATGTTTGACCCAACATTTCTACCGGCATGGCAGGATATGGCACTATTTTCACATGAATATTCTAGCCCTTGTCTATTTGTATACCACGAGCTGCAAAATGACCGCCTAACCCCACTGTACAGGCGGTGTTTAGATTCACCTGGGCAGGCTCTGTTTTGCCGTGGTATTCTGGCACCTGCGGGAGGGGCAGGGGCGGCGTAGTTTCGGGCGACGAAGACTGCTGCTCCGGGCCGAGGGCGGCGAGTCAGGCGGGAGTAAGCTAGTGTCCACAACGGAGGGTAACGTGATGTCCTCATCTGACCCGTTGCTACGGTCTGCAGTAGATGCAGTGTTGCTGGCGTTTAGTGATGGTTGCTTTAACCATTTTCGTATAAATGATTATCCACACATGTGTGTCACTGCTGTGGAAGCACTTTGGAAATGATGCACGCGCAGCGGAGCAGGTCACGCGCAGCGGAGCAGGTCACGCAAGAGTAAACCCTCTCCTTAAAAAACCCACTCTCAACCCGTCCGATGTTATAAACTACAGGCCTGTGTCTCTCCTCCCGTTCCTGTCTAAAACACTTGAACGCGCTGTCTTTAAACAACTCTCCTGTTATCTCCATCAGAACAACCTTCTGGATCCGCACCAGTCTGGTTTTAAGGCAGGTCACTCCACAGAAACGGCCCTCCTTGCTGTCACTGAGGAACTGCACACTGCTAAAGCTGCATCCCTCTCCTCTGTCATCATCATGTTGGACCTGTCAGCTGCATTCGACACGGTGAACCATCAGATCCTCCTTCGCACTCTCCAAGAACTTGGAGTTTCAGGCTCTGCACTCTCCCTCCTCGCCTCATACCTCAAAGACCGTACCTACAGGGTAACTTGGAGAGGGTCTGAGTCTGACCCTTGTCAATTAACTACAGGGGTCCCTCAGGGCTCTGTTCTTGAGCCCCTCCTTTTCTCCCTGTACACAAACTCGCTCGGATCGGTCATTAGCCCGCATGGTTTTTCTTACCACTGCTATGCTGACGACACCCAATTAATTCTGTCCTTTCCCCGCTCAGAGACCCAGGTCGTCGCACGCATCTCTGCTTGTCTAGCTGACATCTCTCAGTGGATGTCTGCTCATCACCTCAAGCTCAACCTTGACAAGACTGAACTGCTTTTCCTTCCGGGAAAAGATTGTCCCACTCTTGACCTGACGATCAACATCGGCACCTCTGTTGTTTCCCCGACTCAGACGGCAAGGAATCTGGGTGTGACCCTAGATAACAACCTCTCCTTCACTGCAAACATCGCTGCTACAACCCGTTGCTGCAGATATACGCTGTACAACATCAGGAAGATTCGTCCCCAGCTGACTCAGAAAGCCACCCAGGTTCTGGTCCAGGCTCTCGTCACCTCACGCCTAGACTATTGCAACTCCCTCCTGGCTGGTCTACCTGCATGTGCCATTCGACCTCTGCAGCTCATCCAGAATGCAGCGGCTCGTCTGGTCTTCAACCTTCCAAAATGTTCCCACACCACTCCGCTCCTCCGCTCCCTTCACTGGCTCCCGGTAACTGCTAGAATCCACTTCAAGACACTAGTACTTGCATACCATGCTGCGAATGGATCTGGCCCTTCCTACATCCAGTACATGGTTAAACTGTACACCCCAGCGCGTGCACACCGCTCTGCATCAGCCAAACGACTCGCTGCACCCTCGCTGCGAGGTGGACCCAAGTTCCCATCAGCAAAAACACGTGGGTTTGCTATCCTGGCTCCAAGATGGTGGAATGAGCTCCCCATTGACATCAGGACGGCAGAAAGCCTGCACATCTTCCGGCGCAGACTGAAAACTCATCTCTTTCGACTCCACTTCGAGCGATAGAATTACTAACAAAGCACTTATATACTAACATAGGACTGGCTTATCTATAGCCAGCTGAGTAGCACTTGAAATGTTTGGCTCTATGATACCTGCTGTACTTATATATGATTCTGTTTTTCTTCTGGGCTGTGTCTTCCTGGTCGTATGTACTTATTGTAAGTCGCTTTGGACAAAAGCGTCAGCTAAATGCAATGTAATGTAATGTAATGTAACGCGCAGCGGAGCAGGTCACGTGCACCTGACACAGTAGCAGTTACGGCCCGTCCACACAGCGGCGTGCGTTTAAGCTTGGCGGTGGGCTTGTCTGAAGCTTGGGGAGTTCTCACCGAGCAACGCGACCAACAACCAATCACATGAATCTCCCGCCCCTGACATACAGTTTACGAAGTAAACTGGATATAAATTCCCCGACAGTCATTCTTTAAATTCCTCCATGCCTGGCTCCTCCGGTTTATATCCCGGTAGGTGAACTGGGACTGATCGTACAAGACCGGGTGATTCCCTACCGCTATGATTAATTTCTCCTCCATTTTTTGGAATATGAGGAAATGACCTGCGGTGTGTCTCTCCCAGCATACACGCGGTCTGATTGGCTAGCGCCTGTACGGGCAGATTTGCATAAATGGGATTTGATTGGCTGATGCTTCCACCGAAGCTTCAGAAGCTTCAAAAGTTAAACATTTCTCAACTTTTGCAGCCAGCCACGCCAGGAAAGCTCCGCTTCGCTTCCCACAATGGAGTTTGGCAAAAAGTGACGTCACCCCATTCAAGTGAATGGTGAAGCTTTCAACGCACGCCGCTGTGTGGACGGGCCGTTACAGTGTTTGGAACTTCAGCAAACTGCACGCAATGCACTCATGTTTGCCAACCCGTGTGTGATGCATTTTATCAAAGCAAACCACAGGGATAGGAGGAAAGAGATCCAACAGCTTTTCTGTGGACGGGGCTCTCGCTTACTGCTGAGGAGACAGCTGTGCGACTCCCAGCCTCTGAACAGCCACAGAAACTCAGATTTAACTTGTAAAGCAACAATGTCTGATAACATAAAGAATTTGTAGCATCAATGTTTGAACAGAAGTTCTCCAAGGATCTAAACATAGTACAAATGCAAGAAAGGAGGAAATATTTATGTGAAAGTTTCGAGCAAAGTTTCTGGTCCAAGACCCTGTTGTTAGATTCAAACATTCGCCTGCATTCATTACCAACAACAGCATATCTAATGAACACACATCCAGACTGCCACCAGCAGTGGTAGTGTCACCTCAAATTGTTCCATTTCTAAACCTCATAATCCTTGTACAGTCTTATGGTGCGTTCACACTGAATGTGAAGCAAAGATTTGCATCGCATCACTCAAACTACAGATGTAGCACTCTAGAATGAATTCCACCCTACAGATTCCAGCCAAAAACCCAGCGGATCCCAGTGGCTGGAAATGTAAAGCCCTCCCACTATTTCCCGAGAGGGCGTTGCCAGATTTTCAATTTCAGGATATAACCATGAGATGGCGCTTCATTCACAAATACACAAAGACATGGGTGAACTTTGGTCTTCAGTTTGTTTCATGGGCTTTCAGTACTTCAGCAATGTTTGCAGCTCTGCAGTTGTGTTTGCTGAAGAGCATTTAATCACATATTTGTTATGGTTTTCACAGGCTAGCTACTATAACGAAAAAACATCAATATTTTAGATCAAATAAAGTATATCTAATCTTATTATCTTAATTGTAATTCAATAATATATAGTCTTTATATATTAAATAATCATAATAATGTAAATGTTTACACTTATTTTGTTATGCTCATACTATTACCTTTACAATAGTTTGCTTTAATATTATATATTATATTTTTTTGTAATATTGTTGTGCCGTTTTTACACAGTACAGTAGATCGAAGTAAATAAACGTATACATTAAGATAACATAAGATGGATCTTTATTAATCCCCATGGGGAAATTCAGTTGTTCAAACAGCAACAGGGTAAGAGTGAAAAACAGGATAGCACAAATCAAAAATGTGATCAGCGATTAAAATAATAATAATGAGAAACTATGAAATAAGAAATTAATAAAATAAAAATAAAATTATCATATATGATAATGTATTGTATTATCATACATTAACCCCATTATAGCAGATGCCACATTGAATGGATGAACACATGTATGCATAATTAATTACAACAGAGTATTTCTAAATATAAGTTGTAATCAAATCAAATCAAATCAAGCTTTATTTATATAGCACATTTAAAAGCGATTTTTGGTCGAGCCAAAGTGCTGTACATGCAATAAAAAACACTTATAATCACAATAAAAGACAATAATTTACAACAGATATATAACAAACACAGGGAATAGTCAGGAGTCGTGCTCCGCTCTGACTAGAAGGCCTGAGAGAAGAAGTGAGTCTTTAGTAAGGATTTAAAAACCCCTAGGGTCTGGGCCGACCTCACGTGGAGGGGCAGAGTGTTCCAGAGCCTGGGGCCAGCTGCTGCGAAGGCTCGGTGCCCTCGGGTTTTGAGCCTGGTCTTGGGCACTACCAGCAGCAGATGGTCAGCAGACCTTAAAGCTCTGGCTGGGGTGTAGCGCTGGAGGAGTTCAGCTATATAGGCCGGAGCCAGCCCATTTAGTGCTTTAAAAACAAATAAAAGGATTTTAAAATCAATTCTGAACCGAACTGGAAGCCAGTGCAGTGAGGCCAGAATTGGGGTGATGTGGTCACGCTTTTTATGGCCAGTCAGCAAACGTGCAGCTGCGTTCTGGACTAGCTGCAGGCGTTTAATTGATGCCTGGTCCATACCCATGTACAGAGCGTTGCAGTAGTCCAGTCTCGAGGTCACAAAGGCGTTAATAACCCTTTCCAGGTCTTTAAAAGATAAATATGACTTGGTTTTGGCCAAAAGTCTTATTTTAAAAAAGCAGGATTTGACTACGCTGCTGACCTGCTTGTCGAATTTAAAAGTACTGGAGAAGGTCACCCCAAGGTTCGTGACCGAGGGGAGGATGTTTTGTTGGAGGGAGCCCAGAATATCAACCTGGGAGGCTGGAGGTTGGGGTCCAAAAAAGATGACCTCAGTCTTGCTTTCGTTGAGGTTTAGAAAGTTTTTGCTCAGCCAGGATTTTATCTCAGTTAAGCAGTCCATCAACTGTTGTAATGAGTGTGTGACACTTGCTTCGAGAGGGAGATATATCTGTACATCGTCGGCGTAGCAGTGGAAGGGAATATTATGTTTTGTGAGAATTGAGCCTAGGGGCAGTAAGTACAGTAGGAAAAGGATGGGGCCCAGAATCGAGCCTTGGGGAACCCCACAGGTAAGAGGGGCTTTTGCAGAGGAGAAGGCACCTAGCTGCACAGCGAAGCTACGGTCTGTCAGGTAGGACCTGAACCATGCAAGGGCAGAGCCTGTGATGCCAGCGGACTGTTCAAGCCGTGACAACAGGATGCTATGGTCCACAGTGTCAAAAGCAGCTGTCAGGTCTAACAGCACCAAGACAGCTGGGCTACCTGAGTCGGCGGCTAGGAGCAGATCATTAAAAACTCTTAAAAGGGCTGTTTCAGTGCTGTGCATGGGTTTGAAGCCAGACTGAAACTTTTCGTGGATTCCATGCGTGGTTAAAAAAGACTGCAGCTGGGCGTAGACTACTCTCTCCAGGGCTTTTGATAAAAAAGGTAGCTGGGAAATGGGCCTAAAATTTTCGAGAAAGGAGGGGTCGAGATGTTTCTTTTTAAGTAATGGCTTAACCACGGCATGTTTGAAGGCAGCAGGGACACATCCTGAGCTAAGGGAGGTGTTTACAATTAATAAAATACTTGCTCCAACTGAATCTAAAACGTCTCTGAGAAGGCGAGAGGGAATGCTATCTGAGGTGCAGTTTGTCGGCCGCCGGTGCTTGACCACATCCGAGAGAGAAGAGAAGGATACAGGCTCAAAGTGGTCGAGGACAGCAGGGCACAGAAAGGGAGCAGGATCTGGGGTAGCACTAGTGTGAGCTAGCCTAAGAGCAGATACCTTTTCAATAAAAAATTTAAGAAACTTATCACAGAGAGTAGTCGATGGCACAATAGAAGAAACATCACAGGGATTAATGATCGAGTTGAGGACATTAAAAAGAACCTGAGGTTTATGGCTGTTTTTGGAGATTAACAGAGAGATGTGCTCTGTTTTGGCTGCTTTGACTGCCGTCTGGTAGTCAGACAGGGAAGCACGAAGGATTTCTAGGGAGACATGGAGTTTATCCTTTTTCCATTTTCTCTCTGCACGCCTGCAAGCGCGTCTGAGAGCACGAGTACAGTCATTGAGCCACGGCTCTGAGAGCACTTTTGTGCGTCTAAGTGTAAAAGAAGCAACAGAATCCAGTGTTAGTGTGCATGTAGAGTCAAACATGGAGATAAGCTCATCAGCATTAAAAGCACAGTTCACATCTAATTTACAGATCGGAGAAGCATTAAAAACATCAGAGAACTGTGAGGCAGTCAAGGGGTTAATCGAACGCACACGACGCGCAGGGGCACGTGATTCGACTCCTGCGGAAGGGATGGAGGTTGTAAACAGAACCGGTAAATGGTCTGAGATACGCGTTGCTGCACATATTTCATCAACAGATACAGACAGTCCAAACGATAATACTAAGTCCAAAGTGTGTCCTTTTTCATGTGTTGGGCCAGCCACGGACTGAACGAGACCAAAAGAATCAAGGAGATTTAAAAAGTCCCTAACCAGAGGTTTGGACTCACAACACACATGGACATTGAAGTCTCCGGAGATCAAAACACGATCATAATTCACCATGATCCCGGACAGAAAGTCAGAAAAGTCATTTATGAAATCCTTATTGCACTTTGGCGGACGATACACAACTGCGCAGAGTATAGGCGAGGCCGGGTTCAGTTCAAAAAGCTGCAACTCAAAGCTAGCATAGCTAGTGACATGGTGTAGCAATCGGCACTGGAGGCTAGCTCTAAACACCGAAGCTATGCCCCCGCCATGGCCGGTGGCACGGGGGGAGCTAAAGAATGTACAATCAGGAGGAAGAAGATCAAAGAATGATGTGTACTCGCCAGCGTGTGCCCAGGTCTCCGTCAGGAACATGAAATCCAGTTCGCGGGAGGTGAAGAAGTCGTTCAGCAGGAACGTTTTGTTAGCTATCGACCTAGCATTTAGCAAAGCCAGACGTAGTTTTTGCTCCGGGCTTGCCGACGGTGTAGTTCGTCTCAGCTGTCGAAGATGTCCGTGTTGAACGCCGCGCGGGCCGGGAGCAGTCAGGCGGGCAGGAGTAGCTGCCAGTCGGACAGGAGGAGCAGTCAGTCGGGCAGGAGGAGCTGCCAGCGGGTCCAGCAGAGGCGGTAGCTCCGGAAAGACAGGGCGAATCCACCGATCCCTCACATGACGTGCAGCGGGAGGGCCATGACATCCGAGGCGTGGATAGGTCCCGGAAGAAGCCGTCAGGTAAGCCTTAAGGTGGACCAGTGCACCACCACGCTTTCCCCGTCGTCTGAAGCGCTTTCGGCGAGGCAGGATGGAGGGCAACCTGCGCAGGTAGAAAGGTATGTCCAACAGTAGAGGGGGGGGACGACGATTTTTGGTTGCCAGATGTGGTTTTGGGCAGCAGTATCAACTCCAGTGAGGGTCTGAGGTGGAGGAGGGCTTGGCGATCATAGACGAGCAGAGCAGAGACATTCTGACAAACATAAAACAGAAACAGGATAGCTATAGGTAGACAGCTGAGCGAGCGGCGAGCCGACACAGGCGCCATCTTGAATCACGTCACGTCACGGTGACGGTGTAAAAATACTTATATGTATTTAATACTAATAACATAATGATCCATTTTATTTTCAGATGATAATACTTTTCACTTGGGTAATTGACAATTTTGAATGGAGGACATTTACTTCTAAAGGCCGCTACACACCAACCTGAGACCAAAGAACGCGTACCGAAGGCGTCCCGACTTTTACGTCCGCTACGTCGCCTGCGTCGGCTACGCCGCCCGCCTACACCGCCCGCCTACGAACACACCCCAAAGACTTCAGTCGACGAGTGGCAATAACTTTCCTTACCAGCAGGCAGCGGTAGTGTGTATTCGTCATTCAAAAGAGGCAACAACCGGAAGACAGACTATACACAGAGAGAAGAAGAACAGGCTGCTTGATATAAACAAACAACAAATAGCGTCTGGGTTCGATTTCCACTCTCTCACGTCGATCGAAAACATGTAAACATAAAAAAGAAACTCTTGCGTCCAGGTTAGATGAAAATGAAAAAGATTAACCGTCTGTGTGTGCCTTCTTAATCGTTTGTTTTGGTCCCTCACTTCACTCGCTAAACTGAACAGCCAATCAGAGTGATTTATTTGTCCCGACTTTCTTTGGCCTCCCGCGGGAGGTGTGAAAATGTGCCGTAAAGAGACGACGGTGCAGGACACACCAACCTAAGTAGGGCGCCTGCGAATGCCCGACTGCGTCCGACGGCCTCTGACTCCCAAAATCGGGTTGGTGTGTAGCGGCCTTAACACATATTTTTACCTAGGTAAATAATCGGAATACTTCTTCCACCTCTGAGTTTGGACCCCGTCACTGTTTTTAAAACTTGAATTAAATGTTTGATATTTCCAGAGACCCTTTCAGACCGGCAATGCTGCCCTGTATGTGTTGATCACCTTAAGGGGGGCTGTCGAGCCTACAGTATTTCATTTGTATTAAAGCCAGACCATTTTTAAATATAACTGTCTGATTTTGTCATTGCACAACATTTGTGAATAAACTCAATTTGTGATTGTTATGGCAATAATATTACAAACATTTTCACAGCCTCAGCTTGCAATGTTTTAATTGTTTTATACCATTTATCAAGGTCTATACCGGCAATGGAGAAGAGGGGGGGATGGGAGAGTTGTCACATTCCGTGGATAGGAGAATTCAAAAGGATTTAGGAGAAGAGGCTCAGTGAATTACTGAGTTTAGGCAAGTTAATGAAGTTGACTACAGCATATTCATATTTGTCAGTGCTTTCATGTCAATTCGGTGAACATAAACATAAATGATCGTGAAGATGATGATTCAATTATGATTACAAATCGGTAGTGAGAGCCATGCGGCATTTCCTCCCGTCGGATGTGATACAACAACAAACCTGGTTAAAACCGTCTGTCACTGACACTGTTATTCACATTGATGGATATAATGCATTCAGAGCGGTTCGTAAGGGCAGAGTTGGTGGTGTTGCAATATACACTGCTGAGAAACTACAGTGCTCAGTCCTTCACTCAATTTCAATTCCAAGGCAATTTGAGTTTCTAGCAGTCGAAATAACTATAGCAAATGCTCCTCTCACTGTTATGGCTGTTATAGGCCTCCATCGGCCATCATGGATGCAACTACTAGCCTTACTGAATTGTTGTCTACGTTTTCTTCTGAAATCATATTATTGGGTGATTTAAATTGGGACTGGTTGAGTGATAAATCTTCACAGTTATAGCAGGTTTGTGATTCTTTGAACTTAACTCAGTTTATTGATAGTCCCACTAGAATAAACCCTGCCAAATCCAATAACGATACCCTTATAGATGTCATTCTAACAAATGCAGCTCATAAGTATGTGTCTGTTGGTGTTTTTCCTAATGATATCAGCGACCATTGTACTATTGCTTGCGTTAGGAGCACTAAGTTGCCCAAAGCCAAGGCCCTTATTGTGCTCACACTGTAAAAACAGTGTGAGCACAATGGTGATGGTGAAGTCAACAAAACTCATTTTTTTATGTAATTTACTTGCCCTAAATTAGTTTCCAATGTGCGTTTAAATAAGTCACACTTAAGCAACAATGAGAACATGTTTTAAGAACTCATTCATTTGTAAATTAATATCACATTTTCTGAACTTTCTTATAAATACATTTTGGAAAACTTCATAAAAATGCTTTTGTCAACGCCACGGTCATGCCACGCCCTCAAACGAGAATACCGCGGTGTGAGACTTCCTGTTCCTCTTAACGATTCTTCAGAGGTTCGACACGTGTTTGCTTTGGGTCCTCTTCCAACCATCGTAAAAACAAATAAGCATACCACCTGAGTTATTAATTACTGCTTTTTAACTAGCAAGTGTTATTTACTTTTCTTGTATTGACTGTTTTGAAAGGAACATCAACATTTTAATGCATGCCAGCGCCATTACTGCTGTTAAAGTTAGACTCAGCCCTGTCGTGCTCATGTAGTCTATTTTTTTGCGCAAATGGTGTTGGGCAAAGTTTGCATCAAGTGCTTACCGACACAATTCTGTTAAAAGTGGTTAAGTTAAGAGTACGTATTAAGGCGAGACACGGCAGGCAAAAACATCGTTTTTCAAGTACTGGTCAATTTTGAGATTTTGTGCTATTTTGATTCCATAACATGTTTTCTTTCAGGCTTTTGGAAGGAAAACGTACAAAATACACATTTAAGTGTTTATTTTACTATAGTTTGTCTATTTGCGTCTGTAGATTTCTCCTAAATTCACCAAAAGTTAGCATTCTAACGTAACATAAAGCACCGCGACCGCTGTGTGCACCATGTCAACAGAGATATCGTTGGAAAGCTCCGTCTCTCCTGCACAATCTCATCGGATCCAAATATGGTCATTTCCTTTGTATCAGCAACCAATCGTGAAAGCACAAAGGGGTCTTAAACCAAGAAACGAAATCTCATTGGCTGGTGTCAATTTCTGACAACGTGATTCGTTCAGATGCATCACGTGGTGTGCTAAAACACTTCCTGTTTAGCTTTCCGCTAGAAATTGAAATCTCAAAATCGCAAAAGAACGGCGAAAAAAACGTTCACAGAGAAGACGACAACAATTGTCTCTTGCACGAAGCAAGGTTAAACAAAAAACAAATGACCCCGAACATGAAACACCTTCACGGAGTGCGTCGATGCGCGAGCTATCATCCAGAGAACAGGAGGGTTTAGCTAGCGCCTCACTGCTATCTTTAAAGGTCGTTTTCTCCAAATGAGTTTTTTCTCCTACTCTGAGTTCGAAATTTCAACTTCAGTAGCACGTAGAGACACCAAACCTTCCAGTTATATTCCTATCAATATTATGAAGGCTTTTACAGAAGGGTTTGTTCATATATAATTCATAGCCTGAATTATACAACATTGTATACCTAAAAACATGGCGAAAATTGATATTTTAGGGCTGTTGACAGTATTTTCTGATTTATTGAGTGATAAAAAGAGATATCCAATATCCCTTCTGTAAAAGCCTTAGATACTAATATGACTACAAAATGAAACAAGAATTTGGAACCTGGCTTTATCCAAAGTTCAGATTTCGATTCCTGAAATGTGTTAAAATATGTGCATATTTAATGAGATAATGGCTAATTTGCATATTTAAACATGCTATTTCAGAAAACTTGTAATACAAAAGACAATTGCCTTATTGTAAGACATTAACTGGAGAAATTTCTAGCTGATACCTTTAAGTTAAAAAAATTACCCTATTCACCTGGGGTGTCTCGCCTTAATCCGCAAACTGTTCCCCTGTGCGCTCTAAGCGTTGGCCGGGCACCGTGATGCGGCCGCGGGGCTCGGAGGCTCTGCTGCCAGTGCATTTTGTGCAGTAAAATACCTCCGCTAAAACTATTCCCTACTAGGCTACTTTATAACGCAGCGGTTATGTAAGAGTAAGTCATTAATGCGCCTATTTTATATTAATTCCTCTGTATGTATTTCGCCGTTTGTTTTACTCTGAGCAATGAATTATCTTTCTACAATCTTAGATGTGTAGCCTACCCAATTTAAACTCATAGTCTGCAGTTACAACTGTTACAGCATCGAGTTGTTATTATACAAAATTAAGTGCAAACGATTGTTCATGCTTATGCAACGCTATACTGTAGATGCAAATCCATGTTGGAATCTGCAGAGAGTGTTAACGTTAGCTCTCAGTAGAAAGTGACAGAGGTGCCGTTAAGGTGCATTCAGGCGCAATTCAGTAAAATTGTGTATTGGGCAAAGATGCATTTATAACGTCAGCAAGATGTGTTCATTGTAGTCCAGTAAAATGCAGTCTTTATTGAGAAATATCAATAAGTACAGTACAGAAGTACTGAAGTACAGATGTTTTACTACAACATAAAGTAGATATTAGACAATATGCAGACGAGATAAAGGAGTGTATATTGAAGTAATTAGGATCTGCTGTGTAGAGAATCATGGAATTGTACTGCTATCTAACAATACCATCCTTAATAAATACCATCCTTATAAATGTATATAAATACAATACCGTTTTAAATCATACTTGTGTTTTAATTATGTTTGATTCCATTAATTGAATTAAAGATATTTTAATTAATTCTACTGAAATTATTGAAAACATTGTCATCATGTAACTATTTTGTTCTTTTATTTGCCTCCCCAGAAAACAGTCAAACATCCTGCTATCGACTTCAGGTTTGCATTAGGTAAGCCACACATCACAGATGGGATGGCCATGTAAAGTTTGCAGTACTAGTGTCACCACTCGAAGTGATATTGTAAAACATTATCGACTCCATCATGGAACCTTTGGACCCTATCATGCCTTGCCCTGCGTTTATGTAGACTGTTCATGCTCTTTTAAAAGCTGGAATGCCCTGCACTGTCACTTGTCAATAAACCACGTGGACGTTGAATCGCTACCACAAGAAGTCATTATTTCCTTCACCTGCCAATTTTTATTACCATTGACGTCCCCGAAGTTGAAACATGACATTTTGGAGCACTTGGCAGAGGCAATCTTCACCTACACTGCATATCCCAATGACAAACAGAGGTCTGCTGTAGCCCAAGCCTTGATCGCAACACATCCATGCTTAAAGGAGCCTGGTTCCTATAACGGTTGTTACGGATGGCAGCAAAGTCTAAAGTACAAAGTAGGAAACTACCGGACAAAACGGAAAGCCTTGGGAAGTCCTGAACTCCTGGTAAATTCCCTAAACCACAAGAACCAGTGTGACAGACAATCTGCAAAGAATGTCAAAAAACCAAGGAAAGCAGAAGTAAACTAGAAAATGCATTTCCTGCAGAAAATGCGTGCGAATGCTGAAAACTGTGAACATTTATGGCTGAATTTAGCTGAAAATGCAGAAAAAGCTGAATGTGTTATTAGCTGAATGGTAGCTGCTTTTAGCTACAAAAATGCAGAAAAAGCTTAATATTTAAAAGAAAAGGTTTTAAAAAAAGGTATAAACAACAATTTGTATAGCCTTGATGTCCTGAAATAGCTGAATAATGTAATAGTTGAATGGTTTCTGCAGCTGAAAATAGGCTGAAGGAGTTAAATATCAGACGTAAGTAGTAGTGAATGAATTTGTATTAAGAAGAGAACAGAAAGTAAAAAGGCTTGGGAAAGCAGCAGAATATTTTGACTGCAAACTTTTCGACTAAAAACATACATCACCAATAATGTATAAAATATGTGGAATCTGTTGAAGTCTCCATCAGACAGAAAATAATAGGCTGAGACAGTCTGTTAAAGTCCAGTCTGTCAGTGTTTGTTTCTGTTCCTGAGCACCTACTCATAGCACCCAATCAGAACACCTGTGTGTGTGTCCAGAGATCAACCAACCAACTGCAGCACTGCGTCGGATAAGAATGCATTGAGTTGTATATCTGACCATTTTGCCACCCGTTCACAAACTATGGAGAGAGAGAGAGAGAGTGTGTGTGTGTGTGTGTGTGTGTGTGTGTGTGTGTGTGTGTGTGTGTGTGTGTGTGTGTGTGTGTGAGTGTGAGAGAGAGAGAGAGAGAGAGAGAGAGTGTGTGTGTGTGTGTGTGTGTGAGTGAGTGAGAGAGAGAGAGAGAGTGTGTGTGTGTGTGTGTGTGTGTGTGTGTGTGTGGGTGTGTGAGAGAGAGTGTGTGTGTGTGTGTGTGTGTGTGTGTGTGTGTGTTCTTCACTCAATTTGAAATTGAGTGAAGGACTGAGAGTTAATTGTTACAGCTCAAATGCATTGCAATAACTTCCATGTTAAAGAAATACTTTAAAAAGCGGAATATTTTAAAAAGTATAACATATTTTGAAAAAGTTGAAAGTTTCCCATCATGTGTTGAAAAGGCTGAATAGTTTGATATTTGAATGGTTCCTGCAGCTGAAATTATGCTGAAGGAGTTAAATAAAGATATGAAATGTAAGTAGTAGTGATTGAATGTTTACAAGCACCTGTGTGTGTAAACCAAGCGGAAAACTGTGGGGTAGAGCCGTGAAGCCAATACGGAAGTGCCACACACTGCAGTTCATCTATTGGCCGATAGGCGATGGCTGCAGAAAGGAGCACTCTCCATAGACCCCCATGTTAAAATGCCCAACTTTACAGCAGAAAGAAACATGTTTCTACCCCTGGCTCCATACATTTTTATTATCGATATAGTTAGATTCCACCTTCATGATTATGGATCTGTGAGTGAATTGTTTTCTAACGCGACCCTTTTATATATATTAGGTCTTAAAGTTTGTGCACACATTAGGGCGTGGTCACGTTGATTGACAGATACGTGCCTCACTGTCAGCTAACAGCAACTTGTCCACTCTGCTAGGCTACAACCATAGAGGCTACAACGTTAGTTAGTTGTAGTTACTGTACTTACTTTAGCTGTGTTCGTGGTGATCGTGCCTGTTAGGGAATATTGTTACAAATACCAGATAATTAAAATGTCGTGCTGTGCGCTTGAATGTACTAACAGAACTTCCAAGAAGTCGACTTTCAGCTTTTTTCGGTGAGTAAAATGATAATATTATACATGTTAACCCCGTTAGCAGGTGTTTGTGTGCTTGTTAGCTTAGCTTGTTATGTAGCTTATTAGTCAGCTAAGGACGTAACCCTTTATACATATATACAGTTTAGTTTATGATTCAGCCTTGGGTAAGACTTTTATACTATATGGCTATGACGCCCATAATGCTAAACGGGAGCAAATGTAAAAAGGGGACCCAATTATCCCAGTGGGGCCGCCGGAGTCCACGCCGCCGAAGCTAACGGGGCTGCAGGGGGCTAGCTCACTAGCGCGTCCCGGCCATAGGTCCCGGCGGCCGTAGCTAGCCCCCTGGGGCTCCGTTAGCTTCGGCCAGCGGCGGAGTCCGGCGTTATAACTGGAGATCAAGGAATGCATCGAAACGCGGACTTGGTTCGCCTGTAGCCCGCCTGCTGTGTTGTTAGCATAGGTTGTTGGCTTAATAATGAGAGCATGTTAGCTTAGCTTCTTAGCCTGAGCTAGGTCTGGATCGTCACGCTCGTTGGCAGCAGGTCCCGCCCTGTCCCGCCTCGGCTCCGCCTCTTTGCCCTTATTTGGAGCAGGCTGGAGAAGGCGGGAGTTAGACTCTGACGTCACTGTCGAGCCGTTAGTAGCCGACTCCGCCTACTTAGGGCTTCACGGCAACTCTGCAGAATCCTATGGGTGACGTCACGGACCCTACGTCCATTTATATATACAGTCTATGGTGTAAACCCAGAGATCAAAGGTTTCGATGGTGTCTGCTCTGATTGGATGATGTGACTCACGTGTGTGTGTGGCTCCAATCTGCCCAGCAACACCATGACAACCAACTGCAGCACTGAGTCCCATAAGAATGCATTGAGGATTATATCTGACAATTTTGCCACCTGTTCAAAAACTATGGCTCTTATCAAAAAATGACCAGACGGTGAGCATCAGGGAACCCCAATGAACTGAAATATGTTTTTGGGGGGGGTTTTGTGTATAAAATGTGGAGATGGGAGCAGTTTGTCTAAAGTGTACTTCTCTCTGCTCTGAAGAAAGATCCAGAACAATTTAACATGGCAATCAATTGGGAGCTAGCTGGACTTTTTCTCTCTTCATGCCCTCAAGAGGCATTTTGTTTAATATTTTTTCTTAATTATTTTTCATTTTCCAACCTAGGAGAGGTTTTCCTACGTTTTTCATGAATAAATATGTCTGAGGAGTGTAGAGTTTGGGAATTATGACAAGTTTAAAATATTTTGGGGGGAGAATTTCAGGCACTGCTGCACTCTGTTTTGAGATCAAAGCACTCTAGACTTAACGAGCTGCTCCATCCACTCTAAAGTTAAAATCTGAAAAAGGCCTCTCTACCAAGCTCCAAACTAAATTCAATATCTCAAAAAGTTTAAAAGATATCAAAGATCTGAATAGGAATTGAATAGCTGAAGGTCTTGTGATCATTTGAAAGTTGGAATGAAGTGTCTGGCTGAAAGTATGTGGAAGGAGTAGCATTTGGCGCAAGGTGTAGGAAAACAGGATTTGAAGGCATCTTCCATTGACTTCAATGTTAAAAGAGTTTAAAAAGCTGAATATTTCAAAAAGTATAAAATATTTTGAAAAAGTTGAAGGTTTCCCATCGATTCCTGAACAGGCTGAATAGTTTAATATTTGAATGGTTTCTGTAGCTGAAAATAAGCTGAAGTTATGGAGAGCCAAAGTATTGGCTGAAATAAGGGGAAGAATAAAGATTCGAAGTACTATAGTAGAATGCTGTAAACAGCATTCGCACTAATAAAGATTTGAAGTACTATAGTGGAATGCTGTAAACAGCATTCGCACTAATAAAGATTTGAAGTACTATAGTGGAGTGCTGTAAACAGCATTCACACTAATAAGTGGAAAGAATAAAGAATCGAAGAACTATAGTGGAAACAGCATTCGCACTAATTATCTCCCCCCACACCCAGTTGGAGAGACTCTTGAAGCTGCAAGAGTTGCCCTCATTGAAGCAAGCGAGAGAAAAGATAGCGCGTAGAGCAGTGGTTCTCAACTGGTGGGTCGCGACCCAAAAGTGGGTCGCGGACCCGTTTCGAGTGGGTCGCGGAAAAAGTGAAGAAAAACAATTGAAAAAATAAATTGGAATTTTTTTTTTTTTTGGAAAAAAGTCAAACTTTTATTTTGAAGGCCCGATTTTCTAACGCTGTGCAAGCAGTAGGCGTTGGACAGGAAGTACCGGAGACCATAAACGGCTTTGAAAACGTCTGTCACGTAGTGATCATCTTCTCAATAAACATCTTTGCTGCTGTTTTTTCGAGTCTTCTGGCCAATCAGAATCAAGATTGTTGCCGAAGTCCCACGGAGAATAACTTTGCGGTAGAACTATTCTTTATACATCCATGGGTACAACTTCAGATACAAATGAACACGTAATGAAATATGACCCTCGGTTTGATGATTGACAGGTCACAGAACAATGGGAGCTATCTACCCTAAACCACAATTTAATGTAAGTCACACAGACTATCTCCTCTTTGCTCTTCTCTCTGTGAGGAGCAGCAAGTTCAGCTTCAGAACAAAGTGAAAAACAAACAATGGCATAAAATATTATTAATATGTCGGGTAGTGATAGATAGATTTATTTATTTTCTTCACAGAGTGTACCAGAATGCGTAGTTTATGTTAGTATTTCTAAAAATCTCCTGGGGAGAATCCCCCCAGACCCCCCTGCTGGGGTTGGGTTTCCAGCATGTGTGCCTTTTTATACAGTTCAGCTTTGATTCCATCAACTCATTAAACTTTTTTAAAAGCATACTTTAGTTCTGTGAAGGGCTATAAGGGATATATGCACTGTATTTCACTTTAATTAATATTGTATGCTGAAAAGCGTATATTACAGCACGATTTTTTGTTGAATAGATTTTAGTGCTTCAAAATGTTGGGTCGCGATTTACTGACCAAGTAAAAAGTGGGTCCCGAGGCCTAACCAGTTGAGAACCACTGATATAAGGGATATATGCACTGTACTTCACTTTTATTAATATTGTATGCTGAAAAGCGTATATATTACAGCACGTTTTTTTGTTGAATAGATTTGAGTGCTTCAAAATGTTGGGTCGCGATGTATTGACCAAGTAAAAAGTGGGTCCCGAGGCCTGACCAGTTGAGAACCACTGGCGTAGAGAATTAACGATATGATGTCCAAAACCTACAGCTGGAGGAGACAAGTCCCCGCAGGTGGAACTCTTCAAAGAAAGATGGCCTGCACTCTTCCAACCTTTCCAGGTGAGACTCAAGAAGTGGTCCTTACAGTATTTGTTACAACACATAATGATAATCATGTTAACATTGTCAAGTTTCCCTCAATTGTTAAACAATTACCTCCCTAAGTTTTTTGCATTTAATTTGCCTAAATGTTCACCTTTTAGATTTTGGCAACATATTGTAACCGACAAGTTGACCCCATTCCTTTCTACTAAACTGGCTTGTGTATTTTATAACATATTCATTATGTCTCTAATAATCTCCCTATTTAAAATGTGTTGCAGATAAATGGGGAGTTCCAAAGATGCACCGCGGTTCCACTTGAGTCAACATTTATGTTCCAGCTGGACAGGTACACGCCAAAGCTTCTGGAGCTGTTCAATGCAAAGGGAGGAGGTCAGCGCATTAAAGCACTGTTGAAGGCACTGGTTCAGTTAACAGTGGTACATACTAAGTGTTTTGTTTCTTCTTCAGTCATCTTGCCTGAAATCACTTGATCTTTTAAAATACATTTTTTTGTAAAAACGACCAGTGTGTCAGATCCACTGGTAGCCAGAACTGAGGTTGCACTCAATAACCCACTAAACAACTCAACTAAACTGACAACTAGATTTAAAATGTTCATCACATTTGGTGTAATTTCCTTTTATGAATATATATTGATAATAAACTTCTTTATTAAAATGAGTCATGCTCTTCTGAATGTAAATCAGCATTTCATTTCTTACAAAACTTTTAACCACATAACAACACATTAGTTATTCAGATGTGCTCCCCAACACACTTTACACTTATTCTGATTAACTACAGTCAGTAGGGGCTTGGACTGTGAGCCGTAGGGTCGTCGGTTCAATTCCCCGACCAGACCTAAAAATGGAGTGTGGACTGCTACTTGGAGAGGTCCCAGTTCACCTCCTGGCCCCTGCCGTGGTGCCCTTGAGCAAGGCACCGGACATCCCCCCACACTCCCATTGCTCCCCGGGCGCTGTACAATAGCTGCCCACTGCTCCTGGTGCTAGGATGGGTTCAAAGCAGAGAACACATTTCACTGTGCGCTGCATGTGTGACCATTAAAGAGGGTTTCATCCCTCCCATTCTATTCTACATTTACATGCTATCATGCTTTACAGGATACCAGAATAATATGAATACATTATATTGAGATAATACACCAGTTGTATGTATATACAAATATTTCTCTATTAGATGGTTATTTGTAAGTGTTGCAGCCACAGATTAGGCGGTCATCAGTTGTCTTTCTTCTTGAACATGCACATATTCTCTTGCCTACACCGCTCTGCTGCAGGTACACTTAATTTAACTTACTAGCCTAACTCCGTACTTATTTACAACCACAGAAGAAGAATTCTTCTTCTTATGTTTCTTCTTCTCTCTTGACACAACCTTATGGCGAAGGCAAACAACAGCATTTCCAAATAAAATACTGCTTAGCAAGAACACAATATAAAAACATGTGAAATAATAAACAACAACATTAGATGCAAATAAAAAATGTATTGTGGGGTTGCTTCTTATATGTTGTACACAGTGGAAATAAACATTCTGGTCAACTTAACATCAGGGATCTTCTTAATTAACATATATCTGAATTAAGCTGTCACATAAACACAAGATAATTGAAAATAAACCATTAAAGATTGGTTAAAATAATCGTCTGTTCTTATTTATTCTAGGACCCATGTGCTACTGTCTGTAAAAAGAGAGAGGTGACCTTGAGATGCCTCATTGAATATATGAGAGAACGTGGAGAGGATCTAATCTCTGAGCATGAGGTAAGGTTAAAAATAGGTAGTTTGACATTTTATGAACTATATCAATATCATGACTATGTGGTAAATTCTTGCAAAACAGTATTTTCTGTAATCTCTTAAAGAGCCTGTGACACGAGTTTCCCCCATCATCCAAACCCATCAATTTGAGTAAATATTGTCCCCTTGAAAACTGTTACTGAACTGATTTTGGATATTTGTACTTTGATAACCATTAATCTGTCCTTCAATGTTGACCATCTTCTGGATCTTCTCGGGGATTCTTCAAGTCCCGCCAAATTACATGTGACGTCATTGCGGGCACAGCGCTCCAGCTGCACCGTTCAGGGTCCCAGCATCTGCATGTAAACGCACGATGGCGCACACAGCAGCAAGCTCAGACATCGATGACAGTTTAATTTTGAACGTGTCTGAGAGCTCATATGAGGCTGAAGGATCGGTTTATGTTGTATCTGTTAGAAGTTTAGGAATTAGGTGCGTCAATATGGGCGATCATACGGTCAGTTAGCCAGTGGTCCTACGACGCTGGTTATCAACTCGGTAAATCAAGCCAGGGTTTCTCTCACCAGCCGAGAGCGCATTCACATCTAAGACACGAGTGGATCTGACTTTAATTACATTTGACTCGAGTGTTTCGTCAACAATGTGTTGCTTAAAATAATACTTCTGCATACAGTATGTGACACTGTAAGTGTTGCACGGCCAGATACGGCTCAGCTGACTCAGATAAGGAAATATATGATATATTATGATATTATATGATCGATGATCTGATTGATGGGATAATATGAATGATAAATGCGACACGTCGGCGTCTTCTCTGCATACGGCAGTTTAAACTGTATTTCCTTTATCCTGTAATATGACTTGAGAGATTTAAACTCCGCACACTGAGTTGATCTCTTTTCTATAGACGCCGGAGGCCACTGCACCCAGCCCACGTAAACTGTCAACGAGGGGAGCCTCGCTGTGGGGAAACGGTGGACCGAGAGTCCCGATCGGAGTGGGAATAATAATAATAATAATAATAATAATAATAATAATAATCCGTGCATTTTATCCATTAATTTCTCAACATTGTGGTAAAAAACCACGTTTAATCCACGTTGGTGTACTACAACTACAAAAAGCATCGGTTTGTTTTCTCATCAGGAAATGCAGACCGGCTCAAACAAACGCTTTTTAATCATCATCCTCACGATTATTTAATGTATCATATGTTCGCCGAATTGACATGAAAGCACTAATAAATGTAGTTTCATCCACTTGAGTTTACAACTACAAAAATAATCGATTTGTTTTTATATCACATCCGACGGGAGGAAATTCAGCAGCTCTCACTACTGATTTTTAATCCTAATTTAATCATCATCTTCACCACGATCATTTATGTTCATGTTCGCCGAATGGACATGAAAGCACTGACAAATATGAATATACTGGAGTCAACTTCATTAAAACGTTATTAACGTGCCTAAACTCAGTAATTCACCATTTCTACGCATAACAACACACTTTGTCCGTGTTTGGCTCTCTCGCCGCACATTGAAGCGTTCCCGCATTGACGTCACTTCCGGCTTCCCCCAAAACCTCAAAATGAGTCGAAGGAATTTGTATCGGAATTATTGATATTTATCGGAACAATATTGCACCTTCTTTTTTAAACTGACGGTTCGAGATGACGAGTAGCCCAATATTTCATTGCACAACAGTTGTTGGGATGCTGTCACAGGCTCTTTAAACCGCTTGTAATGCACGTGAATTGCACCTCTGTTACCAGCTAATGTAAACTGGTTGTACTCGTTGTAACTTCAAGACGGATTTTTTTGTTGTTGAGGAAAACACATGTTGTTTCCTGATTTGTACTCAATTTAGTATTTCGTTTGTATATACAGGAAGAAGCAGAGGTTGAAGTGCAACAGAGGCTTGTGATGCACAGCATGAAACTATATGTTGCCCACGAGCCAGATGCAGTTGGGATCATCATCGAGGGCATGCCTGTGTTGGCTGATGTGGGCAATGTTGCCAGAGCCTGCTGCCTCCTTCTTGGACTGACCTATGCTCTAAATCTGCAATATCCTTTCAGAGACTCTTCATGGGACTGGACACCCTTCAGCCGAAGCCATCTTCAAGGTACATCTGCCTAAAACACAAACTACTGGCCTAGAGCTGTTGGCTCAGCTGATGGCTGGCAGAAGCTGTTGGTCATTTGTGATCAACGCTGTATTCACAATGTTTCTGAGCTGTGAGTGCAATCTTGTAAATGTATGTGTGGTTTTATGGACAGATTAAGAGCGATCCTGCATTCTGTAAAGTCACCCCTACTTCTCTTCAATCTGACATCAGATTCTTGGCATACTCAAACATTTGATCAAAGTAGTTTTTAGAGTATGCACTTTTACATGTTCCAACATCAACCAGAGAGGAAAGACTCCAGGAGTTCAGCTAAGACATGCACATTTTTTTTGTTTATGAGCCTTTTTAAAAATAGAAAAACAGTTTCAAACCTCAGATAATACTTTTGCAACTTGTAAGCAGACTTAAAGTCACCTTACCCAGGTTACCCATCACCTTACATTTGCCTAAGTGTGAATAGAAATACAAATGATCTTAAGATTACCTTTGTCATGTTGTGTTTTTATTGAAGGAATCAGAACAATTACAAATGCCTTTGTTCTGTTTTAAAACCAAAATGGGTTAGGGAAAAAAACATTAGTTAAGACATGGCAAACATTGTTCTTAAAAGCCAGGATTTTGTCAACGGTCTGTTTTTATAGGAGCCTTAACAAACAGAAAATACTGTTTAAGTATAAGTTCTAACTTTTTGTAGGCCATTAGCAGCACTTACCTTAAGAGTAACTTTAAGTTGTTAACACAAATGTTAAGACTTTCTCCTGTGTCAGTGTTACATGTATGTTAATGTTATGTGTTGTGCTTCTAAACATGTTACTGTTTTATGAAAACCGTTTGAAAGCACTTTCTGCCGCTTATGTTAATAAAATGTATTAACATTTCCATAACGGTCTCTTTTTTAAATCTATTTGTTTAATCTGCAATGTTTCAATGCTATCAAATATTCAAAGGGTTGGATTGAAATCAGGAAGTTTGTCATATAGGTTCTGGCAACTCAATTGTGTTTTATAATTTACTTTATTTATTCTTTATGTGGTTCTTAGCAGATTGTTCTTTACATTGGTTTATGTTGGCTTTTAATTGTAGGCTCATCTCATCTTTTCACATGCAGACACAATCACATTAGTGAGTTTACCCAACTCCTATAATTGCTTGGAACCACTTGACACATATTTTTTAAGTTTTAGCAAAGTAACACATTCTTGAGTAGAGGAAAACTAAAAAAAGTACATTTCACCAACTCAAAAAATGCAAAAGTTGACTAAACTCTTCAAATCGCTTGGAATCGCTTGACATATTATTTAAGTTTGACCAAAGCAACAGTTTTTACAGTGCAGGCGCTGCTTCAAACACTTCTCTGAGCAGGCTTTCCTACACGATCTGGCAGAGGTTGAATGGCACTTCATATCGTTAATTCCATCTGTCGATGTTGCCGTCCAATTTTGTATTGATCACTTTTTATCGATTATTAATAGACATGCCCTCCTTAGAAAAATCAGAGTTAAGAATAGGAACACTCCATGGTTTACTAGAGAACTATCTGATCTCATTCATGATCGAAATAAGCAATGGTCCTTAGCTAAAAGTCTAACACTAGTGATGACTGGCTTCTTTTTCATGTCCTCAAAAAATGTACTTACTTGGTGAAATGTACTTTTTTTAGTTTTCCTCTTCTCAAGAATGTGTTACTGAAGGTCAGTGATTATTTTATTTCAGACTCAGGTGGTATGTCTAATACTTTCAATGCTCACTTCAAAAAAGGCTGGTCACATGTTTGATGAGCAAAGGCATGACTCTCTAAATCAGTGGTCCTCAAAGTGGGGGGCGCAGAGGCATGCCTGGGGGGGCGCGAGAGACCAGGAGGAAAAATGGTTATAAAATGTAAAAAAAAAAAAAGAAATCATAATTTCAAAAATTATTGATTCGAAAATAATATGATGCAGTACAGTACTATTACGTCTGGGTCTCTGTGTTTCATTAAAGCTTGTGTATGTGTGTGTGTGTGTGTGTGTGTGTGTGTGTATGTGTGTATGTGTGTATGTGTGTGTGTGTGTGTGTGTGTCCTTCACTCAATTTGAAATTGAGTGAAGGACTGAGAGTTAATTGTTACAGCTCAAATGCATTGCAATAACTTCCATGTTAAAAAAATACTTTAAAAAGCGGAATATTTTAAAAAGTATAACATATTTTGAGTTGAAAGTTTCCCATCATGTGTTGAAAAGGCTGAATAGTTTGATATTTGAATGGTTCCTGCAGCTGAAATTAGGCTGAAGGAGTTAAATAAAGATATTAACAAACACCAGTGTGTGTAAACCCAGAGATCAAAGGTTTCCATTGTGTCTGCTCTGATGATGTCACTCACGTGTGTGTGTGTGTGTGTGTGGGTGTGGGTGTGTGTGTGTGTGTGTGTGTGTGTGTGGCTCCAATCTGCCCAGCAACACCATGACAACCAACTGCAGCACTGAGTCCCATAAGAATGCATTGAGGATTATATCTGACAATTTTGCCACCTGTTCAAAAACTATGGCTGTTATCAAAAAATGACCAGACGGTGAGCATCAGGGAACCCCAATGAACTGAAATGTTTTTTGGGGGGTTTTGTGTATAAAATGTGGAGATGGGAGCAGTTTGTCTAAAGTGTACTTCTCTCTGCTCTGAAGAAAGATCCAGAACAATTTAACATGGCAGCTAGCTGGACTTTTTCTCTCTTCTCTGTGTGTGTGTGTGTGTGTGTGTGTGTGTGTGTGTGTGTGGTGTGTGTGTGTGTGTGTGTGTGTGTGTGTGTGTGTGTGTGTGTGTGTGTGTGTGTGTGTGGTGTTGTGTGTGTGTGTGTGTGTGTGTGTGTGTGTGTGTGTGTGTGTGTGTGTGGTGTGTGTGTGTGTGTGTGTGTGGAGAGAGCACCGGTACTGGAGATCGTTGTTGTTAGCTTCTGGTGCTAGTGAGCTACGCTAACAGATATAAGGTGGAGGACTCTCTCAGTGTTATCTCAGTGGGTCTCAAATGTTTTGGTCACCATTAATGTAAACAATTATTTCCGAGGCACACATTTATATGATCATTATAGTTATACAAAAATAAGAGAATAAATGAAAAACAGGTATGAAATACTATGACAGTAAAAAAGAATAAAGTTTAAAAGGATGATTTGTAAAATATCCATAAAGAAAAAGTAAATCTGTTTACAGTTGTTTCATATGGGTGTTGAGAGATGTATCCATAGATCATCTGTTTACAGTTGTTTCATATGGGTGTTGAGAGATGTATCCATAGATCTCTCATGTTGCTCTCAAAGTGCACCAGATTGATGCTTTTTACTTCAATATTTAAAAATAAATCTTCCCGGGGGAGCTTGCCCCCGGACCTCCCTATGTGAGGTCCACACACCACCTGTAAAAATATCACTTTATCCCTGCTTACACCTATATGCCGTGAGCTGATTATGAAGCCTTCATTGTGACAGTCGCGGGTACACTGTGTGTGCGTGGGGATTGTTGCAGTAGAAAATTCCTCTGTAGCGCCCGGTGCATTAATGGGAAACCCTAAATGTTTGAGCACCTTCTATGAAACGTCAAGCTACCCCACAGCACCCCAAAATAAATCTCTGGCGCCGCCACTGAGCCTGACTATTTGTGTTTTTTTTTTCTCCAAAGGGGGGCTTTGGAGGAAAAAAAAAGTCGGGCCCCCCGCCTGACAGAAAAAGTTTGAGAACCACTGCTCTAAATGGTCGTACTCACAGCCCTATTCAAGAGATGAACTGCGCTGATTTTGCTTATTTATCGGTCTCTGAAGTCTAACAGGGTTTGCACTCAATTGATCCTAAAAAGTCTGCCGGGCCTGACGGCCTCGACCCATTCTTTTTAAAAATTGCAGCTCAGATTATAGCACAACCAGTAACTGATATTTGTGATCTCTCCCTGTCCACTCACACACTGCCAGCTGTGTGGAAGCAAGCTCTGGTATCGCCCCTCTTGAAAGCTGGTGATCCCACGGAGTTCTACTCAGCTAAAACTTTTTTTAAATTCACACAACATCCTTAACCCTATGCAATCTGGATTCAGATCAAAGCACAGTACTGTGACTGCCAGTCTGAAAGTCTTAGATGATATTAAGGCTGCTTTGGATAACAAACATTTTTGTGTTGCATTGTTTATTGACCTAGCCAAAGCATTTGACACTAGATCACCACATTCTGTCTAATGTTATGTTGGTGTCTCGTGTCGGTCATAATGCCATTTGCTGGTTTCAGAGTTATCTAACCGACTGTACTCAATGCGTCAGGTTGGGTAGTACTGTCTCTGACCCTGTCACCTTGGAGAAGGGAGTTCCACAGGGCTCTATTTTGGGGCCCTTGCTCTTTTTATTATATGTAAACAATATTTGTAATCAGATGCAATTTTCTACCTATGATATGTATGCTGATGACACTATTGTGTGCTCCTTCTCTGGATATGGCCATTTCCAATTTAAAATCTGATTTTATCACGCTGCAGCATGCGCTTCTTGATTCCAAACTGCTTGGTGACAGTAAGAAAACCAAACCAAAGCAATGCTTTTAGCTCCCAAGTCAGAATCCTCTTGCCTCTCCATTGACACCCTTGATGGCGTCTCTGTTGAGTTTGTCGATACCTACAAATATCTGGGCTTTTGGTTGGACAGTAATCTGAACTTTAAACATCACATTGAAGTTCTAACAAATACATTGAAATTCACTCTTGGCTTCCTTTTCAAACTTAAATGTTGTTTTTCAATTTCAATCCCGTAAAAGGTTGGTCTCTGGCTTATTCCTGTCCCAGCTGGACTACGGTGATACCATCTATAGATTTGCCTGTCCCACTGTTTTGGCCAAACTTGACCCACTCTACCATGCTGCACTGCGTTATCAGATGCACCCTATAGGACTCATCATTGCAAACTGTATAGCCTAACTGGATGGTCCTCACTTACTGTGCGTAGGATGCGGCATTGGTTTTTATTAATGTATAAAGCCATTTTAGGTAAGCTTCCACTCTACATCTGTGCCAGATTTGCCCCAGTTTGTGACTCTTACAACCTCAGATCCAGTGCCTGGATACAGGTCTAGGTGCCTGGATACGGGTCCAGGTGCCTGGATACAGGTCTAGGTGCCTGCTGTGCGGACTGAGGCTGTAAAAAGGAGTCTTTTTATTATGGTCCTTGGTCTTGAAATGACCTTCAATCAAGCCTCAAACTGAGGGCACTCGTCTCAATAGCCTGTTTTAAGTTGAAGTTGTCTGAAGTCCTTACCACCAGCTGCTTTTGCAGAAATAGGTAGTGTACCTTTCTTACTGTCTAAATGTGCACAATGTAGGGACTGCTTTTTCATCTTTTGTTTTCTTAGTTATGTTCTCTGTATTTTATGTTTGTGTTATGTGTAACGTTGCTGCCTTCTTGGCCAGGTCAGCATTGAAAATTAGATTTAATCTCACTCCTTTTATCTGGTTAAATAAAGGTTAAATAAAATAAAAATCCACGTAAACTCACGTGGATTAAACCACATTTATTTCATTAAATAGAAAGAAAATATGTTTGTTTTTTTAAATGCTTAAATGTACCTTATTCAATGCAGAATATGATTATATCCGTGACAGTGGGAATACAAAATGATCTGCTACAGTATAGTAATAAAATATAAATCCCACTTGTTGTACCTGGCAGAGCAAGAAACACTCCAGCCTTTTATTTAAACTTGTTTAAAACATTCCTAAATAAATATGTGTGTCTCGGGCCATAAATGTAATTATGCTGTCAGTTTTCAGATAAAGCCAAGGCGTCACAATTCTTCTGTATTCTACAATATAGTTATTTTCACCTCCCGTATTGCTTTCAACCCACCAGCTTTTATGGAGAAAATATGTTATATAATTATTAATCAGAGACATGTTTCTCACTATTTTATGCATATAAACAACAGGCTACTGTGTGTGTGAGGAATCAGCTGTTTATTTCATGAGTTCCATTGTGGCAGCGTCCATCACTGCTCAACCTTTGGTCTTTGTTTAGGCCTTGGTTCACACAGTATGTGTTGACATCTCAGCTTGTCACTTAGAGGGGGGCGGGGGCTGGTGAACGGTATGGTCAATGTTTGTTTGTTGAAAAATGTTTGCAGTCGCGAAAGGTTTACGCCAATCAGACATGGACAAAAAAAAAATCAGTCTATGTGTCGAGGGGGAACTATTCACCCCTCTTTCTTTTAACAGCCATGGTCCGGTCTGACAGCGATCAGCTGTCTGCGGGACAGAGGAAGAGACAGATCACTGAATAAATATACAAACCCAAAACTACAGTTAAACTTTACTGGGGAGCTGATCACCTGAGAGCTGCCATTTCATTCAGACTATATAGCAGTAATATTAAACAGTAATAATACAGTAAAACTATTAACACTGTACATATTCTTGTTTGCCCGTGGGGTGATGACGAGGCTCCGTTAAAAATAAACCTCTTTTTAGTGAATTACTGAGTTTAGGCAAGTTAATAGAGTTTTAATGAAGTTGACTACAGCAAATTCATATTTGTTAGTCATTTCATGTCAATTCGACTAACATATGATACATTAAATGATCGTGAGGATGATGATTAAAAATCGTTTGTTTGAGCCGGGCTGCATTTCCTGATGAAAAAACAAACCGATTGTTTTTGTAGTTTTAGTACGCCAACATGGATTATACACAGTGTCGGCTCCAGAGTATTTTTGTTGGGTAATCTATGGTAGGGCTAACCCATACAGTGGTGGGGCTCAAGTCAGTATTTGCAATGTAATTACAAAGTGGGAGTCACGAGACCCCGAGTGGGGGTCACGAGATGATAACAAAAAATTAAAAAAATTATCAATTTTTGTAATCAATTTTTTATTTTTTATTATTATTAATAATTACGTGTGCATAAACATTTTTCAGGGGCGGACTTGCCATCTGTATAATTTCCCCGCAGCGAGGCTCCCCCCCGTTGATAATCCACTAGCGCAGTGTTTCTCAAACCTTTTCATACCAAGGACCACTTAACCAATAAAAAAACATTCACGGACCACCTAACTCCACAAATATCCAAAAACAATTGGCCTGCTTACCACTCCAACAATACATAACAGCCTAATAATGACAGTTTAAAGAGCCTGTGACACAGGTTTCACCCATCATCCAAACCCATCAATTTTAGTAAATATTGTCCCCTTGAAACCATTACTGAACTGATTTGGGATATCTGTACTTTGATAACCATTAATCTGCAATTCAATGTTGACCATATTCTGGATCTTCTTGGGATTCTTCAAATCCCGCCAATTATGTGTGACGTAATTGCGGGCCAAGAGCTCCAGCTGCACCGTTCCGGATACCAGCATCTGCATGCAAACGCACGATGGCGCACACAGCAGCAAGCTCAGACAGCGATGACAGTTTAATTTTGAACGTGTCTGAGAGCTCATATGAGGCTGAAGGATCAGTTTATGTTGTATCTGTTAGAAGTTTCGAATTAGGTGCGTCAATATGGGCGATAATACGGTCATGTAGCCAGTGGTGGACTGGGACTAAAAATCTGCCCGGGACTCTCGACCGGCCCACTTCGGTAAATTGTCAACGGGGGGAGTGGGATATGTGCTAGTGACTTATCCGACTGGCCCATCGGGATTCGTCCCGATGGCCATTTCGCCACTGCACCCAGCCCACGTAAACTATCAACGGGGGGAGCCTCGCTGCGGGGAAACAGTGGACCTAGTGTCCCGATCGGAGTGGGAATAATAATAATAATAATAATAATCTTCTAGGAGCTTTTCGGGCATTCCTGTGGAGGTTGGGGACATTGAACCAGAGTGGTCGGTGTTCAAAGCCTCTATTGCCGAAGCCGCGGCGGGGAGCTGTGGTCTCAAGGTCCTAGGTGCCTCAAGGGGCGATAACCCTCGAACCTCCTGGTGGACACCGGTGGTCAGGGAAGCCGTCCGACTGAAGAAGGAGGCCTTCAGGGATTTGTTATCCCGGGGGACTCCCGAGGCAGTTGCAAGGTACCGACAGGCCCGAAGGGCAGCAGCCTCAGCCGTGGCCGAGGCAAAGCAGCGGGTGTGGGAGAAGTTCGGAGAGGACATGGAAAAAGGACTTTCGGGCGGCACCAAAGTTGTTCTGGAAAACTGTCCGACACCTCAGGAGGGGGAAGCAGGGAACCATCCAAGCTGTGTACAGTAAGGATGGGACGTTGTTGACCTCAACTGATGGAGTGTTAGGGCGTTGGAAGGAGGCACTTTGAGGAACTCCTGAAACCCGACAACTCCGTCCTCTATGTTAGAGGCAGAGCTGGAGTATGACGGGGGATCAACACCAATCTCCCGGGGGGAGGTCACTGAGGTTGTTAAACAACTCCACAGTGGCAAAGCCCCGGGGTGGATGAGATCCGCCCAGAAATGCTGAAGGCTCTGGGTGTTGAGGGACTGTCTTGGTTGACACGTCTCATCAACATTGCGTGGAAGTCGGAAACGGTACCGAAGGAGTGGCAGACCGGGGTGGTGGTTCCCCTTTTTAAAAAGGGGGACCAGAGGGTGTGTGCCAATTACAGAGGCATCACACTACTCAGCCTCCCCGGGAAAGTTTACTCTAAGGCAGTGGTTCTCAACTGGTGGGTCGCGACCCAAAAGTGGGTCGCGGACCGGTTTCGAGTGGGTCGCGGATGTGTGAGTGAAGAAAAGAAAAAAAAAAAGAAAAAAAAAATTGGATTTTTTTTTTTTTTTTGGGGAAAAAGTCAAACTTTTATTTTGAAGGCCCGATTTTCTAACGCTGTGCGTGCAGTCGGCGTTGGACTGGAAGTACCGGAGACCATAAACGGTTTGGAAAACTTCTGTCACATAGTGATCATCTTCTCAATAAAATATCTTTGCTGATGTTTTTTCGAGTCTTCTGGCCAATCAGAATCAAGATTGTTGCCGGAAGTCTCCAGGGAGAATAACTTTGCGGTATAACTCTTTTTTATACATCCATGGTTACAACTTCAGATAACAATGAACACATAATGAAATATGACCCCCGGTCTGATGACTGACAGGTCACAGAACAATGGGAGCTATCTACCCTTACCCACAATTTAAAGTAAGTCACACAGACTATCTCCTCTTTACTCTTCTCGCAGCAAGATGTCAGAACAAAGTGAAAAACAAACAATGGCATAAAATATTATTAATATGTCAGGTAGTAATACAACTATTTATTTTCTTCTCAGAGTACCAGAATGCATAGTTTATGTTAGTATTTCAAAAAATCTCCTGGGGGAGAATCCCCCCAGACCCCGCTGCTGGGGTTGGGTTTTCAGCATGCGTGCCTTTTTATATAGTTCAGCTTTGATTCCATCATCTCATTAAACCTTTTTTAAAGTATACTTTAGTTCTGTGAAGGGATATAAGGGATATATGCACTGTACTTCACTTTTATTAATATTGTATGTTGTATGTTGTATTTTTTGTTGAATAGATTTGAGTGCTTCAAAATGTTGGGTCGCGATGTATTGACCAAGTAAAAAGTGGGTCCCGAGGCCTGACCAGTTGAGAACCACTGCTCTAAGGTACTCGAAAGGAGGGTCAGGCCGATTGTCGAACCTCAGATTGAGGAGGAACAATGCGGATTCCGTCCTGGTCGTGGAACGACGGATCAGCTTTTTACTCTCGCAAGGATCCTGGAGGGGGCTTGGGAGTACGCTTATCCGGTCTACATGTGTTTTGTGGACTTGGAGAAGGCGTATGACCGGGTTCCCAGGGAGTTACTGTGGGAGGTGCTGCGGGAGTATGGGGTGAGGGGGTCTCTACTCAGGGCCATCCAATCTCTGTACTCCCAAAGCGAGAGCTGTGTCCGGCTCCTCGGCAGTAAGTCGGACCCATTTCCGGTGAGGGTTGGCCTCCGCCAGGGCTGCGCTTTGTCACCAATCCTGTTTGTAATATACATGGATCGGATTTCGAGGCGTAGTCATGGGGGGGGGGGGTCTGCAGTTCGGTGGGCTAAGGATTGCACCACTGCTTTTTGCAGATGATGTGGTTCTGATGGCTTCATCGGTCTGCGACCTTCAGCACTCACTGGATCGGTTCGCAACCGAGTGTGAAGCGGCTGGGATGAGGATCAGCACCTCCAAATCTGAGGCCATGGTTCTCAGCAGGAAACCGATGGATTGTCCACTCCAAGTAGGGAATGAGTCCTTACCCCAAGTGAAGGAGTTCAAGTATCTCGGGGGTTTGTTCTCGAGTGAGGGAACAATGGAGCGTGAGATGGGCCGGAGAATCGGAGCAGCGGGAGCGGTACTGCAGTCGCTTTACCGCACCGTTGTGACGAAAAGGGAGCTGAGCCAGAAGGCAAAGCTCTCTGTCTACCGGGCCATTTTCGTTCCTACCCTCACCTATGGTCATGAAGGATGGGTCATGACCGAAAGAACGAGATCGCGGATACAAGCGGCCGAGATGGGTTTTCTCCACAGGGTGGCTGGTGTCTCCCTTAGGGATAAGTTGAGAAGTTCGGTCATCCGGGAGGGACTCGGAGTTGAGCCGCTCCTCCTTCGCGTCGAAAGGAGCCAGTTGAGGTGGTTCGGGCACCTAGTTAGGATGCCACCTGGGCGCCTCCCTAGGGAGGTGTTCCAGGCACGTCCAGCTGGGAAGAGACCAAGGGGTAGACCTAGGACCAGGTGGAGGGATTATATATCTTCGCTGGCCTGGGAGCGCCTTGGGATCCCCCAGTCAGAGCTGGTTGATGTCGCCATGGAAAAGGAAGTTTGGGGCTCTCTGCTGGAACTGCTACCCCCGCGACCCGACCACGGATAAGCGGAAGAAGATGGATGGATAATAATCCGTGCATTTTATCCATTAATTTCTCAACATTGTGGTAAAAAAAACACACGTTTAATCCATGTTGGTGTACAACAACTACAAAAAGCATCAGTTTGTTTTCTCATCAGGAAATGCAGACCGGCTCAAACAAACGATTTTTAATCATCATCCTCACGATCATTTAATGTATCATATGTTCGCCGAATTGACATGAAAGCACTAATAAATGTAGTTTAATCCACTTGAGTTTACAACTACAAAAATAATCGATTTGTTTTTATATCACATCCGACGGGAGGAAATTCAGCAGCTCTCACTACTGATTTTTAATCCTAATTTAATCATCATGTTCACCACGATCATTTATGTTTATGTTCGCCGAATTGACATGAAAGCACTGACAAATATGAATATACTGTCGTCAACTTCATTAAAACGTTATTAACGTGCCTAAACTCAGTAATTCACCATTTCTACACATGACAACACACTTTGTCCGTGTTTGGCTCTCTCGCCGCACAGTGAAGCGTTCCCGCATTGACGTCACTTCCGGCTTCCCCCAAAACCTCAAAATGAGTCGAAGGAATTTCCCCGCGATGATCGAAATTATTGATATTTATCGGAACTGTATCGCACCTTCTTTTTTAAGATGACGGTTCGAGATGACTAGTTGTTGGGAGGCTGTCACAGGCTCTTTAAACTTCTCTGTATCGCCTCGTTCACACAATAAATCAACAATACAAATACAACTACAGATTATATAAGCATTTAGCTCAAATGCGATTTAAAACGCTCACTCTTATGAAATGTACACTACATTTATTACGGAGTTTATGTCTGAGCCAACAGACTCACAGATCGTTGGCTACTGAGAAATGCAAAATACACCGCATAGTACGACACAAACCTCCGCAGTGGATTTTCAAAACAAAATACAGTAAAACTATGGTCGCAGGCCCAGGTTTAACTCTCTGAGGTCTAAGCAATTTTTTTACATGTTAGGCTCGTCTGGGCTTTTTTTTGTAAAAATGCTATTAAAACATGAACCTTGGTGACCATTGGGCTGGCCTGCATGGTCTGCCAAAAAACAAAAATAAAAAAACGTTTATGAAGCCCCAACAACAGCCTCTGATCATCAACAGACGTTATGCAATACTTCATTGGATGCATATATTAGATAATAATCTCTATCTCACTCCTAAAACATCTAAATCTACTTTCAGCATGGATAAATGTTCATAAAATGCATCCATTGTTACGCTATACGCTTCTTGAAATCCTAAAAAACACATTGTTTTTCTAGAACAGATTACAAATCGCCGGAAAATGGTACAAACAAGTGGCAACATGTGTGATGAAGGTGTTGCGCTGGGCTATATCATGCAATCGAAAATGAAAGGTAAGCTCGCTCCATTGCGGAGAGAGTGCGGAAAGTCTGATTTTGTCACAATCTGCTTTCTCACTCACCTATTTTCTGCATTAACATTCCTTAGTCACCTGGTAGTCACACCCTGTCTCTCTCTCACTCTGTTACACCCATCAGCTCCATTAGTATTTAGGCCCACTTCACTTTCACCTCAGTGCCAGATCGTACTTTGCAGCATGCCAGTCTTTCCCGCATTACCCTTCAGATTGCTCTCCCGGTTTCGACCCTGCCTGTCCCTGACCAGCCTGCCTCGCCAGCTCCCTGACCCGTTCTGTACCTGCGACTCCCGTCCTGCTGTCTCCTGGAACCCTCGCCTGTCCCCGACCAGCCCATCTGCCGTGTTGTCTTCTACCAGCCTATTGCCTTCAATAAAGCTGGTTACCGACTATCTCTGGTTTCCCGTGTTCTGCATTTTGGTCCTCAGCTCGTTTGTGACAGAACGATCTGGACAGAAATGGACCAAGCAAACACCGGGTCTCCTAGAGACCGCTTTGAGAGGGTTAAGGATGCCATCCAAAGACAGGAGGTCACGATAGCTACCTTAGCTACCGAGACCCACCAGGCAACCTCAACCCAGGAACAAACGCTGGCTTACCTTACCTCCCAGATGCAACAGATGGCCGCCACCGTACAACACCTAGCCGCTACCATGGCTGCTACCGTCCCTCCGCCCGCAGTTCCGATGCTCGCTCCAGCCCCTGGGTCGACGGGATACGCTCCGGAGCCTCGTGTGGGAACGCCGGAACGCTACGCTGGTGAGCCGGAGGGATGCAGTCCTTTTCTCACAAACTGTTCCATATTGTTTTCACTGCAGCCACACACCTTCGCCTCCGAGGCGGCTCGTGTAGCTTTCACCGTTAATCATCTGACGGGGAGAGCCCGTTTATGGGGAACTGCAGAGTGGGAGCAGCAGACTCCAGCCTGTGCCTCTTTTGCTGCATTTTCCGCGGAGATGCGGAAGGTGTTCCGTTCCGTTCGTCTGGGTCCCGACGCTGCTGGAGGCCTGCTAAGTTTGAGCCAGGGTTCCGGCACGGTGGTGGATTACGCTATTGACTTCTGCACCAGCAGCCGCTGCAGTAGCTGGAATGAGCCGGCGCAGTGTGACGCATATCTGAGAGGATTAGCGGATTATATGAGAGATGAGCTGGTTTCCTATGATCTCCCTGCTTCCTTGGATGGGTTGATTGAGCTCACCTCTCGGATTGACAGACGAATCCAGACCCGGAGAGGAGAGCAACAGACGCGAGCAGCGGCCCGCCACTCGCGACAACAACTTCCGGTTTCCGGGAGATTTCGACTTCCGGTTTCGGCGGAGAATTCCCATTCCTACTCTGACTCACGGTACGAGGTCGAGCCCATGCAAGTGGGTCGTACCAGTCTTACCTCTGAGGAGAGGGAATTACGTCGGAGAGGTAATCTTTGCCTTTACTGTGGTCAGGCTGGACATAGGGTTTCCCGTTGTCCGGTAAAAGGCAGAGCCCATCAGTAATGGTGAGTATACTGGTGGGCCAAACCTCTGAGTTGATTCCCAATATAAGACCCTTGTGCCATGCTCGACTCCTCCTGACAGGCAAATCTCAGGCTTTGGCTGTTTTTATCGACTCCGGATCAGATGTTAGCATCATTGACGAGGAGCTCGCACTACAGCTGGGCATCCAACAGGTTCGGCTGCTCCAGCCGGTACCGGCTAATGCTTTGGATGGTCACCTGCTGGGAACAGTGACACACCAGACGACACCGGTCCATATGCTCATGTCGGGGAACCACCATGAGACAATCCAGTTTCATGTGCTACGGTCCCCCCAAATCCCTCTGATTTTGGGTTATCCGTGGCTCCGCCGCCACAACCCGAACATTGACTGGGCAACTGGGTCCATCCTAGGTTGGAGTTCCTCCTGTCATCAGGTTTGCCTCAAGCAGGCCGCCGCACCTCAACTATCTGTGGATATGAACCTGGTTCCAGATGTCACAGGGGTTCCGGCTGAATATTTGGACTTTAAGGAGGTTTTTAGCAAGGCTAAGGCGACATCTCTCCCACCTCATCGGCCCTATGACTGCGCCATTGAGCTACATCCAGGCGCAGTCCCACCCAAGGCCCGGTTGTACTCGCTTTCGGCACCGGAGAGGAAGTCCATGGAGACTTACGTCAATGACTCTCTGGCTGCAGGAATTATTCGTCCTTCCACCTTACCCGCAGGAGCAGGGTTTTTTTTTTGTGGCGAAGAAGGACAAGACCCTGAGACCCTGCATTGACTATCGGGGCCTGAACGACGTCACGGTGAAGAATCGTTACCCCTTGCCATCTCGTCAGCATTCGAGTTATTACAGGGGGCTACAATCTTCACTAAGCTGGATCTACGAAACGCTTATCACCTGGTACGAATCCGGGAGGGGGACGAATGGAAGACCGCCTTCAACACCTCTTCGGGACATTACGAGTACCTGGTGATGCCATTTGGACTTACCAACGCCCCTGCAGTTTTCCAAGCGTTGGTGAACGACGTACTCCGGGACATGTTGGATCGTTATGTTTTTGTTTATCTGGACGACATTTTGATTTTTTCTAAGAACCTCAAGGAACACGTCCATCATGTCCAGACAGTCCTCCAGAGACTTCTGGAGAACTCGCTGTTCGTCAAGACGGAGAAGTGCGAGTTTCACACTTCTTCGGTCGCCTTTCTTGGCTACATCGTGGGTCAAGGAAGTGTGGAGATGGATCCTTCTAAGGTTTCAGCAGTTACCTCGTGGCGGGTCCCTGATTCCCGGAAGGAGCTGCAGCGTTTCCTGGGATTCGCCAACTTTTACAGACGGTTCATCCGTGGCTACAGCACCGTGGCCGCCCCGCTCACCGCCCTGACCTCATCCAAGGTGACGTTCCGATGGTCCCCTGCAGCCGAGGAGGCTTTTCAGGACCTCAAGGGCCGGTTTACGTCGGCTCCTATCCTGCAAGTACCAGACCCCGCTGGTCAGTTGGTGGTGGAGGTGGATGCTTCTGACGTAGGGGTGGGGGCCATCCTGTCGCAACGTTCAGGTGAGAACCAGAAGCTCCACCCCTGTGCTTTCTTTTTGAAGAGATTGAGTCCGGCGGAGAGAAACTATGACGTGGGGAATCGGGAGCTTCTAGCAGTCAAGTTGGCGTTGGAGGAGTGGCGACACTGGCTTGAGGGGACAGAACAACCATTTCAGGTTTGGACCGACCATAAGAACCTGGAATACATCAGGTCGGCACAGAGACTGAATTCTCGGCAAGCCAGGTGGTCGTTATTTTTCACCCGGTTTAATTTTTTCCTCTCCTACCGCCCGGGCTCCCGCAACGTGAAGGCCGACGCTTTGTCCCGGCAGTTCGGGAGGGAGGGAGACACCTGGGGTATTCCGGACACTATTCTTCCTGCTCCTCGAGTGATCGGCGTCCTCGCTTGGGAGATTGAGGAGAGGGTTAAGACCGCTTTGGTGGACCAACCCGGTCCTAGTTCTTGTCCTCTTAACCGCTTGTTTGTGCCTCAGGTTTTGAGGGCTGAGGTGCTTCAGTGGGCTCATAGCTCCAGACTTTCCTGCCACCCTGGAATTCAACGTACCAAGGGGATGGTCCTACAACGGTTCTGGTGGGCCACGCTGGAGGCTGACACCCGGGAGTTTGTGAACGCCTGTCCTGTGTGCAATCAGCACAAACCATCTCACCAAGCGCCATCTGGCCTCCTTCATCCATTACCGGTCCCACGTCGCCCTTGGTCACATATTTCATTGGACTTTGTGACTGGTCTACCACCGTCCCACGGACATACTGCCATCTTGACGGTGGTAGATCGGTTTAGTAAGATGGCTCATTTCGTACCCCTGCCTAAGATCCCGTCAGCTAAGGAGACGGCAGAACTGATTCTTCTCCACGTTTTTCGCATTCACGGACTGGCGACTGATGTGGTTTCCGACCGGGGGCCCCAATTCACCTCTGTGTTTTGGAGGGAGTTTTGTGAACTGATCGGGGCGACGGTTAGTCTCACCTCCGGTTTCCACCCACAGGCCAATGGCCAGACCGAACGGAAGAATCAGGAGATGGAGACCACTCTCCGCTGCATGGCTTCCAATCATCCCACGACCTGGTCAAAACAACTCCTGTGGGTGGAGTATGCCCACAACACCCTCATCAGTTCCGCTACTGGTCTTTCCCCTTTTCAGTGTGCATACGGTTTTCAACCCCCATTGTTCTCTGCATTGGAGAAGGAGGTTACCTGTCCGTCTGTCCAGGCTTTCATCAGACGTTGTCGGAGGACTTGGAGGCAGGCTCGAACAACTCTGCTTCAGTCTGCTAACCGGTACGCCACATCAGCGAACCGCCGACGCACCAAGGCACCTGTGTACCAGGTAGGCCAGAGGGTGTGGCTTTCCACTCAGAACATTCCCCTTCGGATGGAGTCTAAGAAGTTAGCGCCCAGGTTTATTGGACCCTTCAAGATTGTCAAGGTCATTAATCCTGCAGCAGTTCGACTGAGTTTGCCCCGGAACATGAAGATCCATCCCACCTTCCACTTTCTAGGATTAAACCTGTCCGGGAGAGTACTATGATTTCCGCCGCCCCTCCACCACCACCCCCTAGGATGATCGATGGGGGCCCTACCTACACCCTTCGTCGTCTACTCCGTTCCCGTCGCAGAGGAAGAGGGGTTCAATATTTGGGAGGGCTATGGTCCTTAGGAAAGGCAGTGGATTCCTGCTCGGCATATCCTCAACCCTCAACTCATCCGAGACTTCCACCTGCGTTACCCGGAGCAGCCTTCCAGGACCCACGCTCAACCAGGCGTTAAGCAGGGGGGCACTCGTCCGCGACGGATCAGAGGCTTCGTCGAGGAGGAGGGGGAAGCGTCATCAGGCGAGGAGGACGAGGATTTCCAGGAGGGAGAGGCCGAGAGAGCATTCTCAGATGAGTACTGACCTTTCCCATACCTCCACCTTCCACCCGGTGTCTGTAGGGTTTTTTCTTGATTCTTCTCTTTTTTTTTTTTCTCTTTTCTTCTTGATAGAAATGTCTTAGACGTCTGGAGCCGTCCATTAAGGGGGGGGTTCTGTCACAATCTGCTTTCTCACTCACCTATTTTCTGCATTAACATTCCTTAGTCACCTGGTAGTCACACCCTGTCTCTCTCTCACTCTGTTACACCCATCAGCTCCATTAGTATTTAGGCCCACTTCACTTTCACCTCAGTGCCAGATCGTACTTTGCAGCATGCCAGTCTTTCCCGCATTACCCTTCAGATTGCTCTCCCGGTTTCGACCCTGCCTGTCCCTGACCAGCCTGCCTCGCCAGCTCCCTGACCCGTTCTGTACCTGCGACTCCCGTCCTGCTGTCTCCTGGAACCCTCGCCTGTCCCCGACCAGCCCTTTGCCTACTATCTGCCGTGTTGTCTTCTACCAGCCTATTGCCTTCAATAAAGCTGGTTACCGACTATCTCTGGTTTCCCGTGTTCTGCATTTTGGTCCTCAGCTCGTTTGTGACAGATTTAAGGGTTGTTTATATTTCACATCATTAATCAGAATCTGTAAAGTAACTAAAATAAATATAGTGCAGTAAAAATACCAGGTAAACCTCTGAATTGTAGTGGAGTAGAATTACAAAGTAACAATGAGCTGTCATGTGGGTATATATTAATGCTGCCCATTATGGACAGCGATTTTCACCCATTTATTAATTATATGTTTTACATTTGATAACACCAATGTGTTTAATACTGGCAACTTCTAATTGTGGGAAAAAGAAAACGTTCAGTAGAGACGTCCCATAGAACATTTTGAGAAACACAATAGCCAGCATGTGTAGTTCTGGGGGGGCGTTCGATTCCAGTTTTGGATAGTCTGCCGTGGTTTCGTTCCATTTCAAACAGCTGTTTGACGCTCGGCGTAACCTTGGCGCACTGCCACTCCAACATCCAATCCCAGAGTTTGAAGATTAATCACGGGGACTGTAGTCCTAAACGATAGCTGGGGATTATGGGTAGTGTAGTGTAGAGGCCTACGTCTGTTTCCGGTTATTTTTATTTTGAAATTCAGGTCCTGACGGACGCCAAAAAAGGCCGAGATCATGGAATTAAACCAATAAATAAAAGCAAGAATAATTGTGTGTTATTGGTGAGTAAATAACAGTGTGTTATTTTGAAAAGAATAACAAATTAGAAGGAAAAATCTTTTTTAAAAATAAAGATTTCAGTATTCTGAGGCTCTGTGCCCCATTTATTTTCCTCACTGACGGCAATACAAGTCCGAAATTATACGATTTAAAATAAAAGCAATAATTGTGGCTTGATATTGAGTAAGAACCATAGACTGTATATATAAATGGACGTAGTGTCCGTGACGTCACCCATAGGATTCTGCAGAGTTGCCGTGAAGCCCTTAGTAGGCGGAGTCGGCCACTAACGGCTCGACTGTGAGTCTAATCCCGCTTGCTCCAAATAAGGGCAAAGAGGCGGAGCCAAGGCGGGACCTGCTGCCTCCGAACTGGAAGTAAACAGAGCTAGCTCAGGCTAAGAAGCTAAGCTAACATGAAATACATGCATACCAAGTTACTGCTAACAGTGTAGTTCCCCTATATAAACGTTACATTCATAATCAAATGAGACAATCTGCAAGAGAATTAGCTATATTTTGTTATTCTTAATGCTTGTCATTCACACGTTGAGAAAAGACGGACTCCACCACCCGGACCTAACGGAGCCGCAGTGGGCTAGCTCCGGGACGCCGGTTGGAGCTAGCCCCCTGCGACTCCGTTAGCTCCGGTGGCCACCACTGGGATAATTGGGTCCCCTATTAACATTTGCTCCCGTTTAGCATTATGGGCGTCATAGTCATAGACTATAAAAGTCTTACCCAAGGCTGAATCATAAACTAAAATGTATATGTATGTATAAAGGGTTACGTCCTTAGCTGGCTAATAAGTAACAAGCTAAGCTACCAAGCACACAAACACCTGCGAACAGGGTTAACATGTATAATATTATCATTTTTGACTTCTTGTTAGTTCTGTTAGTACATTCAAGCGCACAGCACAACATTTTAATTATCTGGTATTTGTAACAATATTCACTAAAAGGCACAATCACCACGAACACGGCTAAAGCTAAAGGGTCAAGTACAGTACTATGACTAACTAACGTTGTAGCCTCTATGGTTGTAGCCTAGCAGAGTGGACAAGTTGCTGTTAGCTGACAGTGAGGCATGTACGTGTCCATCAAAGTGACCACGCCCTAATTTATGCAAACACTTTAAGACCTAATATAAATAAAAGGGTCGTGTTAGAAAACAATTCGCTCACAGATTCATAATCATGAAGGTGGAATCTAACTATATCGATAATAATATTTATTGCATCCATGGGTAGAAACATGTTTTTTTCTGCTGTAAGGTTGGGCATTTTAACATGGGGGTCTATGGAAATTGCTCCTTTCTGCAGCCAGTCCCTAGCGGCCCATGTGTGAACTGCAGTGTGTGGCACTTCCGTATTGGCTTCCCGGCTGTTCCCCAGAGTTTGCCGCTTGGTAAGAACATGTTCTTTTAAAATCGTGCTGTGCAACACGCAAAAAAAGGGGAAAATCGTGTTGGTGAACACGAATCAATTGATTAAAAATCGTGTTGGTGAACACGAAATGCCATGAGACTGGGTTGGGTATAGTTAGGCCTTGGTAGGCCAGGCTCACTTTATGCTGCGTTTCCATTACAGTTTAGGAACTGGGGTAGTAACTATAGTAACGCAGTGTGGGCGGAGCCGTGACGTCATCTTCAATGCGAAACACAAAACCAACATCAGCCGTTAGCTGTTAGCACTCAGAGCTCACAGCTCCTCATATCTGTTCAGAAACTAGACAAAAGTTAAACAAGTACAAACCACAGACTGTCTGTGTCATGGCGAATACAGTCGCTGGTTTATTTATGTCTGTAGGCCGTTGGTGTGAGTGTGAACCATCGGAGCATGTGCTGCGTTAGCTTAGCCGATCTCCATTCAGAAAACACACATTTTAAAAGGTTTTTCGCCTGCTGTCTGTCTGCAGACTTGTCAAAGCATTCATTCATGGTTTTTACTAACCGAGGATATAAGAACAGTTAACCTTTGTTAGTTAGCTAATCCTATGGATGTCATGAGACGATGACGTTTAAAACCTATAACAAGCATTCAGAGAGGAAAGCATGTGACATTTGTGTGAGAAGCTGCATGATCAATTATGTATGTGTTCATTTCAGTGGCTATATGCTGTGTAATTACTGCTCAACTATATCTGTGTTTGTGTTTTATTGATTTCTCTCTGTTTTATTCTTTCATGTTATAAGTACTAAATTGCCACAACATTTTGGAGTAGTTGGCTTAAACAGATGTGTGTGCGTTAAAGGGGAATGAGTGTGCGTTCTGTCATGACTCCAAAGCATTGTTGTGGGACTGCCTGAGGGCAGAGGGACATGGACACACACACACTGAAGTATTAAAATAACGTATTAAGCAGAAAGTTTAGTATAGCTTATTTCTGGTATATTCATTTTTAATGTCATCTAATATATGTGTTTTTATATATATTCATGTGTGTTGGATGGACAAGTCAATTTTTTCCTCTTAAATATAGAGGTTTTTTATATTAAATATTTCTATTATGATGTCCCATTTTTAGTAGAAGTAGATTAGCGCAAACGGTATTTTCTTCCACAACTGCTGTATAATCAACAGGTGGTTTTTTGGCTATTTGTGAGTAGGTGAGGTACAGTACAACCTGTGATTTCTGCCTTGAGTAAAATGATTAACCGTGGATGAGTATTTTTCAGAAAGTCAGTAGAAAAGGCCCGGGAGTCTCTTTGCTAATTATCAATGGTCTTTGCAAATTAACAGAAGATGTACCCATGTTAATTGAATTGGTAAGAGGTCAGAGGAACTCCAAGAGAGGGGCTTCCTCAGACCTAATACAATTAAAGTCTTGTTGATTAGTGGTTCATATCCAGCATGCATTAGCTAAGAAACGATAAAAATGTTGGAGCGTAAGCTGCATAGGGGAAAATGTATGTGCACTACTGTGCAGAAGTTAGTTAATTGGATCATTCATATCCTGGAAGACTCCTAAAGAGGCCATGAGAAGATGTGTGTTATTGAGTCACACAATGGTCGTTCTGAATTATCAATATATGTATTCATGTTAAGTGAGCTGACTTCGGGATTTAGAGGAAGTTCAGAGGGGGCCTTGGGATGTGGGGGCAGTTGACCTTTGTTGGTTGGCTTAAATGTGTGTGCTTAATTACTCTGTATGAAGTAGGAGCAGTTTGCATGGCAGGAAACATCCTGATTTAGACACACACACACACACACACTGTAAGGAGAGGGAGCGAATCAGACGGAGTCGGCAGCTGCTGACTCATTGCCTAGGGTCCCGCCCAGAAGTGAAACTGGTCAATGGAGAACTACCAGCTCACGGTCTAGGGCCCGCCCAGAAGTGAAACTGGCCAATGGAGAACTACCAGCTCACGGTCTAGGGCTCACCCAGAAGTGAAACTGGCCAATGTAAAACTGCCAACTCACTGGTTAGCTCGCCCAGAAGTGAATTCGCCAATAACAAATAGCTAGGGAGGAGTAACCAATACAACTCCTCCCCACTTGTGTGTATAAATATTATGATATTCTCATGCTTGGCGCTCTTTTCCTGACTGGCTGTCGTGGTACGTATATCACACGGTGGTAGGAATTGAGCCCGGAGCGCTAGTATTTGGTACTATTGCAGAGTGCTCTGTATTGTATTGTTGCTTTGGACATTGGAGTCCTGCTGGAGTCACGAGGGTGGCAAAGAGGAGGCAAATCCTACTTTGATTGAGCTAAGTATCGCTGGTGTCTTACTTCATTTTGTTGTTTAGCCCCTCATGCTATAATCATGTGTATTTTCTCCATTTCTGGATCTGGCCCTTCCTACATCCAGGACATGGTTAAACTGTACACCCCAGCGTGTGCACTCCGCTCTGCATCAGCCAAACGACTCGCTGCGAGGGGGACCCAAGTTCCCATCAGCAAAAACACGTGGGTTTGCTATCCTGGCTCCAAAATGGTGGAATGAGCTCCCCATTGACATCAGGACAGCAGAAAGCCTGCACATCTTCCGGCGCAGACTGAAAACTCATCTCTTTCTACTCCACTTCAAGCGATAGAATTACTAACAAGGCACTTATATACTAATAAAGGACTGGCTTATCTATAGCCAGTTGAGTAGCACTTGAAATGTTTGGCTCTATGATACCTGATGTACTTATAGGATTCTGTTTTCTTCAGGGTTGTGTCTTCCTGGTCGTATGTACTTATTGTAAGTCGCTTTGGATAAAAGCGTCAGCTAAATGCAATGTAATGTAATGTAATGCTTTTACCATTAAAACAGATTATTGTTTAACCTCTATCCTGGTGCTTTGAGTTCCTTCTTTTGTAAAGCTTTAGCTCATCAGTCATCAAGGTACGCGCGGAGCAGAGGTGAACCTTCCACCACCGCCATTGGGTGGTGCTCCAACAGTATTACAATTAAATCACGGTCAAATATGTTCATTTTTGTGCTCCAACAAAATGGTGACCCCGATGTGATGACGTGATGAGTGGCTCATAGAAGGAACACCGGCAGCCAGCGGACGAATGGTCACCTACAACTGAAAGGTGAGCAGATACCTGTTATTATCAAAATCTGTGATGGCTATAACCACATTTTAGAGTTGTCAGGGACATTTTCCAGTGTCATAGTCATTGGTGGTAGAAAATACAATACATATTTTAGTTTAGGTAGGAAAGTTATGTGAAATAAAAAATAAAGCAACGAGGTGTGTAAGAGGACGGTGAAAGGCCCCGTAGATATTTCAGAATCATACGGCTAACTCGTTAGCTAAAAGTGAATCAATGAGGTGTGTAAGAGGACGGTGAAAGGCCCCATATATTTTTTCAGAATCATATGGCTAAAACTCGTTGGGGAAGTTCAGTGGTTGTCTAGAGACTCCATCCAGAGAACTAATCGGAATAACAATTCCGAGGCTCATAGGAACCAAATTATATGTACATATTCCAAGAGGAGAGACGCGACCTTCAAAAGCCATTTGAAACGACCGGAATCTCACTTACTCTTGTTCTGTTGGGTTAAATCTATAAGGCTAAACGTGACGATAAAGAGATTCTGTAGACTTGGGTTTTGACTCCATGTGAGGGCCACATCGCTGAAAGGCGGTGTAGAAGCACTCTCAAAAGTCTCGTAATCTGTTGAAATATACATCGCACTATAAAAGCTGGATAGACTGTACGGGGAATAATTTTCTGTGACAAAAAATATATACAAAAAGTGAACATAAATCAACCTTAGTCAGAGAAAGAAGAAACTAAGTCAGGATGGGAGGAGAATTTGACCGAGAAGAGCATGAGTTAGGAGCCCCAGTACCTTAGGGACCAATGGGCTCAAGCAGAAAAATTGATAAGCAGTGGGATTAAAACGGCGGATTGTAAAAAGTCCTCCGCAGATCTCTATTTCCTACGCAATAAAATGATAGCAGAAGACAGAGTAGGGGCCGATGAGACATTCGGAAATCTGTTTGTTGATTATTCTGTCTGTTGGTTGTCATTGTTGAGTCGTAAAGATCTTGTTTTATGTTGATAAATGTTTTTGGTATACCATAGTTTGTTGTTAGTTGTTGAAAGAAGCCCCCTTCTCATGAAAAGGCTGAGAGTCCCATCTGGGGTGTGTCTGTCTTTGTCTGTGAAAGTATCTTCCCCCTCTTTCTGATTCTGTAGAAGAGGAGACCCTTTGTTTCATCAGCCGGGAGAGCAGCAGGGTGTCTGCTTGCTCTTTTCTCTGATGCCTGAAGAATTTACAGAGTCAAATTAAATATAATAGGTGGATTTTTCCACCTAGTATAAAGACATAGAAAGAGGAGAATTTGTTAAACATAAAAAAAAAAACTCACTGTGAGAAATATATGTTGTAATGTTGTTTGGGAGTTGTGTTTGTCATATAGTGGTGACTCTCAGTTGGTGGTTGTTTAAAGTAGATTCACCACAATTGTGTTTTTGGGTTTGTGAAGAAAGAGTAGTAAGTAATAAGCAAGAGGTTTTTTATAAGTTTGTCAGTCAGAAGGAATCTGTTTATGGTTAAGCATGACAGAGGTGCTGCACGAACGAGGTTTTCTCCAGCCCTCTCACACTGTTAGATAACACAAAGAGGTGATTGATGAGAGAAGCTTGTGCAGGAGCAGGCAGCTGCAGGGCACAGTGAGGAAAGAGAAAGACAGGAGAAGTAAGATGGTTGGAAAATATTAGAAAGAGTAAAAGTTATATAAAGTTAACTACTATTCTGGAAAATGTCATATTGTTTTATCAGTAAAACATGAAATAACATATTCCATCCATCCATCCATCTTCTTCCGCTTATCCGTGGTCGGGTCGCGGGGGTAGCAGTTCCAGCAGAGAGCCCCAAACTTCCTTTTCCCTGGCGACATCAACCAGCTCTGACTGGGGGATCCCAAGGCGCTCCCAGGCCAGCGAAGAGATATAATCCCTCCACCTGGTCCTAGGTCTACCCCTTGGTCTCTTCCCAGCTGGACGTGCCTGGAACACCTCCCTAGGGAGGCGCCCAGGTGGCATCCTAACTAGGTGCCCGAACCACCTCAACTGGCTCCTTTCGACGCGAAGGAGGAGCGGCTCAACTCCGAGTCCCTCCCGGATGACCGAACTTCTCAACTTATCCCTAAGGGAGACACCAGCCACCCTGCGGAGAAAACCCATCTCGGCCGCTTGTATCCGCGATCTCGTTCTTTCGGTCATGACCCATCCTTCATGACCATAGGTGAGGGTAGGAAGGAAAATGGCCCGGTAGACAGAGAGCTTTGCCTTCTGGCTCAGCTCCCTTTTCGTCACAACGGTGCGGTAAAGCGACTGCAGTACCGCTCCCGCTGCTCCGATTCTCCGGCCCATCTCACGCTCCATTGTTCCCTCACTCGAGAACAAAACCCCGAGATACTTGAACTCCTTCACTTGGGGTAAGGACTCATTCCCTACTTGGAGTGGACAATCCATCGGTTTCCTGCTGAGAACCATGGCCTCAGATTTGGAGGTGCTGATCCTCATCCCAGCCGCTTCACACTCGGTTGCGAACCGATCCAGTGAGTGCTGAAGGTCGCAGACCGATGAAGCCATCAGAACCACATCATCTGCAAAAAGCAGTGGTGCAATCCTTAGCCCACCGAACTGCAGACCCCCCCCCCCCATGACTACGCCTCGAAATCCGATCCATGTCACCAATCCTGTTTGAAATAACATATTACTAGATATAAAAACAACATGCTTATCTAGGTTAACAAAAAATTGCAATTAACCAGTTTCAGCAGCTACTGTCCTATCTTAGTTCTAAAGAGAACATACGTTGCATTTACAATTAATATTAAGAAAGTTCACAATTCATACCATTAAAGACCGTTTTGGATTAATAGGGTGTGTCTGTCATAAACATTTGTGCTCAGATGGAATAAAGTGTTGGGATGTTCTCAAGAGTGGGAGTTTTCACAATGCTTTTTAGTTTTTATTGAAACAATTAAGTGAAAAGGACAAAAAACTGTTCCGTGATGATTTCTTTAGGTTTTAGCTTTAGTAATGGAGATTACATTTTGTGAGGAAACCTTTCCACCAATAACTCCTTTAAGTTTTCCAAAAATATATTCATTAACTGTAATCAGATTACTTGTTTTTCAAATATAGCGCTAAATGCAGTTAGTTTTGTATTCTGTTACAAATCTAACTGTTAGAGAATATTTCTTCTCTCTTCTTAAGTGTCAAATAATACTTCTTCCTTGCTCCTAAGATATTTAACTGTATTGCCTGTTGACGTTTACGACCAAACCCTAAGTCTGTTATCTGTCTTAAGGAATGGGAAGTCTCAGCTATTGTTGACATTACCTGTTTTATGACCGGTCAACTCTCGGTCACAAAGGCAAAGAGTCAGATAAGTGATTCAGTGTCTCCAGGTGTTCACGTATACCTTCCCCCAATATGTGGGTTGACTCTCTGTAAACTAGTTAAAGGGTCTACCAAGATGTGAGGCAGATCAGATTTGACATGGCAAACCACCCGTGCAGTCAGAACCTTTGACTGTGTGACTTGTGATGTGAATTTCTCCGGCCGATGCTTGTAATAAACTACCAGTGTTTGACATCAAAGCTCCAACTCTCCTCGTGTCTCTCTGAGTCCTGACTCTCCATTGCTGCAGAAGTGTCCCTTACACTAACCATGTTTGTAACACAACTTAGATAAACAATTTGAAAAAGAATAGAATAAGCAAGTAGATACAAGATGAATCTATAGTGGTTAAGGAGGGTTTCCTTGTTTTGCTGATTAACTTTTAATGAAGTAAGGAATCTGGGTAAACTACTACCAATAGTTTGTTTTAACATTCACATGTTTCAGCATTCCTGACCAGATATAGACACTCCGCCGTTTTGTTTTGTAACCCGTTGGGGGAGAGATTTAAATTGAGTTTTTCTCCAGTAGCTGATTTGCTGTGATTACAGCAGCACTGGATAGTTGTGCGCCACCTTTGGGTTGTACTCTGAATCAGTGTGTTGGTGAACATTTGCTCACTACAGAAACGCATCTCTGAGGAGATTTTGACATTTTGCTTGTGCCTCGTTGTCAAGGCAACAGTGGTGTGAAGAGAAACTGCAGTTTTTGGGGATTCCTACTGTGCAAAGGACAACATGTGTCAAAAACACAAACAAGAGTTTCCTTGATCCAACTGACTGCAGCTGCAGAGGACAACGCATCACTGACTGTTCTGCTTATGACAAGATCTTGAGACAGGCTTGTCTCAGACTGTTCAGACTCTGAAGAAATTATGCAATGATTTTACAGCATAACTGTGCAGGAGTTTCCAGAGGGTGGTGTATAACGATATGCTTAGTGGTTAGTAAAGGAGGCTGATTGTTTAAACGATGGTTTGGAATACTGGACAGATTAAAGTTTAATATCCTTGTTTAGCAAACAAGACATCTGATTATTATGTCACACAGGATAATCTTGACATAGAAACTAGCTGTGAGTAAAACGTGTAGTTGTTATACCATTGTTATCATGAACTAAAAATAAATAGGGAAATAGTATCTGGTTAAATATGAATGGATTTCATATCCTATAGAGCGGGGATCACCAACTACATTTGTCCAAGGGCCAAAATGTATCCAATAGACACTATCGCGGGCCAGCGGGGGGGGGGGGGGGTACAGGTACTGCATAAAGCTTAGCAGACTCTTCACGCTCACGAAGGATCACTTCTAGGCAGGGTTGGAAGGGTTACTTTGTAAATGTAATCAGTTACTGATTACTGAATACATGCTCTGAAAGTAAATAGAATACAGTTACGTGTTCAGGTTACTTTTGGAATACTTTCTTTTTCCATAACAGATGGGTATTGTTAGGGAAATATTTTAATCATGTCTGTCTCCTTATATGGAATTAGGAACTCATCTGCAGAGCTTCTTCTCTGGTTAAGAGTGTTGTTCCTCAATCTGTGAAATATCATCATGTCGTTCTCAGGGTCAGCTCAGAGGTCAGACGCCTGGCTTTCTGGAGAAAGGGGGGTCATCCGGTGCCTCTGAGTTTCTCTGCAGTGTGCACATTATGTTATGGTTAACAGAGACAGGCGCATAAATCTCAGATCCGCTTGTTTCAATATATTAGGTGTATTTTGTTGCAACCTTTCAGAGAGTCCGCTCGGTGGAAGACGGTTAACTGTATGAAACTGAGTGTATCCTCTCCGGCCGTTACTTCAATAAATCTCCATGTTTGATGAAAGATTCTCCGTCTCCAATTCTTCAACATTGGCTCTGCATTGAATCCCAGAAGATTATTCTTCACAGATTGGCGTCACGACAGAATATCAAATATATCTTCAGAATACTGGTAAGTGTAATTTCAAATCTATTTGAATATTGCCTTACCAGGATCTGTGATTGACGATATCAAAATTACCTGTGAAGCTGAAAGGCTGCAAAAAATTTTCTCAGTGTCTCTATTTAAATTTCGGAGAGACCTTAAAATAGAGAATCAGTAAAGTGGATTTCTGCATTAGAGCAATGTTATGGATTTGTATTGAAACAAATCGCCGAATTCTGGAGACTTCAGCGGTCAAAATAAAATAAAGCAGCTGTTTTAAAGCGGACCCTGTGCTGCTGCAGAGAAGGAGAACGGGCCTGCATGTGTCCCTCCCCCCCTGCGGAGCGCAGTAGAGCAGAAAGAAATTCAGTTTAGTGGTATAACTTTATTTTCCTCGCACCATAGTCGTTTAGGAACTAAACTAGATTGTCATATATGAGGCGGAATGCGAGAATGTGTCATTAAACGATCATTTTTTTCATTGTTGTAAGAAAATTATGGGTTGATAAATACGGAGGATAAATTGATGATTTTATTCTCTGGACAGAGGGAATCCACCACTAAACTAGCATAGTGGTTGTTGATTTGAGGATAAATTCGTTATTGCTCTTCAACAGATCCAATCTAAGCTAATATGAGTAAGAAGGCACTCATATTAATTATATTTCCCAACCCCCGCTGAAGTTCTCTTTATTCGGATTAAATTAAACTTTCTGTCACACGGAGGTTTGCTGCGGTTTTTATGTTTGTTTGTCTAATCTGCAGTGTTTGTTGATTGTACTAACCGTTAAACATGGGTAATTCTCAGTCCACAAAGGAGTCAGTTGGTAAGAGGAAAACTAATGAACGCAATAAAACTTTTTCTAAAAATCCAGTTACAGACACCCACTATCTTCACATGTTTTCACCGAATATGCCATCTGGGATTATTGGAAGAAACTTGGATTGGTCTAAAGTTATGCCATTTACCTCGCTACTTTGTGAGCACTCACAACAAAATAATCAGAAAGGAAAGATTCAATTTGACTGGCCGTTGACAGGGAGCTTTGACATGGCAGTTTTATGGCAAGCATTTCAAATTGTGAAAAATGATCCGAACCCGTCCTGGGATATAGGATACATGTCGGGTTGTCTCAAAGCTTGGATGTCTATTGCAGAGAAAAGAGGATATGATGAACGAAAGAATGAAAAATCAGTTGGTAAAGAAATAGCCTCCACAGAGCTCAAAGCTTTAATTGAAAGAATTTCCAAATGTGCGGCGAATTGTCATTTGCTCAGTCTAGACTCTAGACTGACATTGACATATTTTCTGATTTAACATCGAACGCAGCCTCTAGACCAGGGGTCGGCAACCCCTGGCACGCGTGCCAGCCTTGGCACGCGGCACCGTAACCAGTGGCACGCTAGGAATAAGTGGAATAATTGTGCAAAAATATTTAAATTGTATTTCGGATCCTGAACGAGGCCGCCGCCAGAGCGCGTCTCCCCGTTCCCCGCAGCAGGAAGCCATGCACACAACGCAGCCCCGCTCTCTTTAACTCCAGGTGACTTTCTGCCGCTTTCCTCCGTGGTGCTGATCGTTTCACCACAGAGGAAAGCACTTCACTAATTGCAGTAGCCTACCCATAAGGAGCTGTACAAATGCCGCAGTTTCTGCGTGGCTGTGTCTTTAGTTGAAAGCCCAGTGGCGATCTGATCATCTCTCATCGAAATAATATGCTACAAAGGGGCGGACTGGCCATCTGTGTGTTGAACTTTCCTGTCGGCTCCCAGACCGTAGTGGAGGAGGGCAGAAGCAACAAGCTTCAGGTTCAATAACCCACTTTAGCTTCAATGACTGGAGAGAGGCGAGCTCTTCTTGGGAGGCCGTTGCATTTATTTAGCTGTTCTTCTGTTTAAAAAAATACAGACCTCTGTTTTTCTGCTGCCTCGTTTCACTTCCAGAAACATACACACGCTCCCTCAGTGTCGCTCTACCATCCACACACACACACACACACACACACAACACACACACACACACACACACACACACACACACACACACACAAGCCACACCCCTCTCTCTCTCTTAAAGGGACAGCGATCTCATCTCACTCTGCGTGACCCTAATATCATAACATGTGTGTTCTGGAGAATCACAGAACGGACGATCCTCCTTATTATTATGCTGTTTAAACCAATTATTTAAATGTGTTTGTTAAATTCGACATCATGTAAGTTGCGCTGACAGGTCCACACACTGCTTCCCCGCAGAGAGGCTCCCCCGCCCTCCTGCTGATAGTTGACGAGCGTCAAGCTCCCCCCCCCCCCCCCCCCCCCCCGGTTGATAATTCTCGATCGTTGGCACGCCGAAAACAATTTTTTTTTAAAATGGCACTTCATATCAAAAAGGTTGCCGACCCCTGCTCTAGACTCTAGAGGCTGCGTTCGATGTTAAATCAGAAAATATGTCAAGAATTAGGGAAAGACACGGAGAAGACGCAGGAGCCATAGCTAAATCTGTCATTTTTGATTGGCTGAAAAGACAAGGAAAGTCTCCCAGCCCAGATCAGCTCATTTGCATTTTAGCAGACGCAGGGCTGCTGGAAGAGCAGCAGGCTGTCTCCCTCTGTACACAAATAATTCCCGCAGCAGATCTCTCAAATACTGCTGCAAGAAACTCCGATGATGATCTGTTAATGTCAGCGGCAGCTATCATAAATAAAAATAGATTAAGATACCAGCCAGGACATTATAACGGACTAGATGTGACACAACAAGAGAACAGGGCAGAGGAGACGGAGGGGGATTTTTCAGACAGCAGCCAGCCACGGACCCCCCCTCCTTTCACTCCGCCGCTCCGTCTATACGACTATAAAGCCACGCCGTACGGCAGCAGTTTTCCGAGGGCTGTCCAGCGTAAAAGGATCATGCAAACGCAAACATCTCCAAATAATAATTCTGCCGACACTGTAACCGCCCCGAAAATTCTGATAGGAGAGGTTCCAGTTTATAAACCTTGGACACCCGCGGAGGTCATGGATGTCACTAATCACGCTCCAAATCCCACTAAAAGTCCAGATGAGTATCTGTCATGGTTGACTAATGTCTGCTCAGTTTATAACTGTTTGGTTCATGATGTGAAACAGCTGATAATCCTAACGTACAAGGCAGATTGGTCCACATGCAAAAATTAGTTTAAATTCCCTGCATGCACGCCTGCAGGCGATTGGCCTTTGACACAGACACGCGACATGTGGATTCAGAATGTCGCTGCTTTGGCTGTTAGAGCATGCGCTAAAACTCACACAGATTTTTCCCAAGTGTTGGCTTGCGTACAGAACCCAACAGAAACTGTCCCAGAATTTATCCAGCGTTTCATGACCGTATGGGATAATAATGCAGGCATTAAAAGGGAAGGAAAGGATTTGTTCGCGATTCAGAGTTTAGTGCAGAGCCTAACTCCAGAGGCAGCTCGTGCCTACATGATAGCAACACCTGAATGGCAAATTAAAACCTGGCAGGCCACAATAGCCACAATGCGTGCCTTGCATAGGAGCCAGATATTTTTGCATCCTAGAAATACTCAAATGATGCAAAATTGCCTCAAAATACACAGGCTTATCAGGGCGCAGATAATTTCCAACAGGTTCAGGGACAGAACCGCACACAGCAGTATCAAAATCATGGAAAATCACAGGGTTATCATGATAAGAATAGACAACAGCAGAACAAAAAGCCGTGTCACGTTTGTGGGTCCATGGATCACTGGGCTGGACAGTGTGAAAAGAGATGGGGTGCACAACAAAATGCACAATCTTTGCCTGCTCTCCCACAGCCACCCAGGCAACCTGCAATAATGTCCCCGCAACACTATGACAGGCAGGCTCCACATGAGCAAAACAGTCTGCAAAGTGGGTTTAATAGGAGATAGAGCTGCCATAGAGAAGAAATAGGGTCAGATTCACAATATTTCCCCATTCAAGCAGCAACAATTCGCCTTTCTAATAACCCGCGTGAAGATCCGATTATGCCCGTTGATTTTAGTGGAACAGCTGTAGATATTTTGATTGACAGCGGCGCCACATTGTCAGCAGTACGCACTAAGGAGAAAGTGTGTGAAGCAACAAATGATTTCGTTACAACAATGGGCGTTTCTGGCGTTCCTATGTCCGAACCCATTTCAGAGAATACTAATGTTTCAATCGAGGGGTCAAATGTGCAACATTCTTTCATTATTTCAGATGGAAGTCCGATTAATTTGATGGGCAGAGATTTACTTTGTAAATTACAGGCAACAATACATTGTACTCCGGATGGTTTGTTTTTAACTATTCCTGACAGCAAAGTTTACCAGGCTGTCCAATTCATTCAATCATCTAAGGACAACCTTTATTGTTGGTCCTTTTCAGATTTCAATATGATTTCTGTTTTCTCCACAACAGGGATTCAGAAAATTGCCAGCATTTCCCCTGTATGTGCCTCCTTAATGTCTCTTATGCGGCCTGTGTTGAAATGTCATTGCACAGCTGCTTTTAACCCATCAGAGAATTATGCGCTATCAGTAAGTGGTTTTTGCAACAGCTCAGATCAGTTGGAATGCGAGCAATTTCTGTTTTTTGGGACCACAAGGATGTGCGTTGCCCCTTAAACTGACTCCTGCACAGCAGGCCCTTCTGGCTAAAAACACCATCCCTCATGTTATACTAGCTGTCACTCCAGGAAGTGATCCCAAAGAGGTGGAGGCAATGGCAGCCCACTGCTATGCTCAGTTGGAAGCAGCAATGATCTCTGACTCCCACACACACACACCTAATGTAAACAACTTTGGAGGAGACTTTTACATGCTGCGTCTCACTGAAGACATTTCCCTCCCCCAAAGCACGTTCCTTCATTTACAGCCACCCCCACCCACAGAATTTGGCCCCCCTTCGGACTTTGCTGATGTTCCACCCAGTTTGTGGGCAAAACATAAGAATCATGTGGGCTTTGTTAGTTCAGCTCCCCCCCACAGAGTGACTCTTAAAAGCAATGCCAGATTGCCTGCTATCAGACAGTACAATTTACCCCATAGAGCCATTTTGGGAATTGAAGGAGCTATCCAATCACTGCTTGATAAGGGAGTATTAAAATTCACAGAAAGTCCCTGCAACACCCCCATCCTACCCATACCTAAGCACAATCGCCCTAATGAGTGGCGTTTCGTCCAAGATTTGCAAGCTATTAATGCTATTGTCATCCCAACAGCTCCCATAGTGCCTGACACCAATTCAATACTTGCTTCTCTGCCCCCAGACTCTAAGTACTACACAGTGATTGACTTATGTTCAGCATTTTTCTCTATTCCTTTGCATCCAGAAAGCCAGTATCTGTTTGCATTTACTTTTAAAGGTAAACAAATCACATACACGGCACGCGCCTCCCACAGGGCTATGTTGAGTCGCCTACTGTGTACGCAGCAGCTGTTAAAAGAGATCTGGACACTCTGATTCTGACAGGAGGAAGCACCCTCCTTCAGTATGCTGATGACCTGTTGATTGCATCACCTAACAGAGACGCCTGTCGCATCGATTCCATTCTGCTCATGAAAAGACTTTCTGAATGCGGACACAGAGCATCTCTGGCCAAGTTGCAATACTGCCAGACTGAGGTCACGTATTTGGGTCACATTCTGAGAGATGGACACCGCCTCCTCTCACCTGCGAGAATCTGCCTGTTGAACAAAGTTCCTCCACCAAGAACTAAAAGGAAATGCTTTCCTTCTTGGGCATGGCAAACTACTGCAGACATTGGATATACGAGTATGCTGCCATGGATTCCATCCTACGTGCTGCCACTCTGCAGGCCGCACCTAACATTGTTCACTGGTCTGAGGACATGCACACAGCTTTTCAAGACTTAAAGCGAGCCCTCACGTCGGCTCTGGCCCTGGGTCTTCCTGACTACCATCAAACTTTTCATCTACACGTCCATGAGAAGTTGGGCTTTGCAACTGGCATCTTGGTACAAAAGCATGGATCCAATTTCCGGCCTGTTGCATACTATTCGTCTCGACTTTCCCCTGTGGTACTTGGTATGCCTTCATGCCTGCGAGCAGTAGCCACAGTTGCAATTGTTATTAAACAATCCTCTTCTATTGTACTGGCCAGTGACTGTGTAGTACATGTCCCACATGCAGTTTTGCATATTCTGAACACCTCTGCTACTCAGCATATGACAGCAGCTAGGCGATCTGGTTATGAAGCAGTAATTCTTTCAAGTCCACACATCACTCTTAAACGTTCCCCCCCCCTAAACCCAGCTACGCTGGTGCCAATTCCAGATTTTGAAATAACACATGACTGCGTCACAACAATTGACATGTCTTCTTCCCCCAGAGCTGATATGTTGCAAACTCCTATCCCTAATTCAGATATGATTCTCTACACAGACGGATCTGCGAGCAGGCCGTCTGACACAGTAGATTTAGCAGGCTATGCTGTTGTGAACGACTGGGAAGTTTTGGAAAGCCAGGCCTTGCCAAATGGCACGTCAGCTCAGGCTGCAGAGTTGCATGCTCTGCTGAGGGTGTGTATTTTGGCTAAAGGAAAAGTTGCAACCATTTTCACAGACTCCAGGTATGCATTTGGTGTGTGCCATGATTTTGGTGTCTTGTGGAAGATGCGCGGTTTCTTAACGTCGGCTGGTAAGCCTATTCAACATCATGCGTTGGTAGCTCAGTTGTTAGACGCTATCCTGCTCCCTGCACAGCTAGCAGTAGTGAAATGTGCTGCTCACACAAATTCTGATGACCCTATTTCGCGTGGAAATGCGTTAGCCGACACCGCGGCTAAACACGCAGCAGTTTCATGTTCTTCTATGGTGCTCCAATGCCCCCTGACACAACCCACAGAACCGATTTCTTTGCCTTCCTTTAATGATGTCGCGGTAATGCAAGCCCGCGCTGATGTTAGGGAGAAAGATTTATGGCTAAGACGAGGTTGTACACTTGACGCTGAGTCCAGCTTGTGGCTCCACCCGGACGGCCGGATGGTCTGTCCCCGTTCGTTCCTCCATGTTCTGGCACATGTTGCACATGGCAAATCACATGTAGGAAAAGGAGGGATGAATGGGATTATAAAGTCACAATGGTTTGCTCCAGGCATCACATTAGCGACACAGACCCTAGTAGATAGATGCATGATATGCCAGCAAACAAGAAGAAGAAGTGGTCTGGTTCAGCATGAACATCTACCGCCCCCTTCAGGGCCCTTTGTAAATATGCAAATTTACTTTTCGCAGACTAAATACAGGGAGGGATAATCACAAGACGAGAAACAGCCGGGCAGGGGAGGAGAAACACAAGGGCCACAGGTGAACACAATCAGCTAACGAGACACACCAGGGAAACTAACAACAGGAGGAAAACATGACATAGAGAACAGTGAAAACACCCAAACCTAGACCTGTGACCTGACATGATAACCGTGACAGAACCCCCCCCTCAAGGGACGGATTCTAGACGTCCCTAAACCCCAAAACAAAAATCCAACACAGTCCAGCAGGGTGGGTGGAGGGGGTCCGGAGGAGGGACGTATCCCTAGGCCACCAGGGTGGGTGGAGGGGGTCCGGAGGACGGGACTAAGCTGACCGCCCAGGAGCCCAGTAGGGGACCAGGAAGGGATCTCGGGCGGACGGCCCGGGGGCACGGCAGAAGCCGAGAAGGGGGACTCGGGCAGACGGCCCGGGGGCAAGGCAGAGTCTAAGGTGGGGAACTCGGGCGGACGGCCCGGGGGCAAGGCAGAGTCCAAGGTGGGGGTCTCGGGCGGACGGCCCGGGGGCAAGGCAGAGTCCATGGTGGGGCGAAGGCCACAGCGGGCGAACTCAGGGGGCCGAGCATGAGGGTGAAGGCAGCGGCAGGAAGAGTCAGGGGGCCGGGCTGGAGGACGAGGGCAGCGGCAGGAAGAGTCAGGGGGCCGGGCCCGCGGGCGAAGACCGCGGCTCACAGAGGGTCGGGATCGAGGGCGAAGACCAGACAGCTCCGGAGGCCGGGCAAGACCCGGTGTCGGCCGGACAGGAACCGGAGCCGGCGGGACAGGCTTCGGCAGGATCCCCCACGGAAGAGGACCAGGAGTTGGCAGGACCCCCAGCAGGAGAGTGGTTGGCGGGACCTCCAACGAGACAGGACAAAGGGTTGGCAGGACCCCCGGCAGGAGAGTAGACGGCGGGACCTCCAACGGGACAGGACATGGGGTTGGCAGGACCCCCGGCAGAAGACTAGTCTGCGGGACCTCCAACGGCACATGAGTAGGGGCTTGAGTGGGGACTCGAGAGAGGGCTTGAGAGGGAACTCGAGAGGAAACTGGAGAGTTGACTTGAGAGGTGACTCGAGAGGACACTGGAGAGTTGACTTGAGAGGTGACTCGAGAGGACACTGGAGAGTTGACTTGAGAGGTGACTCGAGAGGGGACTCGAGAGGTGACTGGAGAGGGGACTCGAGAAGGAACTCGAGAGGTGACTCGAGAGGTAACTCGAAAGGGGACCTGAGAGGGGACTTGAGAGGGAACTCGAGAGGAGACCTGAGGGGAAACTTGAGAGGTGACTCGAGAGGACACTGGAGAGTTGACTTAAGAGGTGACTCGAGAGGACACTGGAGAGTTGACTTGAGAGGTGACTCGAGAGGTGACTGGAGAGGGGACTCGAGAAGGAACTCGAGAGGTGACTCGAGAGGTAACTCGAGAGGGGACCTGAGAGGGGACTTGAGAGGGAACTCGAGAGGAGACCTGAGGGGAAACTTGAGAGGTGACTCGAGAGGACACTGGAGAGTTGACTTGAGAGGTGACTCGAGAGGACACTGGAGAGTTGACTTGAGAGGTGACTCGAGAAGGAACTCGAGAGGTGACTCGAGAGGTAACTCGAGAGGGACCTGAGAGGGGACTTGAGAGGGAACTCGAGAGGAGACCTGAGGGGAAACTTGAGAGGTGACTCGAGAGGACACTGGAGAGTTGACTTGAGAGGTGACTCGAGAGGACACTGGAGAGTTGACTTGAGAGGTGACTCGAGAAGGAACTCGAGAGGTGACTCGAGAGGTAACTCGAGAGGGGACCTGAGAGGGGACTTGAGAGGGAACTCGAGAGGAGACCTGAGGGGAAACTTGAGAGGGGACTCGGGTAGGAACTTGAGAGGTGACTTGAGAGGGGACTCGAGAAAAGACTCGAGAGGGGACCCGAGAGGGAACTCGAGAGGAGACTGGAGAGGGACCTCGAGAGGAGACTAAAGAGGGAATTCGAGAGGGGACTCCGGTAGGAACTTGAGAGGGGACTTGAGAAGTGTCTGGAGGGGAGATTTGAGAGAGTTGGTTCGCCAACAGAACACGGGGTGCTGGAGTCGGCCGGTACGCCGACAGGACACGGGGAGCTGGAGTTGGCTGGGGAGCCAACAAGAGACGAGGTGCTGGAGTCGGCCGGTACGCCGACAGGACACGGGGTGCTGGCGTCGGCTGGAGAGCCAGCAGCAGACGAGGTGCTGGAGTCGGCCGGTACGCCGACAGGACACGGGGAGCTGGAGTTGGCTGGGGAGCCAACAAGAGACGAGGTGCTGGAGTCGGCCGGTACGCCGACAGGACACGAGGAGCTGGCGTCGGCTGGAGAGCCAGCAGCAGACGAGGTGCTGGAGTCGGCCGGTACGCCGACAGGACACGGGGAGCTGGAGTTGGCTGGGGAGCCAACAAGAGACGAGGTGCTGGAGTCGGCCGGTACGCCGACAGGACACGAGGAGCTGGCGTCGGCTGGAGAGCCAGCAAGAGACGAGGTGCTGGAGTCGGCCGGTACGCCGACAGGACACGGGGAGCTGGAGTTGGCTGGGGAGCCAACAAGAGACGAGGTGCTGGAGTCGGGGCTGCTGGGGCCAGAACTGGGGCCGGAACCATCGCTGTGTGGGCCGGTTCTGTAGCCGGAACCATGGCTGCTAGGGCTCGGGCTAACCTGGCCTTGCGACGACTCCTCTTAGCAGCCGCCTGAATACTCCGTGGACCTCCATAAGCCAGACGAGTACCCGAGAACGGATCCTGGACAGGAGCAGGAAATGGGGAAGGAGCAGGGGCTGACTCCAGACGGAACCCACCAAGGCGTATGGTGCCAGGTTGGGAATTGGGAGACAGGGAGCTAGCATGCCTGGGGCTAGCAGGCCGGGAATCACACACCGGGAGGATCTTTGAAATCCAGCCAGGTAAGAACTTCACCAAACCTGGTTTCTCTCTAGCCATTTGGCGCGCCTCCGACAACACAGCCTCTCGCTGCTGAACTCCGGGTGCTCTCTTCCATCGATCCGAGCAGTTAGCCAAAAAAAAGGAAAAATTCAATAATTCCAGCTCGAACGGATCTGCTGGGCCCATTTCTTGGTTGGTGCTTTCTGATACGCAGAGTGAAGCAGGTAGGACCCAAACGCAGATAACACTTGATAATACCTTTATTGCAAGGGCTCTTATCTAATATATAACTTCAACAAACAAAACACTCTACGGTGAACTAGGTCACAAACAAAAGAAGCACCAACACTGAACACAGGACGAGACAAGACTAAATACAGGGAGGGATAATCACAAGACGAGAAACAGCCGGGCAGGGGAGGAGAAACACAAGGGCCACAGGTGAACACAATCAGCTAACGAGACACACCAGGGAAACTAACGACAGGAGGAAAACATGACATAGAGAACAGTGAAAACACCCAAACCTAGACATAGACCTGTGACCTGACATGATAACCGTGACAATTCATTTCTAAGATAACCCAGAGTCTAGCTACAGTGTTAGGGTTTAAATGGCAATTGCATGTTCCCTATCACCCGCAGAGCTCAGGCCAGGTTGAGAGAATGAACTTGACTATAAAAGAGAAACTCACTAAAACAATGTTGACCACAGGACTAAAATGGGTAGACGCGCTGCCGCTAGTTCTGTGCTCCATCAGAAGCGCACCAAATGCAACGACAGGGCTCAGCCCACACACAGTATTGATGGGAAGGGTAATGTTCACAGGGTCTAGCCCCCCAGCATCACCCCACACACTCACCCTTCTGTGGACAGAGGATTACATGACTAACTATGTAAAATATCTAACTGACATGTTGAGAAAGTTTCACAGGCAGGTGGCTGACAGGCTCCCGCAACCAGGAGAAGAGCCCACCCACCCTTTTAAGATTGGTGATAATGTACTAATCAAATCTCTTGAAAAAGATTCCCTGTCACACAGGTGGAAAGGTCCGTTCCAGGTGTTGATCGTGACCAGAACCGCCCTAAGAGTCCAAGGCAGAGCAGAGTGGATCCACGCTTCCAGATGTCATCTCTCCCCTCTACCGGATGCTGGCGTATGAAGGCAGTCATCATCATCGTCATCCTGGGTTTGCTGTACCTGGCCAAGAACGCCCTACTAGATGAAGCTGTGGAAATCTCAACGACAGGTGGCGAGGGCTCTCGCCCCTCTGAGAGAGAAGATAAGGTGCTCTTATACAAGAGCGCAGACGACTTGACTACTCAGGGTCCAGACCCTGAGGGCAAAACAACACCAACGGGCAAATCAGTGCCTAGCGACAAGGACAGGTTGTATCTAAACACCACACAGACATTCAGTATGGTGCGAGAGAGACAGAGAGAGAGAGAAGGAGGAAGAGTAAAGAGGATCGTCGACATCACTCATGAAATAGAGACTATTTCTTTTAACTGTTCAACTTCAATATGTAACCCATCTAACTGTATTATTGTGTTTGCTGTGTCTTCAATCAAGGGTGATGATTACTTGACATGGGGAATGTATCCGCAAAACCAGTACCAGTGGTTCGGGAGGACAAAGGAGGTGGTAAGAATAGCACTCAACACCATTGCCAACATGCCCTCAGAATTGTGGTGTACTACCATGGATAAATTAAGGAAACTGATAATGAATGAGGTACAATGCACATCGAGGAAACCAGATTATAAAGTCCCCAATTCACCTGTCACTAAATGCACATATACTGGACCAGATAGCAAAACAGATTTTCTATCCACTCCACTTCAACAAACAGGAGGTGATGTAGATTCTTCAAAAAAGGCCTTAAACACTCCACTTAAACGAGCTAAAACTAATTCTGCAATAAGTTTAATGATAGACTACGCACATAATAATAATAATAATAATAATGCATTACATTTTTTATTAGAGCGCTTTTACAGGTGCTCAAAGCGCTTTACAAGTACACATTACACATATTAGACATGTAAGAGTCATTACTGCGGACATTACCCACAGGAGCAAATGCGGGTAAAGTGTCTTGCCCAAGGACACAACGGCCTGACGCAGTGGCGGCCGAGGCGGGATTCGAACTGGAGTTCACCAACGCCCCTTGATCTGATGACCAACGCTCTAACCACTGCGCCACCACCGCCCCAATGAACGTAATGTTAGCAACTGTTGGCTGTGCCAAAACATGCCAGAATCCATGCATTCTCCAATGTTTAGCCCAATTCCGTTCACGAAAGCTGATTATGATTTAATAAGCTGGAATGACATTGCATCCAGAATTAGCGATGAAGCTGAGGATTGCTTCACTCCATCCTACCCCTTAGACTCAGAGCAACATGTACAGTACAAGGGTTAGTCTCCCTCATCGTTGATACAGTAAATGAAAATTACCTGCCTGACGGCTTCAAACGATTGATGTTTTTAAAACTAATATACGTGAAGAAATATGTTAACTTAGCTTTTGAATACAGATTCCAGTTAGCTCTAGCCCAGACTAATTGTTCAGTTAACCTTACAAATCTAAATTGCACAATGCAATCACACACGCCCAAACGTGCCCTGGTTTGGGTCCAGAACAGTGGACTCCATTAAAGTCAAGATACATGACTGCACACAGCCAATCCCCTTAGGCAAGACCCTAACACGAGATTGCTCAGTTTATGTACCACCAATTACTGTACATGAATGGAAGAATGTGTCTATCTGTTTCCAGAATGAAGCAGGATCTCATACTTCTCCAGATGTGGGACACAGCGACTGCAATGCCATAGTGAGGGTAAAATTAGCCAGAATTCCCCTCCCACAGAGAGTTTACTTAGTTTGTGGAGACCGCGCTTATGGCTGTGTACCCTTTGACGTTTTCTATGGCACCTGTTATCTAGCCTATCTAATCCCTTTAATCCGTAAAGTAGAGGCTAGTGAGATTGCAGCGATACTTCCCTCTTTACATCGGAATAGCAGATCAATTACACAAGGACAACAGATAGCGAGCCTATTTTTGCCTTGGTACGGTATTTATGTTACTCAACAGGAGATTGTGGCCCTGTCAGAAGTCGTGGAAAAACATCTAAATGTTTCTAACACAGCGATGTTGGCTGAACACAAAGAATTGCAGGAAGTGAGGACAGTAGCACTACAGAATCGCATGGCGCTGGATCTCCTCCTCGCTGCTCAGGGAGGCACATGTAAGGTGATTGGGTCTGAGTGTTGTTCTTTCATCTCTGATGCTACACCTGAAGTTCTGGATATGGCACATGATACTGCTCGGGAAATAAAACAATTGCATGAAACACATGGGTTTACATTTGGTGATTTAAGTGGAACTATTGGATCCTGGGGAGCGGGGTTGGTTAAATTTGTTGTTACTGTTGCAGTGTTTATCTTGGGTGTGCTAATCCTAATTACCTGTTTGATAACTGTAGTTAAATTGGCCATACGCAGGTGCGCCAAAACTGCTCTCCAGGCCCCACAGAGGATTGTGGGGTATTCAACTGCAGATGAAATAATATTAATGTACAACAAGGAATTGCGAGATCCATGGGTCTCCATCGCAGTTTCTGCCCCATGGGTACCCCCGTTTCAGTGATTAATAAATTGATTACAGTTGACTTTCAGAATAAAGAACAGATGTTTTGATTTTTCCTTTTCAGGTTGTTATACAATAAATATCTGATTCTTCCTTTTCAGATATTGAACAAATGTATTTGAATGAAATGTATGTAACTACTAAAATGCCTTACTCTTGAATGAAGCGTATTAAAGTAAACGTAAAATAATGTTAAGATTGAGGACATTGAACTTTACAGATTACAGATTCATCACTGAGAATTTTATCCTGGATCTCTCATGATTCAGTTTTTATACCTCATTTGGATTTCTTATAATCCTAAATTCTAATTGTGCTTAAGTAATTGCCTTGAAGTAAATCTTTGAGATGTAAGCTGACTTTGCATTTGTGTTTGAAGAATGAGATTAACTGAGTGTTAAATGATAAAAGATCTTATTTTTGAAACATATATTTTGCCATTATATTTTGTATTACATGTGTGTTTATTATTGTGCTTTTGACAAATGATATCAGACACGGAGGAGAGATGATTTTTATTATGATTGACTGTGTTCAATCAAGGTAATTGAAATGTTTCAATTCTGCTTACTTTTATGATGTGATTAATGTGTGTGATCTCAGACTCTGAAGGCGTTCATTGATTTGAGTATTGACTAAAATATTCTTAGACTAGTGTTAATTGGTTATCAATTAATTGATAAAAGGAGGGGCTGTTAGGGAAATATTTTAATCATGTCTGTCTCCTTATATGGAATTAGGAACTCATCTGCAGAGCTTCTTCTCTGGTTAAGAGTGTTGTTCCTCAATCTGTGAAATATCATCATGTCGTTCTCAGGGTCAGCTCAGACGCCTGGCTTTCTGGAGAAAGGGGGGTCATCCGGTGCCTCTGAGTTTCTCTGCAGTGTGCACATTATGTTATGGTTAACAGATCCGCTTGTTTCAATATATTAGGTGTATTTTGTTGCAACCTTTCAGAGAGTCCGCTCGGTGGAAGACGGTTAACTGTATGAAACTGAGTGTATCCTCTCCGGCCGTTACTTCAATAAATCTCCGTGTTTGATGAAAGATTCTCCGTCTCCAATTCTTCAACATTGGCTCTGCATTGAATCCCAGAAGATTATTCTTCACAGGTATGTTTTGGTAAACAGGAGACACTTGTTTTAATGGCTTATCAAGAACTTAAACACAACATCTTGGTGTCATTCTGGACAGCTCCCTCTCATCTGCACCCCACATAACAAACATCACCCGGACTGCATTCTTTGTACTGTAAACCTTTCCTTAGAATATGATATGAATTGTAAGGTGTCGTTGGGTGCTTTGAAAGGCGTCCCTAAATAGAATGAATTATCATTATTATTTATTATTATTATCTGAAACGATGCAATAACTTTTAAAACTTTTTCCAGTCACTTGCCCCATGCATTCAGCAGCAGCAGGCCATTCACTTTGATTTTATCCCGTTATAAATGTCATCATTTCGACAATAAAGAAATGCTACATCAACGTTATCTTGCACATTTTATCTAACCAACTCCGTTTCTAACTTTCAATATATTTTAAAAGAGATCTCTCTCTCTCTCATCTGCGTGCGAGGGCGGGGCCTCACAGACACGCTGCATCTCTTTCTCGCTCACAGACACGATGCAGCGCTGTGCAGTGTGCACACAGTTCTGCCGGTAATGAATATTACATTTTGTGAGGAAACTTTTCCACCAATAATTCCAATAAGTATTCCAAAATGTACTCACTTCAGGTTTACGAAAGTAACTGTAATCAGATTACTCATTTTTCAAATGTAACGCCAGCTGAATACAGTTAGCCTACTTGATTTTTGTATTCTTAACGCCGTTACATATATTCCGTTACAACCCAACCCTGCTTCTAGGCTACTGCCCCGCAGCTCCTGCCTCTCTGTTGGACTCTGTTGCATCGGGGCTGCTGCTGTGGTGCGGAGCGCACAAAGCAGACTCTTCACAACGAGGGATCACTTCTTCTTCAAGGAAGGAAAGGTTTCGCAGTACGCAGTCTACTGTCCCGCAGCTGCTGCCTCTCTGTTGGACTCCGGTACTGCACCTTACTCACGAGACGTTGTAAAAAAAAATGGGTGGGGGGCGAACGCAGTAACCACTCCGCCAACGCCACAGTCACCCCCGTCGTGCGGGCCGGATGAGAATGTCTGGCGGGCCGGATGTGGCCCGCGGGCCGCCAGTTGGTGGTCACTGCTATAGAGGGTTAGTTATATATATTATATATAGTTATATAACAACACACACACTGTAAGGAGATGGGGCGAAACAGATGGAGTCAACAACTGCTGACTCATTGCCTAGGGTCCCGCCCAGAAGTGAAACTGGCCAATGGAGAACTACCAACTCACTGGCTAGCTCGCCCAGAAGTGAAATCGCCAATAACAAATAGCTAGGGAGGAGCAACCGTCACAACCCCTCCCACAGAATTTGTATGTAAGCTGTAACATTCTTACATTCGGCGCTCTTCTTCTGACTGGCCGTTCGTGAGACGTATCTTCCACGGTGGTAGAACTTGAGCCCAGAGTACTCTGTATCGTGTACTATTGCAGAGTGCTCTGTATTGTGTATTGTTGCTTTTACCATTAAAACAGATTATTGTTTAACCTTTATTCTGGTGCTTTGAGTTCCTTCTTTTATAAAATTGACCAGCTCATCCGTCATCAAGGGACGGCGCGGAGCAGAGGTGAACCTTCCACCACCGCCATTGGGTGGTGCTCCAACAGTATTACAATTAAATCACGGTCAAAGTTCATTTTGTTGTAGTTGCCAGCGATTCTCTCACTAGTTCAGCATACTCACCCCGGATATTGGCCCAGAAATAACCTCGATTTTGGAGAGCCAGAAAAACTGTGAAAAAGTACCCACTAGCTGGAACTACGCCTAGTGGAAACGTAACCAAAAACGGGCTTAAACTGCGCTCCGCGCTGTAGTGGAAATGTGCCATAAGTCAATTTAAATAAAAGCATCTTAATGTAATATTGTAATGTAAAAACATGTATGGAAATGTATTTACTCGTCGGATTTTGCAAAATACAGGAAATTCAGTAGTTACCTGTTGAAACACAAGTGAATTAACTTATTTTTTAACTAAATGACAATGGCACATCATGTCTGAGGCCATATTATGATTACAAGGACTATAACTTCCTGTTTCCCTTACTGCTTCTCATCTCCCATACCCCCCTCTCTCTGCCCTCTCACCGGCTCTGGCTCTGTAAATCTTCCTTATCTTCACAGCGTAGATTTCTCTATTCCACATCATTGAACTCCAGCACCTCTGTTCATTACAGTTTTTCTCGATTGCTAATACACTAAAATGATACATAAAGCACAATTATTTTTAACTGACACTCAAAGAGCAAAACATCGGCTCAAATCTCCAAAACTCTAAACACGTTTTCAGCTTTTCACACCATTTGCAAATCAACATGGCACTTTTTGCAAACCACTGCACACATTTCTCCACGTGAGACACAGGAATCTGACATAAAGTCACGTGTTAGCAGGTTTAAAACACTGATATTCAAAATGCCTCACACATGGACCAATGATCAAGAAACACGTTCCACCTGACTAAACACCTGATAGCATAATTGTTGGCTCATCAATCAGGATATTAGCACGATAAAAAGACCACAGGTGAGTACTTTCTTACAGCAACAATGGAAGCCAACATGGAAGCAAGAGGAAAAGCAAGAGGAAGAGCTGGGCTGAGAGTGAGAGGAGGAGGAGGAGGAGGAGGAAGAGGTGGGTGAGAGTGAGAGGAGGAGGAAGAGTACTCTCTAATTATTTATTTTTTTAACCTTTATTTAACCAGATAAAAGCATTGAGATAAAATCTCATTTTCAATGCTGACCTGGCCAAGAAGGCAGCAACGTTACACATAACACATTTATACAAACATGAAATGAAATGGAACTGCTACCCCCGCGACCTGACCACGGATAAGCGGGAGAAGATGGATGGATGGATGAAATGAAATGTTATCAACCATGGTGTGACGATGAGAGAGGCTGGACAGAGGGTTCAGCCTAATCTAAGCTGATTTACTGTTGCCTCTGTAATCCGGACACTTAGACTTGAAAACAGGTTAGTTACCAGTTCTTAGCTCTGCATAATTCATGATATATCAGAGCTTATATCTGTTGTGTGAAACGTATTTACTTCATTACTGTAATTGAATTGTTGGCATGTTGCAGACTATAACTGTACACACATCCTGCACAATGTACTGTGGTAAACTTACTTTTATGCAACACACTGACCAACCACTATATCTTTGTTGTTTATCTGAAGGACTGAGAAACAAAGAGGTGGAAGGCTAAGGATGTTCAATGAGGCACAGGAAGCAGCAGTTACAAACTGGGTTTTGGCAAACAATGCATCTCACCTAGAGAGATCTGAAGCATAGTAACTATGTGCTGAGATGCAAGTTGCACAATGTTAGTGTTTTCATTTGTATTTCTTCATTTACAGTATTTCTGTAAACTCAAGCAATCTTTCTCTGCAGAACCCTCTATGGACAGAGCACAGCCCATAACAGATGAGAGTGCTTTAGAGTATGCTCAGCAGTGTGTAGTTGGGTGGTCAAACAGTATTATGAATGAAGTGTGTTTATATCTGGTGCAACATTTTGCATTTGGTAAGTGTGTATATAGTTTTGAGGGCAGCTCTTCATTTAGCAGGAGAAATTAGGTGTTTTGCACTTTGGGTGTGTGGTTTTGTGAATTGTGTTTAGTTTTCTGAGAAACTGAGCAATTAAAAAAAAATGTTTGTTTGCAATCGAGAAACTGTAATATAATCTGCCTGAGTTGGCATGGCTGTCCGACTGAGGGAGAGTGTGTGTGTGTGTGTGTGTGTGTGTGTGTGTGCGCGCGTGTGCGTGTGCATGAAGGACAAAATGGAAAGAGTCCATTTCCCTCTATAAGGTAATAGAGAGTGACACAGATAGCTAGAGAGCAGATGTAAAAGAGTGGATTCTGAGGCAATTTTTAATCAGTGTGTTCATGCATGGAGGTTTTTTTTTATATTCTACACTAGGATCCACATCTAAAAATCGAGCACCCCAGGGAGTGAGTCAGCCATTTAAGCGAATGTTATTAGTCACCAAACGGTGGTACGACAACGTCCATGTCAGTCTGTGACAACATTGGGCTCTAAAATACTTTTTCCCTTGGACTTACATTGGAAAAGAGACATCTGTGAAGGAAGACTTCGTAAAATAAACTTCCTAGGACAAACTTATGAATGGCCCTTATTTCAAGAATTAGATCCCAAAGTTGTAAATGGAGCAAAAATCCTACCAAGAGTTATTTTCCCACTCTGAGTGGCATCGCCGGAACATCCAGTGATAATCAGGATATTTCTGTTCTTTAGAGTCAGGCCATGTTGGCTTCATGTACTAGGGCTGCACGATTTTGGGAAAAAATGTAATTGCGATTTTCTGACAAATATTGCGATTGCGATTCGAATTGCGATATTTGTTTTTAAGCGACCTGACGGAAGTTTATTGTAAAATGCGGCCATATCTCCGGCTAGGAAGGTCGTATCAACGTACTCCCGTCTCTATCACCCTCGCAGCCCGAGCTGCCAGTGAAAAACTAAACTTACATGAAACTTCCGTTGGGTTGCTTTAAAGTCAAGCTTCAGCTTAAGATTCACCCTGTAATAGATGTAATACATGTGATGGAGCATTACTAACCTGACTCAGATGCTTTGTTTCACCAAACCATCTAAAGCTCCATTGGAAGCCATTTGGAAAAGGGCAGGCACTTTTAAAAGCACTTGGCAGGTGATTGGATCAATCTGTCTATCACCTTCTATCATGGGCCACTTCTGATTGATTAACAATGGCTGGTACATGTGGAGCACAGCACTTCTGATTGGTGTGGACGACTGACACACAAGAAGAAAATTGTAAAACAAAAAAAACAAAAAATAGCATAGCATAGCATAGCATTAGCCTATAGCCAGAGCACATGACTTTAAAAACTGTTAAACTTCCACTCTTGTCAACCTGTAGCCTAGTGATTTAATGTAATCTTACTGATTGCTTTATGACTGTATGTATTACTGTATGTTAATAGTCAGGGTACTCAATGGGCACATTGTTAAGTTGATGTTAGCAATGTTTGCACAGACACAAGGGCTTGCATGTAAAACTAACCCCCTCGTATCTAACATAAGATGGAATTCTGATTGAATGGAGACTGATTCTGAAATGTTTTAAGTTAGGTCTCAATATGATTTGTTAGTCACACATTCAGAATCAAATTTGAAATGGAGCCTAAGCTAAGGTGACCAGATTTTCAAAATTAAAACCGGGGACATTTTGAGTTTAGCGGTCAAAATCTCATTAACATATCCAATTTGATTGACTTCGAATGACTCTTTGATTATGGACAGTTTCCATTAAATAATAATCAAAATATAGATGGACAATAGATCTAATTTGTACGGAGCCCCTAAAGGGACATGGGAAGACAAAAAAAAAAAACAGAGAGAGAAAAAAAAAGTCAGGATAACGGGTTTGTATCTCGTGCGCACGCAAATGTTTCTCGTGCGCACGAGAATGTTTCGCGTGCGCACGAGAAAGTATCTTAAAAAAAAGTCAGGATAACGGTTTAAGGGACATAAAAAAAAATTATGAGAAAAAAAATAAAGTCAGGAAAACGGGTTCCTTTCTCGTGCGCATGCGAAACTAATCCGTTATCCTGACTTTATTTTTGAATCCACTTCCTATTAACCAGTGCGCCAAGGAGGAAGTGCAGCACACAGTAGACCAACATTTCAATGCAGACTTGTATGTATACGTATTGAAATGACAGTGGAAAGGTGTATTTTAATCTCGGACTTCCTTATAGCCTAAGGACATTACGGTCCTGCTTGCTGAGTTCAACCCCCCTTGGATCGAGTTCTTTGAGGATTAAACTTACATCTTCTTTTCTGACGAGTAATCCATTCTCCTTGCATTTTGTGAACATCCACCTATACCCATGAAGTTGGCCAGATGTTTGTAATTGTTCAGAGATGAAAGTAATTACTGTCTCAAAACTGGAGTATTTCTTGCGCCGGGACAGACGACAAGACTTCAACATCCGTTTTAACTGCCGTTCGGAAAGAATGTAACGGTGACGACGTGCAAGCAGGAACGTAATGTCCTTATAAGGAAGTCCGAGATTAAAATATACCCGAATTAAACTTTCCACTGTCATTTCAAAACGTATACATACAAGTCTGCATTGAAATGTTGGTCTACTGTGTGCTGCACTTCCTCCTTGGCGCACTGGTTAATAGGAAGTGGATTCAAAAATAAAGTCAGGATAACGGATTAGTTTCGCGTGCGCACGAGAAAGGAACCGGTTTTCCTGACTTTATTTTTTTTCTCATAATTTTTTTTTATGTCCCTTAAACCGTTATCCTGACTTTTTTTGAAGATACTTTCTCGTGCGCACGCGAAACATTCGCGTGCGCACGAGAAACATTCGCGTGCGCACGAGAAACAAACCCGTTATCCTGACTTTTTTTTAAGATACTTTCTCGTGCGCACGAGAAACATTCGCGTGCGCACGAGAAACATTCGCGTGCGCACGAGATACAAACCCGTTATCCTGACTTTTTTTTTCTCTCTCTGTTTTTTTTTTTTGTCTTCCCATGTCCCTTTAGGGCAGGGGTGTCAAACATACGGCCCGCGGGCCGGAACCGGCCCCCAAGGAGGTTCGATCAGGCCCGCAGGATAATTTGAAAGTGGAAAAAATGCATAAAAGACATGGAATTAATATGTTTAATTCGCTGCAATTCATGGATTATCCGCTAAGGGGCACACTCTTTCCATCAGAGTAGAAGACAAGCCGCATCACTGAGACAGACTGAAAACAGCAGACGGTATCAATGCGCCATCTGCTGCTTGTTACGACGTTGTTAATACCTTGGTCTCTATTTCTCCGCTACACCCTCATTAGCCAAAATGTCGTTATCCAAACGGAGAAAAGTAGATAAGGAGTGTAGAATTTTCAAAGAAAAATGGACCACGTCCTATTTATTTACAGAGATGCACGGAAAACCTTCGTGCTTGGTGTGTTTGCAACAAGTTTCGGTATTGAAGGAATATAATATTCGACGCCACTACGAGACTCATCACAGCGAAAAATATGACGGCTTGCAAGGACAACTGAGAAGAGATAAGATTAACGAATTGCTGGCGGGTCTGAGGAAACAGCAGTCAACTTTCATCCAGAGCCGAGAAGTCAGTGAAGCAGCGGTAAAAGCCAGCTACCTAATTGCTAGCGAAATAGCATTAGCATCGAAGCCGTATTCCGACGGTGACTTTGTTAAACGATGCATGATGAAGGCGGCTGAACTTGTATGTCCCGAGAAGCGACAAGCTTTTGCCAATATTAGCCTGACGAGGAATACTATAGCAGAGAGGATTTCGGAACTATCGGCAGATTTAGACAGTCAATTGAAACAGAGAGTCAAGTCATTTATTGCATTTTCCGTGGCAATTGACGAGAGCACTGACATCACAGACGTGGCCCAACTGGCCATATTTATTCGAGGAGTTGATGAGACATTGACTGTTACTGAAGAGTTTCTTGAGTTGGTGCCAATGATGGACACCACAACAGCCGAGGACATTTTCGGCTCTGTCGTTGCTGCATTGGACAGAGTTGGAGTGGACTGGTCCCGCGCTGTCAGCCTGGCTACAGACGGCGCGCCATCCATGGTCGGAAAGAAAGCAGGTGTCGCGACAAAGTTCAAAGACAAAGTACAAGCCCTTAAAGATCAAAAGCAAAGCTTTTTTTATAATTGCCAGTAAAATCGAAATCATATAGCTACAACACTATCTAAGATATTACAGGATTAAAATCAGAGATAATATGCGTCTGGCAATGCGCAATATTTATTTTGTTCAACCCCCAACACCAAGTCAGACGATTTATTTCTCAGCCGCTCGTCTCCGCAAGATGGCGTCGCATGACGTCAGATTAGCCAAACATATTTCCACCCAGCTTACCGCTCACAGCTGCTTCCGCCGATAGTACAACTTAGTTTCGTTATAATGTCTGATTCTGAGTCGGAGGCCACCCAAGATCTTCACTTGTAAAAGGGCTAAATTAATTGTTGGATGTAGAAGTGTCAGAATCAATATAGATGTTTTTATTTTAAAGTAAATTCAGATGGAACATAGTAAAAACATGTCAATTCTAATGTCCGCCTAAAAAAAAAACCCATTACTTATAGTGAAACCACCCTTGAATGATGGGTTAGTAGAATAAAAGCTTTAGGAATCAAAACTATAACATATAATAAGTACCCTGTATCAAGATTGATGCAAAACAAGTGAAATTTGACCTTTTTAGAGAGGTTTAGAAAAATAAAGTTCCATTTGAACTTTTTCACTGTAAAAATCATTGAAGAAAAAAAAACACAATGTGAGCCTCTGAATTAGCCCCGAGTGAAAAATGCTAACCTATTACGGCACCGAAAATCATTCCTAGCTCCCTTATTACTTATCCTAGCTCCACATCCAACACATTGTTTATGATCGTAAAGACACAGAAGCTAACGGTGCCCACCTCTATAAGCAATACAACTGCAATTCCGTTATCTGCGTTATCTGCTGTGCTCTGTGCGCTTTGAAATCAAATCAAAAGTTGTTTACCTCAATTCTTTGGCGTTTCTGCATTGCCCGGCTCTTTCGTTCTTTCAGTTGTTTTTTGTGCTCAAATGTGGGACCTGAATCCAGTAGACTTCTCAAAACAGCAGCGTGGAATCGCTCCGGTCCCTCCGTGGTATCCCCGGGGTGAAAGCAGGCCCCAGCGGTGGTAAAATCCTCCTCCGTACAGCAGTACACGCCCGGTGGAAGCAGAATCGCAGGCAGCAACAGGTGGAGCCTACTACCAATACGGGTTTCAGCCTCCGATGTACTTTTAATGCTTCTCCACCAACAGACTTGACGATGGCAGGATCAACATCGTATGCATCACACGCGAAGTGGTCAGAGCACAACTTGCTCCATGTTGTCGGCTGCCAGCCAACACGATTCACTAAGATAATCCAGTTTCGGCGGATGATTTTGTCTTGGGGAAATGCATGTAAAATTCTCCCAGATCCCGCACCGTTCGTACATCCGAAAGCACAACAATAACCCATGTTTTTGCGGATATAATTCAGTTTTCTTTTCGAAAAACACCGCTGACATGTGAACGAGACTGCCTGGCCCAGAGACCGTTTGGCTACGATGACGTCACGCGCGCGGAGGCTGCTGGGAATGACATGTCAGAAATTCAGACGGCGTTGGGTCGAGTTTTGTATCAATAAAAAGCTTTTTTTTGGGTGTATTATCTCGATTTAAATTAAATTAAAAAAACAGGCAGTCTTAAAAACAAAATTTCTATAAAAATGTAGCATATTTGGAAGCTTTGCATTTGATCTTTAATGGAGGAGATCGTTTCTGGACATTTCACTGTATTTTGCACCAGGAGGCATTGTGTTGCAAGTCGCTGAAAATGGACCACGTCATGGAGGTGGTTGTTCGCACTGTAAATTTCATCCGGTCCAGAGGTCTGAACCATCGTCAGTTTGACAAACTTCTCAGCGACAGCAACATTACCCACAGCCTGCCATACCACACTGAAGTGAGATGGTTAAGCCGAGGCGCTGTGCTGAGGCATTTCTTTGATCTACGAGAGGAAATCGGACAGTTCATGGAGAAAAAAGGAAAACCGGTGTTGGAATTACAATCTCAGGAATGGCTACGGGACCTTGCATTCTTGGTTGATATTACTGAACACTTGAACAATCTGAACAAAATGTTGCAAGGCCGCAAAAAAGTTGTCACACAGTTTTCTGACAACATACATGCATTTAAGTTGAAGCTGACTTTGTGGGAGATGCAACTGGCAAATGGCAACCCTGCTCATTTCCCCTGTCTGAGAGATGTGTGTGTGACCAGACCTGATGCGGACATGAAACGGTACAAAGACAAAATTGCAGGACTACTGCAATTTTGAGTTTGAGAAACGTTTTCAGGTATTTGGTGAACTTGAGACAGAATTTTCAGTTTTTCGCTCACCTTTCACAGTTAAAGCTTCTGATCTGCCGGTCGAAATTCAGCTTGAGATAATTGATTTGCAGTGTGATGCAGATTTGAAGGGCAAATTTGCCTCTGTAGGTCTGGACAGATTTTATCAGTATCTACTACCAGGGTACCCCAAATTAACAGCCCTGGCTGCTAAAATTTTGTGCATGTTTGGGACAACCTACCTTTGTGAACAAATTTTCTCAGTGATGAATATCAATAAAACAAAAATGCGTTCAAGGCTCACAAACAAGCACTTAAATGACATTCTGAAAGTGACAGCTAGTCAGGACATGACACCTGGTGTTGATGCACTTGTACAGGCCAAAAGATGCCAAGTTTCAGGAACAAATACAAGTCCAAACTCGACTAACACCTTTAAAATGCTGCCTTAGATACTGTTTGCATTGAAAGAATACAGCTCTGTGAAGATGAATCCTTACTGTGGTGATTTAAAAAATGTGCACTTTAATGTTAGTCAGCAGCTTCAAAACAAAAGTTGTGTGATGGAATTCTACTGTTCATACAACTCCATAAATTTTCAGTATGTATTGTATGTGTATGTATGTTTCATGTATGAAGTTTACAGATTTACAAGACAGGCGAACACTTTCTTCATTACACATTTAAAATCACTCTCCTTAGTTTGTAAGGTGTGCAGGGATTACATTTAGATTTTATATGCGTATGTGTAAGTGGTTTAAAAATTCCTTTCTTTAAAAGTCTCATTTAATCTTAAAGTGCATTACTATATTTTTCAGTACCAATTAAAGTTTTGTGCCTTTGTACAATCAGTGGGATCTGTTGCAATGCATATTTGTGAATGATAAAAGTAAATTGCACATTTGTCTAAGGAAATATGAGGTGTTTCATGAAATGTTTTGTAAAAGGATAGTTCATTAAATTTCAATATTTTCCTAATGTTCTTGTGCTTCTTTACACCAAAACAAAGGAAAGACATGATATTTTGGTTATTTATAGCAGAGTATGGTATAATTTTAATGGTCCGGCCCACTTGACATCTCCCTAGGCCGTATGTGGCCCACGATGCGAAATGAGTTTGACACCCCTGCTTTAGGAGCTCCGTAAATTTGAGATTTTAAACAGCATACATTTTAAATTGTGCTTCAGAAAGTAATGTTACTTTAGGAGTGTTGTGAGATGGTGTCAACATCAATTGAAATTAGTCACCCAGTGGAAATGTCAGATATGTCTTCATAACTGTATCCTTACATTTTACATTCACTCAGTTATAATGTGGTAGTTATACGTAGTTTGTTTTACATTATTATTGATCACATTATATAGTACATATTTCTTAATTTACGCTCCAGTATATATGAATATGTTTGGTGTGTTTTTTAGGTATATTTGTTATTGACAGAGTAAACGCTTTTATTTTGAAGGCAGTTTTTACAGGCCTCTACCGTAATGCATAGGAAATTCGCGCACCGCAATACAACGTGCGGGCTGGCTTGACTGTGTTTTCCGAAGTGGGGGCTGGCTTGACCACAGTCTGTTTACCCAGTGTTTCCTGACATGAAACGTTTTGTTTCACCTTGCTATGTGTTTTTAACGTATATTAAAAAACGGGGACATTTCCGGGGACAGTTTCAACCGGGGACAGGCCAATACAAACGGGAACGTCTGGTCACCCTAGCCTAAGCAGAAGCCTCTAGCCATTGGCAGTGCTCACAAATCATATCAGAACAAATATGCCAAACACATCAGAGCAAGGTGGCTGCAAAACACCACATATACCATAGTAGAGACTATGCAAGCAAATATGGTCCAAAGAGCTGTTGACTTTTGATCTTTTCATGCATTTGTTGGCAGTAAAAGAATGATTTTCCATTATTTTTCATGAATGCCTCTCCACGTGGCCACTGTGTGAAGGTGTATTGTGCTTTTACCCCAACACAAGATGTTCTCTTAAAAGGCTACCCTGTTGCCTTCTGATATAGTCAGAAAACACATCACACAGCCTTTGTCCATTCAAACATATTCTGGCCTTCAGAGGAAAATAGGAACATTCTAATCTTATCCTTTTAGAAAATACACCAGCTTCCCAATCCCTAGCTTTCCCTATTCATCTGAGCTATCCAGCAGGGGGCAGCAGTGCGCAGAGCAGAGGGAGTGTGAAAGTTGACATTTAATCTAAAACATGAAATTTAATTTGCATTTCTGAATGCCACAATCTGAGTCATGCTAGACTGAGAGTGAAGAGGCTTTTAGTGAGTTTTGGACCCGCAGATCAGGAACTGACGTACATAAAAACACTCACACACGCACGCACACACACACACACACACACACACACACACACACACACAAACACACACACACACACACACACACACACACAAAGAGAAAATCTGATCAATTAAGGCAATAAGAGCAAACCCGGGTGCATTTAGCTCTTTTAGTGTGTATGTATGTGTTTGTTTGTTTGTTTGTTTGTTTGTTTGTTTGTTTGTGTGTGTGTGTGTGTGTGTGTGTGTGTGTGTGTGTGTGTGTGTGTGTGTGTCCAGAGACTGGGTGGTGGATCACTCTGTGCGAAAATGAGTAATGCCTGATGTATCTGCTAAATTATTTCATTCAGCATTCAATCTGGAAAGGGTTTATGTTTGATGTGTACATTCACTGGCCCAGAGTGTGGTTGTGTGCACAAATGCACAACAATGCAATTCAAGTAAGGATACCATCATTTTGACTTATGAATATGGCTATCATTATTGTCCCTCTGCATGGCAAAACAAAAAAAGTGGTTTAAGGCACCACATGACAGATTTGCTAGCCAAACACACGCACATGACCATGAGGTGCATGCTGGGTCTTGCTAACATGCCAAATGTTTAAATGGTGGATTCCTAGACAGTTCACTTTCAGTGTGATGTGTAAACTTCCAATCTTGGCAGCCTGGCTACCTAAAATAACAGCTAATTGTCTGTTAGCAGCAGTTAGCGGTAGCCTTACTTTAGCAACAAGTAGCCTAACAAAGCTTCCTGTCCAAATCACCGAAGCCGAGGACATCAGAGAGACAACTAAAATGCATTATATCCATTCATTATGATCCACTTTCACCAAACCCAACATCTCTAAAGCCTTACGCACATTTCCCTGGAGATTGTAAGACTCAGTGGGACTGATGGAGGCACCATTCTCACTGTTACAAGTCAGTGTGGCATCAATTATTTTGAAGATGTTATTTTAAGGTGAAATAGAAAAAAGTAGCTTTTAAGTGCTTTTGAAAACAGCGTGTCCCCAAATAACAATAGCAATTTGTTCCACTTGTTATCTCCTGTCCTATTCTTGAGACCATAGGACACCAAACTTCCCCCTAAAAAAAATGGTTGTTCTGTGGTATTTTCTTCACAGTATGAATGTAAGTAGCACAATTTCACATGTTTTCCTCTTGAAAAATAGAGGGGTGAAAACGGCTTTGTTCAATAGATTGTTATTTCTGTTTATCTGCCCACTGTGGCTCCCTCGTGTATCCTACATGCTGCCACTGCTGTTTCTCTTGCGGCTGTGAAGCCATTAGTTGTGCATTACATGCTGCCACAGGCATTCCTTTGTTTTTCTCTTCCAACAGTGTGAAATATGGCCAACATCAGCAGATATCAAAAAGCAATTTACCTCATTCACACAGTGTCCAGTGTTTGATTTACTCTGCTCTGCAGAGGCCTGCACAGCACGGAGACACCACCAAACAAATCATGTAAAATGTCCAACTAATCTGTCTTTGGACATTCTTCAATAACAACCACAGCTGTAGGTCCCACTGCTCAGTAACACACACAATACAAGATGAGAGTAACTAGACCTTAGTGCAGCGTTTCTCAAAGTGTGGGGCGCAGAGATGTGATAGATGGGTCGCGAATGGACGCGATGAACGGGAGATTATTATTATTTTTTAAATACATTTTTTGAACCTCAGGCCGGAATCGAACCTTGGTCCTCGCGGGCGGTAGTGGACTGTTACACCCGGAGACTCGCAACGGGTGTTTGCGGCAGCGGATGCGGTACCGGCGCTGTGAATGTCCACCTATGCCAGAGCCAGCAGCCCACCGAAGGCAGCAGCCACACACACACACACACACACACACACACACACACACACACACACACACACACACACTGCAGTCGGGAAGAAAAGCAATGTGGAGAGGCACCTCACCACTTCATAATAAAGGAGTTTAACTGTGACACTTTTCGAAATCCCGTTTGTGTCCCCCCACTTTATACAAATATGTTTATTATTATTTTTTAACGCAAGCCGTCATCGCCACGGAGGACCACACAGCTTCTGTGAGAGAGCGAGCGAAAGAGCACACCTTTATCTATTTAATGTATTGTAAAAAATAAAGTAAGAAATCATTCCAATGTGTGCTATAGACAGGGTTGGGTTGTAATGGAATACATGTAACGGTGTTACGTAATCAGAATACAAAAAACAAGTAACTGTATTCAGCTGGTGTTACATTTGAAAAACGAGTAATCTGATTACAGTTACTTTCGTAAACCTGAAGTGAATACATTGTGGAATACTTATTGGAATTATTGGTGGAAAAGTTTACTCACAAAATGTAATATTCATTACCGGCAGAACTGTGTGCACAGCGCTGCAGCGTGTCTGTGAGCGCAACACACTCTCACTCCCTAAGCGTCCAGGAGCGACGTTTGGTCAGTATCCCGTGGCGTCCAGTTGTGACTCTCCTAGGCTCCTTCAGCGTCATAAAGGGACGCAAATAGCTTTCAACTGATGTATTCCCATCTGCGGCGGGATTTGACGCTCATGGAAGCACGGCATTCGTTTGTGTCGGCTGCCCTTAAAGGCAATGTGAGCGTCCATTCTCATTGGATAACGGAGAATTGTACACCCGGAAGTAAGTATTCCCCCTACTGTCGATTGATTTTACAGTGATATCTGCACTACTCATCGACTAAAAAACACCAGATGATCCTTGTTAATTACACAACATGGATTGGTTTAAATTGTGTGAAATGCTTTTGTATTTTTCCCCTTCGATTCGGAGAAACTAATATTTTTTCGGAGTAAAGGATGGCAGAAGACACTACACTACCCAGAATCCCCAGCTATCGTTTGGACTACACCATGTGCTCTGTTTGACAAACCCCGTGATAGTCCTCAAGCTCTGTGATTGGAGAGTGTGCTCCGAGGGTTACACCGAGCCTCGAACAGCACTTGAAATGTGATGGAACCACGGCAGACTGTCCAAAACTGGATTTGAACGGGTCCACCGCGTCCCGTTTTTGCATTACATCAGCATGTGTAACAGTTGTAAATATGCAGTGGTGTTTATTTGTAAATCATTTAGTATAATCACACAAATTCTGTGTTTTATATTTAACAATTCTGTGTTCTTTATTTATTGATTGTTCAATACCTGACAAGACCGGAGATGAAATATCTACATACACCTTATAAGAGTATAATACATGATAATATCAGTTAAAATAAGTGCTTCAACATAGTTAACATTGCTGGAGGTATGCACAAATATTGATAGATGCCTTGTAATGCACTATTGAGGAACCTGCGACCCCAGTTTTTCATTCAATGCATAACTACACCGTAGTTGTGTAGGCCTATATGATATGTCAATAAACCATAGACTGTATATATAAATGGACGTAGGGTCCGTGACGTCACCCATAGGATTCTGCAGAGTTGCCGTGAAGCCCTAAGTAGGCGGAGTCGGCTACTAACGGCTCGACAGTGACGTCAGAGTCTAACTCTGGCCTGCTCCAAATAAGGGCAAAGAGGCGGAGCTGAGGCGGGACAGGGCGGGACCTGCTGCCAACGAGCGTGACGTTCCAGACCTAGCTCAGGCTAAGAAGCTAAGCTAACATGCTCTCAGTATTAAGCTAACAACCCATCCATAATTGGATTGTTCAAATGTGTACTGTGAAGGATATCATAAAGCCTTAATGCAATCGAATGTAAAACATGATTGATGAAAGTAGTAAATCGGTCAGATTTGACCCGAAGACAACAGGAGGGTTAATGCCATATTCACTTAGTAACGAACAACTTTTACAAATATTTCTATATAGTCTGTGTTGGTAAATATCATCTAGGTTGCACATTTCCTGCTGAAATACATGCATACCAAGTCACTGCGTGGCACTTTGGTTTTTGATAAAACAGTGTAGTTCCACCACTATATAAACGTTACATTCATAATCAAACGAGACAATCTGCAAGATAATTAGCTATTTGGTATTATTCTTAATGCTTGTCATTCACACGTTAATAAAATAAAATAAGTACCGATACATAGCAGAATAATTGTGGCGGTGTTCAGCTTAATAAACCTTGCTCAACATCATTTATTTAGCTAATACTACAGCGGGCTAGAGGCGAACCAAGTCCGCGTTTCGATGCATTCCTTGATCTCCAGTTATAACGCCGGACTCCGCCGCTGGCCGAAGCTAACGGAGCCCCAGGGGGCTAGCTACGGCTGCCGGGACCTATGGCCGGGACGCGCTAGCAAGCTAGCCCCCTGCAGCCCCGTTAGCTTCGGCGGCGTGGACTCCGGCGGCACCACTGGGATAATTGGGTCCCCTTTTCACATTTGCTCCCGTTTAGCATTATGGGCTTCATAGCCATATAGTATAAAAGTCTTACCCAACAAGCTAAGCTAACAGGCACACAAACACCTGCTAACAGGGTTAACATGTATAATATTATCATTTTACTCACCGAAAAAAGCTGAAAGTAGACTTCTTGGAAGTTCTGTTAGTACATTCAAGCGCACAGCACGACATTTTAATTATCTGGTATTTGTAACAATATTCCCTAACAGGCACGATCACCACGAACACAGCTAAAGGGTCAAGTACAGTAACTACAACTAACTAACATTGTAGCTATGGTTGTAGCCTAGCAGAGTGGACAAGTTGCTGTTAGCTGACAGTGAGGCACGTATCTGTCAATCAACGTGACCACGCCCTAATGTGTGCACAAACTTTAAGACCTAATATAAATAAAAGGGTCGTGTTAGAAAACAATTCACTCACAGATCCATAATCATGAAGGTGGAATCTAACTATATCGATAATAAAAATGTATGGAGCCAGGGGTAGAAACATGTTTTTTTCTGCTGTAAAGTTGGGCATTTTAACATGGGGGTCTATGGAGAGTGCTCCTTTCTGCAGCCATCGCCTATCGGCCAATATATGAACTGCAGTGTGTGGTACTTCCGTATTGGCTTCACGGCTCTACCCCACAGTTTGCCGCTTGCAATAAACCTTAGAAAATCTTGAAATCTTGAAAGGGATGTGCAAAATAGTCATTATATACAGTCTTTAATGAACTATTGGTAGAGAATAACGAGTAATGAATATACTTTAAAGTCTGCCGAATTAGTGTTGATACTGCAAGGAGACGTATTGTATGAAAAGAAATGTAAGATGTTGTTTAATGGCTGATATATTTATGATCCACGTCACGTTTTCAGTTCCTCATGTTTGTCTAGAAGTCTTCTCATCAGGGCTCTATAAATACAGAACTACGGCAGATATGTAATATTTAATGCAGCCGAACCGTGTATTACAATGCCGTTATGTGATGACTTTCAAAGAGAAAAGCAAGCACACTCGGAATAAAGTATTATTTTATTTTTTTTAAATGTTTTCGGTCTGTTTCCGGTATTTGTTAATGACGATGTGCTGTGAGATGTGAGACTAGAATTGCACAGGGGAAAATAACGTATCTTTAGATGCGGATTTTGTTAAACTAATACGTTTCCGCTGTGGACCAACACTATACATTGACGGGGAAGGGGGTAGCAATAAAGATAACACCATTAAACAGTTACACAACATAACAGAAATAATATCGATAGCAGCGTCCCTAGCAACCACCTTGGTAACAATGAAAACGTTGTGTGGACACAATTTCCTGAAGTAATCTTCGTAATAACTAGCAAACTAAAGATCATGTACATCCACTGCACACATAATCTGAAATAACAACTCATATTTCTCGCATCAAATGACATCAAAAGGCATTTTAATGGCCAAACTAACCTTAAAATAGGCATTTTCCACCAAGAATAAAACGTTCGGCCATGTTTTTTTTTTCTGCAGGGAGAAATGTGAAGATTACGTGACATAGACGCCAGCCATTGGAATGAATGGTGAAAAAAAACGGGGTTTGTCAAACAGAGCACATGGTGTAGTCCAAACGATAGCTGGGGATTCTGGGTAGTGTAGTATCTTCTGCCATCCTTTACTCCGAAAAAATATTTGTTTCTCTGAATCGAAGGGGAAAAATACAAAAGCATTGCACACAATTTAAACCAATCAATGTTGTGTAATTAACAAGGATAATCTGGTGTTTTTTAGTCGATGAGTAGTGCAGATATCGCTGTAAAATCAATCGACAGTAAGGCGAATACTTACTTCCGGGTGTACAATTCTCCGTTATCCAATGGGAATGGACGCTCACATTGCCTTTAAGGGCAGCCGACACAAACTAATGCAGAGCTTCCATGAGCGTCAAATCCCGCCGCAGATGGGAATACATTGCAATCAGTTGAAAGCTATTTGTGTCCCTTTATGAAGCTGAAGGAGCCTAGGAGCGTCACAACTGGACGCCACGGACACTGACCAAACGTCGCTCCTGGACGCTTAGGGAGTGAGAGTGTGTTGGTGAGCGAGAGAGAGATGCAGCGTGTTTTAGTATTCTAAAAGTCATTTGAATACGTTCGGATTACTTTCAGAGCCATGTATTCAGTATTCAGTAACTGATTACATTTACAAAGTAACCCTCCCAACCCGGAGTATAGGACAGTAAAAAAAGAAAAAACAGTTTAAAAGGGGAGTGATTAGTAAAATATGCATACATAGAAATAAAGAATGCTAACTACATAAGATAAGAATAAACCAGTTTAAAGGATTTGTTATTGGTTGTGATCATATTCTAAAGACGTTTGGATAATTGAAAAGCATACAGCTCCCTTTCGTCTGAGTGTTGAGAGCTGTATCTATAAATTCATGTTGTGCTCAAAGTGCACCAGATTGATGCATTTCACTTCAACATTTAAAAAAACATCTTCCTGGGGGTGCATGCCCCCGGACCCCCCTAGAGGAGGTGAGGTCCCCCTGGAGGAGGTGTGGACCCCCCTAGAGGAGGTGAGGTCCCCCCTGGAGGAGGTGTGGACCCCCCTAGAGGAGGTGAGGTCCCCCCTGGAGGAGGTGTGGACCCCCCAAGAGGAGGTGAGGTCCCCCCTGGAGGAGGTGTGGTCCCTCCTAGAGGAGGTGCGGACCCCCCTAGAGTAGGTGAGGTCCCCCCTAGAGGAGGTGAGGTGCCCCCTAGAGGAGGTGCGGACCCCCCTAGAGTAGGTGAGGTCCCCTCTGGTTGATGTGAGGTCAACCCCCAAATAAAGCAGGTTAAAAGAATTAAATTGCATACATGTTCTTTTAGTAAACACTGAAAACGGGTCCCACAGACCCAAACAGCACACAAAGGTTAAAAGTCAGCATATAAGAATGTTAAAATGTGCTAAATATATACACTGTTCAAAGTGGGGAATGGCAGAAAAAGTTTGAGAACCACTGTTATAGACTCAGCACACATTGTTGACTTTTCTTTTCTTTGATCCACTAATTGTTACAGAAGCAGGTTCAAAGGTGAATTAGGTTCAAAGGGGAATTATTGCGTCATCGTTTGCGTCATGACATAACCGTTTACGTGCCTTCTTATGACCAGTACTCAAGTTGTAAAAAAAAATCAGGGGGGATGGTGGATTTTATCATATGGGGACATCATTTGTGCTGATAACCCGCAGAGGGTGGGAGACCAACCAGCATAAAGATCATTATTATACTCCTGATGTTCAGATACTCCTTTCATTGCTCTTGAGCAAGGCACCTCAGAATTAGAGTCGGTCCCCAGGCTGCCATACACTAACATTTAGGGTCAAATGCAGAGGACAATTAGTGCAAAATCTTTTTTTCACTTTAATTTAAAGGGGGGGAGGGGATACAAAAATGTGGTTATAATGGAAGTATATGGTACAAATCTTGTAGGTTAACAGTCCCTCATTTATTATTCAGATGGATCAGCTGATTATACTAATAATAAAGTCAAAATAGTTTTTAGAATATTGAATTATAGTGTGTTTTTTCAAAAAAGCAGTTACTGGTATACGATCAAAACTGGTATCTAAAGGGTTACATTTGTATTGTAATTAATTAAATCATTATGTAAATTCTTCATGAAAAATTTGAGGAAAAAAATTGGAAAGATATTGATCCGTCATCATTTTATTGCAGTTCAAATACAAATATTTTATGTTAACATTCCCAATGTTACTTTTTTTAACAGGGCATTAAGTGCAAATTGAAATTGTTTACAAAATATGAAAATATAAAAGATTATACAGATAATACAAAATAGGACCAATGTTGTCAATGGCTTCCTACTCCACTCTCCCCCATCTCATAGAAGTTTCCAAAGATTCATAATCATGTTTTTTGGTCTCAATTTTTTGAAAAGCAAGGCTGACATGCTTTTTACCTCTAGGGAGCTTCTAGTTGTGGTTAAAATGTTCATCTGACTAAACCCACGTTCACACTCAGCTGTGGTATCATTTCATCAACAGTTTTGAGTCTTACCAGCGAGCTAACACGAGAGAAAAACGTATAACTCCAAACTAAGTTGTTATTGCTGCTTATGTCCATAGATTCCACCTTTGGTGACTAAAGTAATGAGTAATGACTAAGATTACTGATTCTTGACTTACCTGAAATGTTATTTTTTAGTATTTTTCACTCTGACGCCCTCTAGGGCACTTGCATAGTATAGCGTCAGTGACTTGATAAAAATGTCATTGCGTGTGTGCGTGCTCCCTCGCCCACAGTATTTTACTCAAAATGCGCAAAATTAATGTTGAAATAGCAGTAATGCCAGTTCCACATTCATTGATAAAATGACATAAGGGATGGAAAGGGGGAATGGCAGTTTTAGAAGGGGGATGATTTTGACCGTTTTTATTTAAGGGGGGATGCCCCCTCATCCCCCCTCAACTCGAGTACTGCTCAGTGGCGGCTGGTGGAAAATATTTTTGGTGGGGCTGTTGATATAGTGAGTAAAAACATTTTTTTTGGCAGAAATGACCCCTTAAATTAGGACTTCTGGTGATGTAATGGCGCGTTTCCAGTGCAGCGCGGAGCTCGCTTTAATGCTGCGTTCAGACCGGACGCGATGCGAATATTCGATTTGCTCTAACCGTTCCTATCGCGTCGCTCTAGTCGCTCGAGTTTCACCGCGGCTGCCAGCTGTGTTTACTCGCATCATTCAAACAAGACGCACTGGCTATGGAGCTACAACTACAACAAAATGAACATATTTTACCGTGATTAAATTGTAATACACGTTTCTAAATGATGCCGACGTAACAACATACTGATACCGGTAAGTAAAAACCATGAATTAATGCTTTGACAAGTCTGCAGACAGACGGCAGGCGAAAAAACCTTTTAGAATGCTTGTTTTCTGAATGGAGCTTGGCTAAGCTAACGTTATAAATGCTCCGACCGTCCACACTCACAACAACGGCCTATACAGACATAAATAAACCAGTGACTGTATTCTCCATGACACAGACAGTCTGTGGTTTGTACTTGTTTAACTTTTGTCTAGTTTCTGAACAGATCGTATGTGTCCCCGGCTGTTTGAAGAGCAAGCATGGGAAACAAAAGATAGCATTTACCTGTTTGCATCCAGCTAGCCATGCCTTTCTGCTACGTGAGAAGCCTTGTTGATACGTTTTGTCTTTTTCACGAGCTTGCTGTGATATATACAAATCGGGTTGGTCCGGTCCAAGGTCTTTAAGTATCAATTTATCTCCCAAACTTCTCCTTTCCAAAGGATTGGAGAGTAGCTCTTGCACGGAATTGGGTGCGGACCGAGGTCCGGCGACTCCACCTGCACACCATTCTCATCCAACTACTGCATCACCTTGGTCACTCACGAGTCTAAAAAACAACTCACGTCAACGCACGTAAGCAACGTGGGCGCCAACGTGAGCGCCCTCGTGACCAAAATATTTGACGGCGCTGATTGGTTGAAATTATGTTTCGGCGGCACAGTTTACTATTGAGACTTTTGCAACGTGCTGGTTGCTGCTGTTTGGCTCGGGGGCGCCACCCGGAAATGATAAACTAATGCCACGGGCAAGGCCAGGCAGGAAACATGTGACTTATCAGTAACTTTAGACATCGTAACACAATTTTAAATGAGATTTTATTGTAGATTATACATTTTACTGATACCAATTGTATGATATTTACCTTGTTCATAAAAAACAAAAACAAAAATATATTAAAAAAATGTATTTAATATTTTTTTTTGTATGTGGGAAGAGGTGGGGCGGCGCCCCTAGCGCCCCTATGGGCCGGCGGCCACTGGTACTGCTTATGACCCACACAGCATTTTTCTCTGCAACACTGCTCACAACAACATCAATAGAGGACTGCGTCGGGTAGTTTTTAATGATACGAAGCCAGATTCAATTAAAGCTTAAACCTTGTACCTTTCTCCAGAGTGCCGTGGTGCATTGTTTATTAATGTGGTTCAGCTGCATTACTGCCTGCTGCAGCGCTGCTCGTTTACCGGAGTTTATTCTCCCGTTAACTCACGGCAGCGGCCGCTGTAAAGTTTTCATTGTCTGACTGTCACAACAAGCAGCTGATAAATATCCCCCATCCCCATAAGTGAATGTGTTTTTGTCTGAAAGCTGTTTGGTATCACAACGCTGTTATGAAAGTTTCTCTGGCACTCGACAGGTGATGTTAGCATAGCAACCGAAGCTAATCCGACTATCTTGACTACTTGTTATCATATTGTGGCATAAGCCGTTTTCTAAATGCATATTTTACCGGCGTAGTTTTCGTTTTGATTTTACTTGTGATGGCCACATGCAGCCCATGTATTCATTCCATCCGATAGCTGCAATAATACAAAACAAAACGTCTGCCTGCTCTCCACAAAGATCAATAACAGCGAACGGATGGTCAAAGTAAGGTGCAAATAAACAGAATCACACTAAGCCTGGTTAGTGTTGCCTGACTTTATACAGTGTGTGGTTGCGTTCTAGTCACTTTGCTCAGCGCTACTGCTTGTTACAACTTGTATTCGCTGTACTCGCCATGAACTGTTATTGCTCAGGTTAATCTCTTGTAAGCGTGACCTATTTGGTTCTTGGATCTTGCCGGGTTGCCGAGTGGGGCCAGAGAATAGACCAGACTCCAGCAAAGGTCAATTGTATCTAGAGTGCGCCATCTAGTGGGATCAACTGAAATGCCGGGTATTGCAGGAAAAAGGCAAAATGAATGCGCTCTTTACTATAATATGGACAATTTTGGACCAATATTCGGCGGCCGGATTAAAAAGCCCAACGGGCCGTAGATGTTAGTTTGCTCATTCCTGCTGTAGAAGCTTCAGACATTGGGGGTATTTACTGGCGTATTGTATGTCTTATCACAAAACATATAAATCTCTTCATCTTGTGTTAAAGGTGGGGTAGGTAATTCACTTCAGAAATACTTTTTGTTATATTCCATGGAATGCTCTTAACGTCCCGATAGCAATGAATAAATTAAATGCTTTGACAATAAATACATAAACAAATGTCATCTGTGGAAGCCATAGCGCTGTAAAAAGCACGACCAATCATCTGAGCCGGCCCGGCTAAAGTAACTGGATGGCCTACCTGCCTGTCAGCCTTCCATCTGTGCACAAACTTATCTCGTGCCCTCATTGGTCATGTGCGCGTTCGTGTGTGTTGGAGGAGGGGCTCTGTAAGGAAGTCTGAAGGAAGGGGCAGATTTTTTCCGGCTGCGTATTTTCAAATTCTAGCGCACTCGAGCTGGTTTCTACCTTTGATCACAGATATTATCTTACAAAACGTACCAATAAAACAATACAAAATATATTGACTTCCAAACGAGGGTACAGGAAGTGGTAACCGCTAACTCATTTCTGGGTCTTAGAACTCATGCCTGCACAACTCTGTTCAAACGTGCAGTTGGCACGCTCCAGAAGAACGAAGAACCAGAACTAGCTATATTGTCAGCAGTTAGTCCATTTCCATGTCCAAGTAAGTAAGTAAGTACATTAACTCACTTTTAGGGTTTTGTTAATTACAGAGAGCCGAGCTACTGTCAGTCCTCAGTCTCTGTATCTCTTCTCTACTGTGGAACAACCAGCTGAGTCTCTCTTGGGAAGCAGTGCACCAGCGGCTGAATTCATTATTGTTATTATTACTATTAAACGTAATTTAGCTGACAGTTTTATCCAAAGCGACTCACATACACCTCAACCCTGTAGGTTGCCTTCAGGAGCAATTTGGGGCTTAGTTTAAATCTAATTGCCATTCCCATTGCTTTTTTACCAACTGACACTGTGCCCCCCCTCACCTTCACCACCGGCCAGTAGTGCGGCTGCCCCAGCAGCTTCCCGACCGCTGGGATGCCGTAGTGCAGCCGCACAGCATTCTGAGCCAGCTCTGCGTTCTGGTGGCGGGAGGTGAGGTGGCGCAGGGCACAGACGGCCGGCTCAGCAACATCCTCCTTCTCCCCGGCACGCAGCACGGCGTGGATCAATGCCTCCACACCGCCAAACTGAGTCACCAGGGTCTGTGGAGGGGAAATAAGAGAACTCCATGGTCAGTGTATGTTTTGGTCATTGGATTTTCTTTTCACAAATGGATATTCAAAAACAAAAAACGACTGGATATTTAATTTGTTTTAAAATTGAAAAACCAAAATTGAAATACAAGGTGTTTTTCTTTATCATGGTCATAAAGGGATTTACTAAACTTAAAAAACGGGATGATTTTCATTTTCTACTTCTCAAAAAATAAAATCACTAGAAAACAGAAACAAAAAAACTACAGTTTTTTGATATTCTGCTACCGGAAGTTACCTTACAAAATAAGAGCGCAGATGAGGAGGGTCAATCCGTGTATCTACGGTCCAATTGTTTTTCTTTAATAAACACGTAAACGGAAGAGCGTCTGAGAGGCGTTTTTGCTTTCTGCTTGTTACCTTACTAAATGGTCAAATGGTCCTTGGAGCGAGGGGCGGGGCCAAACTCACGGAAGTGATTTCAAAATAAAAGCACTCGTTTGCTAAAATCACACTTGTAATCACTGCAGTGTCCTGCTGAAGGACCGGTGATTATTATAAACAAGGGGAATTTAGCGATCACAACGAAAACGGCCACATATTGAGCCCAGAGAATGGATGTTATTAAGGCTCTAAATATAATAAATGTCTAAAATGGACAACATTGTTAGGAGATTTAAACTATACTGCGGTCACTCCGCCGTCTCTCGAGTTTGTTTTTTCAAATCAGCTGCTCTTCATTCCTGCTATATTTGACGAGTGATACAAATATGTTTTACCACAAGTTCTTAAGAAAAACTGACACTCTTGGACTCGGTACTAGTTTGACTTCTACCAGAAATAAAATGAAGTACTTTTACTGTGTACTTTTACTCTGACAGAGTAATCCTCTGTCAGAGTCCCCTCCATAGTACATAATGCATGTTTTCTGCTATCTTTGATGAGTGATACAAATACAATGTTCCCATTAGTCCTTCATGAAATTGATACTGTTTGACTTTGTATTAGTAATCCTACTACTAACAATACATCGAAGTACTTTTACTGTGTATTTATTGAGAAATACTCTGTCAAAGTCCCCTGCTGAGAACAAAATCAAGCCACTTCTGCTAAATTTGATGAGGGAATTATTTTTGGTTGCCATTAGTTCTTCGTGAGATTGATCCTGTTGGACTCAGTACTACTGAAACTACCCCCACAAGTACTATGAAGTACACTGTGTACTTTTCCAATAATCCTCTGTTTGTCCCCTCCTGAGAACAAGAATGCATGTGTCTCTGCTATTTTGAATCAGCGTTAAAAAACATTTCTTCCTGAGACTGACATTGTTGGACGGAGTATTTTAAGAGGATGGTAGGCATGATATCAGCAATACTTCCAGTCAATACTCCGGCAGCAGCATTTGTACACCTTGGACAGTCTTTAGAGTCTGGCCTGGATAGCTGGTCACACATACCCTTCAGCAAAGTAACACACTCTGTCACATGGTTGCCCTCTTATGGGGCTGCTGTCTTTTAATATATAATTATTCCTCTGCCGCTAGTTCGTTCCTCGCAGATTCTTCAGTCTCATCGGCCTCATCCTTCCATCAGTCCCGGTCAACGCCTCCAGCACACTTCCAGTGTCTGACTCCATTATAACAGTTTTCTTTATTTTTTCTCTTCTCTTAACTGAATAGCCCTGTCTTTAAGTATAATACAATGTAAAGTCCTGTTCCTGCACCATTTGAAGGCTTTTCATCTGCTATTAATGAAGTTGCCACGTGTTTTCAAATTCAAGTTAAGCCACTATCTGTGCAGAACATTATAAATATTCTTCATTTGCAGTATTTTATTTTAAAAGTGTTCAGAAAGACTACATCAATGATATGCTATATATCTATGCATCTATATAATATCAATATAGATATTAACTTCAACCAAAGTCAATTTAAATAGTGGGCAAAAATTGGTTAATATGGATATGGTGTTTGATATAGTTTACGCTGAATTGCAACTATTTTAGGCAGAAAAACGTATATTGACTAAAACTTTTTAAATAATTTAATATAATTTAGAAAGGTTTTTGTGAGGAATCATTTCAAAAGTAAACTTTTTTTCATTTTATATTTAAATTTGAAATGTTTGCACACAACATTATTAATGTATACATTTTTATAAATTGTTTCTATTATGAATCCATTTATTTGATCGTATTTCCTTGAGGCTGGGGAAGATATCCAGCATGTGGTTCAACATGCAAATGTTGTAATACAAGTATAAGTATAACATGAAAAAGGAAATAAAATACGTTTAGTAGGAGGATGTGGATTTATTTTATCTCACCTTGTAATTACACAATCAAACAATCTATAATTTAGCTCTGACCTTCACTAAAAAAAAAACTGGGACTGATGGAAGAATCTGCGAGGATTGAACAGAGAAATAATCCTATTTAAAAGACAGCAGCTTCATCCAACAATATCAGTCTCATGAAGAAAGGTATTTTAACGCTGATTCATAATAGCATTCTTGTTCTCAGGAGGGGACATTGACAGAGGATTACTCAAAAAGTATACAGTAAGTACTTCATGGTACTTGTGGGAGTAGTTTCACTACTAGCCTACTGAGTCCAACAGGATCGATCTCACGAAGAACTAATGGCAGAAAAAATAATAACAAACTCGAGAGACGGCTGAGCTGACCGTAGTGCAGAATTGCTGTATAGTTGAAAGAGCCTGTGACACGAGTTTCCCCCATCATCCAAACCCATCAATTTGAGTAAATATTGTCCCCTTGAAAACTGTTACTGAACTGATTTTGGATATTTGTACTTTGATTAATTAATCTGCCCTTCAATGTTGACCATTTTCTGGATCTTCTCGGGGATTCTTCAAGTCCCGCCAAATTACGTGTGACGTCATTGCGGGCACAGCGCTCCAGCTGCACCGTTCAGGATCCCAGCATCTGCATGTAAACGCACGATGGTGCACACAGCAGCAAGCTCAGACAGCGATGACAGTTTAATTTTGAACGTGTCTGAGAGCTCATATGAGGCTGAAGGATCGGTTTATGTTGTATCTGTTAGAAGTTTAGGAATTAGATGCGTCAATATGGGCGATCATACGGTCATGTAGCCAGTGGTGGAATGGGACTAAAAATCATCCTCAACTCTCGACCGGCCCATTTCGGTACTGGTAGTAAATTGTCAACGGGGGGAGTGGGAGAGGTCAGGGGCGCCGGGTGCTGTAGGCTAGGGAAGGCTAAGCCTTCCCAAATATTTGTGTCACTGCATCCTGGTAAAATACAAATAAAATGTATGATGTCTGTGTCTTTGACATTAGCGCTGCTAGCCACCTGTGCAATGTACTACGAAGCCAGTTCAACATACCCTGGATATGTTTGAGTAACAAACAAACTAACAACAACAAACTAACAAACGAGATCTCGCTAAGCGGTCCTACGACGCTGGTTATCAACTCGGTAAATCAAGCCAGGGTTTCTCTCACCAGCTGAGAGCGCGTTCACGTCTAAGACACGAGTGGATCTGACTTTAATTACATTTGACTCGAGTGTTTCGTCAACAATGTGTTGCTTAAAATAATACTTCTGCATACAGTATGTAACACTGTGAGTGTTGCACGGCCAAATACGGCTGGAGAAGCTGACTCAGATAAGGAAATATATGATATATTATGATATTATATGATCGATGATCTGATTGATGGGATAATATGAATGATAAGTGCGACACGTCGGCGTCTTCTCTGCATACGGCAGTTTAAACTGTATTTCCTTTATCCTGTAATATGACTTGAGAGATTTAAACTCCGCACACTGAGTTGATCTCTTTTCTATAGACGCCGGAGGCGGGCAGCGTCAGGTAAAACAAGTTATTAAGCCTTCCCAAACCTGAGCCTCCCGCCTATGGGGGATGTGATAGTGACTTATCCGACCGGCCCACTTCGGTACCGGCCCATCGGGATTCGTCCCGATGGCCAGTCCGCCACTGCACCCAGCCCACGTAAACTGTCAACGGGGGGAGACTCGCTGCGGGGAAACGGTGGACCGAGAGTCCCGATCGGAGTGAGAATAATAATAATAATCCGTGCATATTATCCATTAATTTCCCAACATTGTGGTAAAAAAACACACGTTTAATCCATGTTGGTGTACTACAACTACAAAAAGCATCGGTTTGTTTTCTCATCAGGAAATGCAGACCGGCTCAAACAAACGCTTTTTAATCATCATCCTCACGATCATTTAATGTATCACATGTTCGCCGAATTGACATGAAAGCACTAATAAATGTAGTTTCATCCACTTGAGTTTACAACTACAAAAATAATCGATTAGTTTTTATATCACATCCTACGGGAGGAAATTCAGCAGCTCTCACTACTGATTTTTAATCCTAATTTAATCATCATCTTCACCACGATCATTTATGTTTATGTTCGCCGAATTGACATGAAAGCACTGACAAATATGAATATACTGTAATCAACTTCATTACAACGTTATTAACGTGCCTAAACTCAGTAATTCACCATTTCTACGCATAACAACACACTTTGTCCGTGTTTGGCTCTCTCGCCGCACAGTGAAGCGTTCCCGCATTGACGTCACTTCCGGCTTCCCCCAAAACGAGTCGAAGGAATTTCCCCGCGATGATCGAAATTATTGATATTTATCGGAACGGTATCGCACCTTCTTTTTTAAACTGACGGTTAGAGATGACTAGTAGCAGAATATTTCATTGCACAACAGTTGTTGGGATGCTGTCACAGGCTCTTTAAATCTCCTAACAATGTTGTCCATTTTAGACATAGGCTTATTATATTTACAGCCCTTAAATAACGTTCATTTTCTGGGCTCAATATGTGTCTTGGCTGTTTTCGTTGTGAAAACAAATGGACCGTAGATACACGGATTGACCGTCCTCATCTGCGCTCTTATTTTGTAAGGTAACTTCCGGTAGCAGAATCTGAAAAAACGGTAGTTTTTTGGTTTCTGTTTTCTAGTGATTTTATTTTTTGTTTTGAGAAGTAGAAAATTAAAATCATCTCATTTTTAAGTTTAGTAAATCCCTTTTTGTCCATGATAAAGAAAAACTTTTCTTTTAACCTCCAACACTTCAGGAGTTAGTATGTAGTGTCTCTACTGGGACATGTCTCCATGCTTTAATGCTCAAGAGGCCAGTCTGCTCTGATTGCTTAACTTGCCGGCTCTGTTGTGATTAGTCAACCACTCTTAGAGATGTTACGGACCTTAGCCAATCACATACAATGTTTTGGAGCGCTAGCCAATAGAAGTGCGAGTGTTACATAGTGATGTCACTATGTTCCGGAAGTAAAGTAAAGGAGTTAGATGTAGGCTTTTCAGAAGGGGGGGATTTTAGCCTTTGCAGACCATATACATGCACTAAACCCTATAGAACACACTACATGAGAGGAAAAGCACAAGAAGCAGAATAGGGCCTCTGTCTGTTCCTATACACACAGACGTTTGTTTCAATGTAAAACATATTGAGTGGATTAAGTCCAAGGGAGTTGAAATGAACTGAGTGAGCTTTGTTTGGTCTGGTCTAAACGCTGTTGAATTTTGGATCAATTTGATCACAATCTTCAACTGAGCGTATGGACTAAAAACCAATTAATCTTATTAGTTTCTTACAAGATAGGATTTTATAGACAATAAATGATTTAATGAATGATATAACAGTACCATAATCATGTCTTACACAATAATATGTTTGCATACTATAGTATCTTATATTGATGAATGCAATGTAGGTATGATTCAAACTAATTCAGAATGATGAGATTTTGAGACTAAATGTATTTTATTCTCAGCCTTCCTGTGTTAAATACGACGGAGTGTACGGGATACCTTGTTGCGTGAGTTATTACAGGTGAGGTTGGACAGGATGCCAGTTGCACACGTCAACATGTTGACGTCGTCTGAGCCCAGCTGGGTGACCAGAATCTGCAGCAGACCGTCTAATCCTTCCTTCACAGAGAACAACAAACAAATCACAGCAGTGATAGAAGCACAGCCTCATACACAACACAGATTTACAACTAAGCCACTGATAATAAACAAACACAGTTAGATCCATCTCACTTGCCAGAGGAGGTTATGTGTTAGCTCAGGTTTGTCTCTCTGTCAGCAGCATTACAGAAAAATTACTGTCCCCATTTTTACAAAATACAAATAATTGTTCTCTTTTGTTAACATTCAAGACAGGGCGTCACATCCCATTATGTTCACAGGACAAAGCATTGGGTTACATTTAGTCTGTGTGGCCAATAGGAAGCCTCAATGCCGATTTCCCCCCTCCCCTTTGTTAGTTGGTGCCATTTAGAATCTAAATAATTAGGAAAATTGTGGATCAGTCGCTAGTTAACTTTCAGTGTCACTAGTTAAGCTGACCAGTTTGGTGCTACAAGTGCAGTGTCTAGCATCACAAGTAGAAACAAAGCACCTCTATAGGCCACAGCAAGGCTTATGTTGGAACTTGTCAGACCAAAGTCCTACTAGTTGCATAAAAGAGTAACTAGTACAAGCTTTTGTCCAACAAGTAAGAAGAAACTATTGTGACCAAATGTCCAACTAGTTGAGAAAACTGCTATCTGATATCAAGGATATGGAATAAATACTAAAACAGCTAGTAGTAGTATTTATATACATTTAATTAAAATCAACGTTTCAGTTTTTTTCAGTGTTAGAGGAGCTAAAGACTTTCATTGCAAAAACTACGCTTTAGATATTGTGCATATGACAAATAAAGCCTTCAAATCCTTTGATTCCCAGTAGTAGTAGTAGTAGTAGTAGTAGTAGTAGTAGTAGTAGTAGTATTAGTAGTATTAGTAGTAGTAGTAGTAGTAGTAGTAGTAGTAGTAGTAGTAGTAGTAGTAGTAGTAGTAGTAGTAGTAGTAGTAGTAGTAGGCTATTATAGAGCATTCGTAGAGGATGAATGAGTACCTGCTTGGTGGCAGCGTCAGACAGATTGCGGAGCGTCCACAGACAGTTCTGGATCAGACGCTGACTGGAGCCTGTGAGATGCTGGCCCAAAGCCTGCATCCCTCCTGGACACAGATGAAAGCTAATTACAACAGATGTTTACAGACATACACTGAGGGTTTAAATCATGTTTACTGATGTATACAGACCAGCCTCCACGATCGCTGGCTTGTTGCTGGGACAGACGGACAGCACTTTGAGGACACGGCTGGTGGTCCACAGCAGCTTCTCATAGTTGTAGTTCCTCGTGATGTACACCAGACCCTCTGGGCCCCCATTGGCTAGGATGATCAGCTGACCAAAAACAGGAAGATGGAGGTGTATTTTTGTAATAATGGCCAAATTCAAACCCTCCCCCTACACCCTACCCCTACCCACTCCGTTTGCGGAGAGTCTACCACAGTTATGTGTAGCATCTCTTTTTTGTCCAAGAGATGCTAATTTAAAACTGTTCTTATGAAAGTTAAGACACTTCCTGTTTCTGCCGGAGAGAGGGGAGTTTGTCCCAGAACTTGCCGATGTATTTACAACCCCCACCTGAAAGAAGGACCCTCATTCAGCTGTGAGTGTGACTTGAGACGGAGTTCACTCTGTACGGAGTGGGAGTGGTTGGGGGGGGGGGGGGGGCGGTTCGGAATTGAGCCACTGTGTGGACATTAAAAAGATCCCCTCCCCAAAGCCCAGCTCCTGGACTCACCTTGCTCTCCTGGTTGCCGTAAGACAAGAGCTGCAGACAGTCGGTGGTGATGGCCAGGAATTTGGGGTTACTCTTCTTCAGTAATGGAACCATCCTCTGTAGGCCATCAGCGAGACGCACCGCCATCTTGGCCCCCTCCTGGTGCAGCAGCAGGTTGTGAAGGGTCGTGATGGCATAGAACAAGACTGACTCCACCGGGGAGCTGCGTGACGTCACAGATGGAAAAGAGAGAAAATAAGATAGAGATCATAAAGTAAACTAATTTCAAGGAGCATTAAGCAATCTGTGACCTTTACTGAACTCTATCATCCACCAGTTTATAAAATATTCCAATTAAAATTCCAGCCTCAAAACCGTTTGAACCCTTGGCTTTTGTGCTGCATGTCTATTCCCTTTATTATGCATATACTGTATATGGTCGGTCGGCCACACTGTGTCCAGACTCTGTTAATGGACTGCCCTGACATGTGGTTCAGATGTTCTAATTCCCCTCAGGTTAACTTGTTATATATATATTTAATGATCCCCTAAACCAGGGCTTCTCAAACTATATAAAATATATGGTAGGGCCATACCTATACAAAACATGTCTGTGAAGTTTTTTGCTCAAAATACCAAACAGTTCACCCGTTGTAGCCACGCCTCATACTGCTCATACCCCTCTGTTGCAGCCCTGTTAGAGAAACACAGATTTTGGGTCCTTAGCTTGAAAAAAAATAAGAGGAGGCGGAGCTAATGCCTGATCAGAATTCTACCAGAGATAAAGTTAAATTCTGTTGTGATAAAACGCCACCCTGTTCTAAACCACATCAAGGATTATTTCTGAAACAGTATGGAGCTCAAATGCTTTTTCTCTTGCGGGTTTATCACAAGGTGAGTTCCTTTTTTGATTTCCTGCTTTTTAAACACATGTGCTCTCCAGTACAGGTTAGCTCTGAGTGTTAGCGAGGCTTGCTAATGTAAACAAAGACAAGATTACGTCCAAAACACATCAGGCATTGTTTCTGATAGCAATTTTCTGTGGGTCCGCTGCCTATTTGACGTCAGATCGGCGGCAAATCTGTATCCGCTCATTATACCCCTGTTTTTAAAAGATTTGGGTACGGAGGAAAAGAGAAAGGGTTTTATTTTCTGACGCTGCGTGAGTTCCCCGACGCACCAGGGACACATATTTATGTATAAAAGACATCGCAAATTGCATTTTGCATGATAGGTCCCCTTTAATGTATATTTTCTTGTGTCTGATGCGTTGTGAGAATGAACGTGCATATATATTTATTTGTGTGCGCGAGCGTGACACTCATTGCGGACCGCAAGTTAACTGCAAGTTTACCGTGACTTTCTAATGCTTCTAATGCCATTTTTGCCGAGGTTCAAGGCATTGGCTACAGACAAACGTCACCTCACGCCTAGACTACTGCAACTCCCTCCTGGCTGGTCTACCTGCATGTGCCATCCGACCTCTGCAGCTCATCCAGAATGCAGCGGCTCGTCTGGTCTTCAACCTTCCAAAATGTTCCCACACCACTCCGCTCCTCCGCTCCCTCCACTGGCTCCCGGTAACTGCTAGAATCCACTTCAAGACACTGGTACTTGCATACCATGCTGCGAATGGATCTTGCCCTTCCTATATCCAGGACATGGTTAAATTGTACACCCCAGCGCGTGCACTCCGCTCTGCATCAGCCAAACGACTCGCTGCACCCTCGCTGCGAGGGGGACCCAAGTTCCCATCAGCAAAAACACGTGGGTTTGCTATCCTGGCTCCAAAATGGTGGAATGAGCTCCCCATTGAAGTCAGGACAGCAGAAAGCTTACACACCTTCCGGCGCACACTGAAAACTCATCTCTTTCGACTCCACTTCGAGCGATAGAATTACTAACAAAGCACTTATATACTAATAAAGGACTGGCTTACCTAAAGCCAGTTGAGTTGCACTTGCAATGTTTGGCTCTATGATACCTGATGTACTTTATGATTCTGTTTTCTTCAAGGTTGTGTCTTCCTGGTCGAATGCACTTATTGTAAGTCGCTTTGGATAAAAGCGTCAGCCAAATGCAATATAATGTAATGTAACAAACAGTGCCATTTCTCCCACTAGTTCAAGCCATCATACTGTATGTATGTATTGAATGTGTGTGTGTGTGTGTGTGTGTGTGTGTGTGTGTGTGTGTGTGTGTGTGTGTGTGTGTGTGTGTGTGTGTGTGTGTGTGTGTGTGTGTGTGTGTGTGTGTGTGTGTGTGTGTGTAGAGGGGTGCTGTTTACCAACAGGCAAGTGCTTGGACCAGAAGGGGGCCCCCAAATAAGGTTGATCAATCCAATCCAATCCAACTTTATTTATATAGCACTTTAAAACCTCCAGACCAAAGTGCTGTACAGAGAGATACTTAAAATATAAAATCACACATCTCAGCTCACAAAACATAAAATAAGTAAATTAATTTAAAATAAAAGATACAAACACAAAACACACCAGAATAAACGTAACAATTTCAAAATAAAAAAAATTAATAAAAAAAAAACAAAAAAAGATGAAGAAGGTCCACAGCAACGACAACATGAAACACCCTTTAATTTACTGCAACGACATGTTGGGAAACCCCCTCAAGGGGGCCCCATGCATAGCGCGCCAAAACTGCTTCTTCAGTTTCATTGCTCCGCTCCGGGGGGGGGGGGGGGGGGGGGACTTTACTGGCAATGATCCGGACCATTGACCTTGTATAAAATTCACCTTAGTGGACCTCTAACAAAAAAGTGTGAGTACTCCTGCCCTAAACTTTCATCTGCAGATGTAGCACCTCATTTCAGACAGTTTGAAACGCGAGGGCCGTGGCCGGCACGGGGTCTGCCTTCGCTCAAAGGAAAACCTCCAGCGTGACTTGAGACCACCCCCTTGATAAATAAATGTAATTATAATGAAGCCAGCTGCAATAGATCATTTATCCACCAGGGGGTGCAGTGGGGTTCCACACTGGAGCTCATGTGAAATAAACTCTGATACAGTACGGTAGATTTATGTCTGGTACTACTGTAAAGCGGATCTTTGTTAAGATCCATATGTCACGGATAGGATCATACTCTGTGCTAAATAAGAGACATGTAATCATTTACAAAACATCACCATTTTTTTATTTAACAAAATAATGTTGTTTAGTCCACAACTACTGTACAAAAAACATCAGGAGGCCCGCCGGTGGGCATCACCAAGCTCCCCACGATACTATCGCGATACTTAAGCCATGATAAGATAGTATTGCGATTCTACGATATGCTAAATATTGCGATACGGTATATTGCGATATTGCAAATCACATGGGTCATATCCATGTCCGTCTTCCCCTTCCTGGTTAAAAAACGTATTTGCAATATGAATAGTTTATGTAAATAACCCAATTTATGTTCTTTGAACCTGAAATGGAGATGGCATTGTTTTTGTTACTTTCATTGTAATAAATTATATACATGTCTTAACGTAACTTCCTGTTCTATATAGACATGATGTGGGTATGCTTGCCACCCACCTACGCTGGACATGATGCAACTCAAGCTAGCGGACATGGAGGACCGGAGCAGAAGATGCAACGTCCGTATAACTGGGCTAGCAGAAGGACTTGAAGAGTCTAACGCCATACCATTTCTGACACACTCGTTTCCAAAGTGGTTCCCCTCCTTAAGTAATCTAAAGGGCGAGTTAATGCGAGCTCATCGTATCTACAGCGACGACAGGAAGAAGCAGGTGGGCGCTACCCGCACTTTGATTTTCAACGTTCTCCGCTATACCACCCGCCAAGACATACTCCGTGCCGCAAAGAAAGCCCCGCTCACGATTGATGGACGGAGGATTCGCTTCTCCCCTGACTACAGCAGCTACACTGTTAAACGTCGTCAGGCTTTCTCCCGGGCAATGGATACCGCCCATGCCAAAGGGGTGGAATTTTTCCTCCTTTACCCCGCTACACTGAAAGTCAAGGGAGCTGGTCAAGTTAAGACATTTCATTCCCCGGGACATGCCGAAGACTTCATCGTCTCCCTACCAGGAGTGCAGGATGCACCAACCGGCGGGGGCGGGGACGGGGACCCGGGACCTGGGCGCTCGTCTGACGGCAAATAGCGGTCTTTTGGAACCTGTTGGACTATATAGCGCCGCTGTTTTGGACTAAATGCACACTGCTTTTCGTGGACTGGGATCTCTTACATAGTTTTGGATTATTTCTGCAGGCTTCTTTTTATCTGTTTTTGTCTGACGCTGGACTCATCTGAGTTGTTTATCATTGTTTGGCTGATCAGACTAACTTGCAAGCCTACTGCTTGATTTTTGGATCCCACACCACGTAATAGACTCTGGACTTTAATACAAACACAGCCGGCTTCTTTGCTTTTTGTTTTGATCTATATCACGGCGGATCCGCTGTGCATGTCGGATGTGAATTGACAACCCAGTCTCATAAAAAAACGTGTAATAACTACGTTGGTCCACAACGTAGGACGTAGTATTTCTACAAAACCGCCTCTGAAATTGTAAGATCCCTACGTTTTTTTTCACCATTCATTCCAATGGCTGGCGTCTATGTCACGTGATCTTCACATCTCTCCCTGCAGAAAAAAAAAACATGGCCGAACTTCGTTTTATTATCGGAGGAAATGCCTATTTTAAGGTTAGTTTGGCCATTAAATTGCGTTTTGATGTAATTAGATGCGAGAAATATGAGTTGTTATTTCAGATTACTATATAAATAGTTATACTAATATTATTGTTGTTACCATTATTAAAAATGTTTTCTTTGTTTTCTTTATTTATCGCTGCAGAAAGAATCATGCCAGCCCACATCAAACACCTGATCAAGAACTTGTGAATCTTCAGGCAGAAAAGATGAAAACACCTGTTCAAAGTTCCAGTTTCCTGTACATGGACTGACACATGTCTTTTCAGTCAGTCCTGGGGCCTGTACTACGAAGCAGGATTTTCGCTTAGCCGGCTAACTTCAGGGAAAACTCCGGCTTTCCGGTCCTACGAAGCTGATTCTCTTTTTAGCGGGCTAGATCTCCATGGTAACTGATGCTGAGCGGCTAACCTGCCCCAGAGCAGGTTAGGTTGCAGGCTAAGAGATCAACTCAGTGAAAGCACTGCCTGCTGACCAATCAGAGCTCAGTGTGCGGAGTTTAAAGCGATCAAGTCATATTACAGGAGAAAGGAAATACAGTTTAAATTTCCGTTGCAGGAAAGACGGCCGGCAAAAATCACAGACTCTGTGAACGTGAACATTAATAGAATATCACCTCCCATCTTCAGAGCAATCTGACTATTATAACATTAGCGTTAAGAAAGCTTACTTAAATATCTGCCACAACATAAGTAACCGGATCAGAGTAACATTAAGTGCGAGTGCAGACGTCGAAGTGTCCCATTATCATTCATATCACATCATAAAGTATCATATATCTCCTTATCTGAGTCAGCTGAGCTGTATCTGGCCGTGCAACACTCACAGTGTCACATATTGTATGCAGAAATATTATTTTAAGCAACACATTAAGTTGGCGAAACACTCGAGTTAAATGTAATTAAAGTCAGATCCAATCGTGTCTTAGACGGGGCAGTGATATCATAAACCTGTTAATGTACAAATTAATGATTATATCATCTGATATTTGGGAAGAGTGTTACAGTAGAAATGGCAGAAAGTCTTGTTGCAATTTCCAGACATTGAAAGAGGCCCTGGAGTTTCTCTGGTAATTATCAATAGTAGCAGTTAAGTGAATACTGTTCAAACAATACCTGTGTTTGTGTTTTGTATTGATTTCTCTGTTTTATCCTTTCATAAATGTGAGGACTAAACTTTCTTCAAACATGCCTGGGTGCTAAACAGTTTTTATTACTCTGGGGGAGGGGAAGTTAAGCAGGCTGTGTGGATGACAGTTCTTCTGCTTAAGGTCTTCAGTATGTCATGTTTCAGGGAAGTCTACATATCTTGAATGGTATATATGTGTTTAATTACTTTGTATTAGTAATAGCAGTGTGTAAACAAAAGCTGGAAATATGAGAGTATTAATAAGTATATCTTTGTGAACAAGTCTCTGGAATAAGCAGGAAGGGTGTGTGTGTGGATGAAAGCTGCAGTAACATGAGACAGCTAGAGTCCAGGTCCTCTGCTGGCTCACTCTGATTTGCTATGACCACAGCTCCTCCCGTGTTTTTACAAATATCTCCTGTTGAGTTCTGGGGTCCGGTCTCTTTTCCTTCTGCCGACAAGATGAGAGGATCTCCCGGCAGTTAGAACCAGAGCAGGGGGTGGGGCTCGAGCCCACCCCTTTGAAAGTGTAATGTATTCTTACCTTTTATCATTAAAACAGATTATTGTTTAACCCTCATCCTGGCTGTTTTGAGTTTTCCCTCTTTTAAAGCACACTCCTATAGGATCGGCGCAGACCAGAGATATCTGCTCCAACAAAATTCAAACACTTTTTCTTTTACCAGCTGTATTCACCTTGCAGGTGCAACTATGTGGCTTTGATCCTGGATAAAGTGTTTAAGTCATGGATGTTTAAAGTTGAACTTCTTCATATTTGTGTAATATTAAAGTTCACTTTTCATTCAGGAAGTATGACCCTGCGCTGTCAGTACGCTTGTCCATGTTTGTGATTGGTCGAATGCTCCAAATACCACCCCTTTCATGTGAACGCGCACCTAACTAGATAGGACACGGCTGGCTTGAGCGATCCACTTGATAACCCGCGTCGTAGTACCGTTTAGCGAGAGCGCGTATGTTTTGGATTAGGCCAACCGGCTAACTCAAACATATCCAGGTTAGGTTGAACCGGCTTCGTAGTACAGGCCTCTGGACCCTATGACTCGGACACTAGTTCTACCAAGGCTTATTAGAGGTAAGAGTGGTAGGAGAGGAGTGGAGTTATCTTTGTATTTAGGCTGCAAGTCGACAAAGGTGATCAGATGCTAATAATGATCCGATTCATTTGATATTGATTATCTGCCAATACCGAATCCTGATCCGATTCTTCTATTTCCCAGATAATACAGCTGCACCGTGTACACTAGCTCTATTTGTTTTTGCCATTGTAATTCACCATAAGTTGACTGTAACGTCTATGCCAGGGGTGCCCACACTTTTTTGGCTGGTGAGCTACTTTTGAAATGACCAGCTCACAGAGGTCTACCAACCAAAAATAAAATCCCAAATTGCAAGGGTTGCTGAATAACACGTTTTATTTATACATGGGATAACTACAATAGGGCTGCATCAAACGACTCATTTGATAATCAATTAATCTATCGATTAATGAAATGATGAATCGACTATTCGGACTATTACTGTACGCTTTGCACAATTTCTCAAACGCTCTTATTTAGCCATCAACTTTTAGATTTAGCTTGAGGTTGTTTTAGGCATGTGGAAACTAACAATGAAGACAATAAAGATGAATACTTGATTCAAAAATACATATATTATTAAATTAACTTAACAAATTGTGAACAAAATTAACATTGCTTTTTATTTAAATAAAATAAATAATATTTCACATCAAAAGAAACAACAATGTTTTAACAAATCGTATTAAATAATGGGATGACAGAACTGTAAACAGAATAGCTGAAACTTTAACAAACTAAATAACTCAGTTACCTCTAATCATTAACCCATGTTTGTATCATTGAGTTAACTCTGTGTGTTGCTGCTAGCATACATCACCTGACGTGGAAATGTTCCTCGTGGATGGGGGGGCTACAGAGCTACTAGAAAGACAGTGGAACCCGGTGCATTCCTCCGTCTGGATGTGGTGCACTTTTGATAAATGTTTAGACAAATTGCTCCGCCCTGACATGCTAAACACTCTTGGCAAGGAGCCTTGTCCACCTCAAGACGGGTAACATTTAACCACACCTTGGAGCGCTTCTCTCCGCCATCCCCGCCGTGTGTTGCTGCATGTAGCAGCCGCGTGTGTAAACTGCCCCGCCCCCTCGCACTCAGACGGGGGAGAGAGAGATCTCGTCTGGATTGGAAAGATAAAAAATACACCGACCATAGACGCATTTGTTTGTCTTTTTGCATGTTAGAAACGAGTAGGCGACACTAAGACTGCGAGATAATGTTTGTGTAGCAATAATACATGACCTTTCTCCTTCTCAAATCGCTACTCGGAGGGAAGTCGCTGTCATGTGCCTTGTGAACACTCCGATAATGCCTCTCTACGTTACCTTTCTTTGGCAGAGCGACGCTTGCTTTACAAATAAGGCAAATAACCTTTGAATGTGACATCACAACAAAATATTCTTCCCCCCATTCTGGGTGGAAGTGGTATGTCTTTAGCTTCTTGCTCGGGCCCGCACTCATTTTGTTGTTTGTCTCTTGTTTGTCTCTTTAACTTAATTTGAGTTTTCCCGGCACTTGACTGATTTTGTATCGCTTTGCATTCCGGGTTAACAGACTGGAAAGCGATAGGTCGCTTTTTATGTCAATCAAGTAAACTCCGGAATTAAGTGGCAGGGAGGCCAAGGGAGGAGGGATCAAAACCTGTTTTGTCTATTTTAACGGACTGTTAATGACTCGCGATCTACCAGCATTGCCCCCTCGGTCGACCGGTCAACGTACTGGGCACCTCTGGTCTATGCCAACCAACTGTAATTTGTAATGTATTATACTTTAACGGTTCTGGCAACCACAGCAGCCCACATGTTAACGTAAATGTCAAGTTTTCTTGTACTTATATCTGTACATTTCTTTTCAGTTTGCTTGAAGAAGTGGCTTCAACAGACAGAAATGCAGGCCAGATTGGGAAAGGCTGGACGCTACACAACGGGATACATTATGGACATGAACTTTTTTTGTTAACCTTTTTCTTATCATATATAGTGTTACGGTTTATGTTACCATTTAAATATTGAATTCTATGTATTACTTTTATTTTAAATCAAATGCACCAGTTTTAGATAATATATTTATTTTGATGTGTAGGTTGATTTGCAGGTTGGTTGTTATGTGTATAATTATTGTATTGTTACTGTGTATTTTATTATATTAACTAGCTATTTATTAAATTAAAATACTGTTATGAACACTATACAATGTCTTTATTTTTGGTAGATACCAGAATACATGACACAATGAATCTTTGTAATATATTTATGTTCTCTTGTTTAAATAATCATACCAGTATTTAATGTGTGCCGGTCACCTGGAATCCTGGTAAGCTCTGAGCGAAAATTGAAGGAACTTGAAAGTTTGAAGTGAAAGTTTGATACAGCGTATTTTTGGTATATTCATCTTAATGTTCCCTGATATATAAGAAGTGTGTTTTTATATATTCATGTGTGTATGCATTGCAGGAGCCATAAGGCTGTATAATAACTGCTCAATTATACTGGTGTTTGTCCATCCATCCATCCATCTTCTTCCGCTTATCCGTGGTCGGGTCGCGGGGGTAGCAGTTCCAGCAGAGAGCCCCAAACTTCCTTTTCCCTGGCGACATCAACCAGCTCTGACTGGGGGATCCCAAGGCGCTCCCAGGCCAGCGAAGAGATATAATCCCTCCACCTGGTCCTAGGTCTACCCCTTGGTCTCTTCCCAGCTGGACGTGCCTGGAACACCTCCCTAGGGAGGCGCCCAGGTGGCATCCTAACTAGGTGCCCGAACCACCTCAACTGGCTCCTTTCGACGCGAAGGAGGAGCGGCTCAACTCCGAGTCCCTCCCGGATGACCGAACTTCTCACCTTATCCCTAAGGGAGACACCAGCCACCCTGCGGAGAAAACCCATCTCGGCCGCTTGTATCCGCGATCTCGTTCTTTCGGTCATGACCCATCCTTCATGACCATAGGTGAGGGTAGGAACGAAAATGGCGCGGTAGACAGAGAGCTTTGCCTTCTGGCTCAGCTCCCTTTTCGTCACAACGGTGCGGTAAAGCGACTGCAGTACCGCTCCCGCTGCTCCGATTCTCCGGCCCATCTCACGCTCCATTGTTCCCTCACTCGAGAACAAAACCCCGAGATACTTGAACTCCTTCACTTGGGGTAAGGACTCATTCCCTACTTGGAGTGGACAATCCATCGGTTTCCTGCTGAGAACCATGGCCTCAGATTTGGAGGTGCTGATCCTCATCCCAGCCGCTTCACACTCGGTTGCGAACCGATCCAGTGAGTGCTGAAGGTCGCAGACCGATGAAGCCATCAGAACCACATCATCTGCAAAAAGCAGTGGTGCAATCCTTAGCCCACCGAACTGCAGACCCCCCCCCCCATGACTACGCCTCGAAATCCGATCCATGTATATTACAAACAGGATTGGTGACAAAGCGCAGCCCTGGCGGAGGCCAACCCTCACCGGAAATGGGTCCGACTTACTGCCGAGGAGCCGGACACAGCTCTCGCTTTGGGAGTACAGAGATTGGATGGCCCTGAGTAGAGACCCCCTCACCCCATACTCCCGCAGCACCTCCCACAGTAACTCCCTGGGAACCCGGTCATACGCCTTCTCCAAGTCCACAAAACACATGTAGACCGGATAAGCGTACTCCCAAGCCCCCTCCAGGATCCTTGCGAGAGTAAAAAGCTGATCCGTCGTTCCACGACCAGGACGGAATCCGCATTGTTCCTCCTCAATCTGAGGTTCGACAATCGGCCTGACCCTCCTTTCGAGTACCTTAGAGTAAACTTTCCCGGGGAGGCTGAGTAGTGTGATGCCTCTGTAATTGGCACACACCCTCTGGTCCCCCTTTTTAAAAAGGGGAACCACCACCCCGGTCTGCCACTCCTTCGGTACCGTTTCCGACTTCCACGCAATGTTGATGAGACGTGTCAACCAAGACAGTCCCTCAACACCCAGAGCCTTCAGCATTTCTGGGCGGATCTCATCCACCCCCGGGGCTTTGCCACTGTGGAGTTGTTTAACAACCTCAGTGACCTCCCCCCGGGAGATTGGTGTCGATCCCCCGTCATACTCCAGCTCTGCCTCTAACATAGAGGACGGAGTTGTCGGGTTCAGGAGTTCCTCAAAGTGCTCCTTCCAACGCCCTAACACTCCATCAGTTGAGGTCAACAACGTCCCATCCTTACTGTACACAGCTTGGATGGTTCCCTGCTTCCCCCTCCTGAGGTGTCGGACAGTTTTCCAGAACAACTTTGGTGCCGCCCGAAAGTCCTTTTCCATGTCCTCTCCGAACTTCTCCCACACCCGCTGCTTTGCCTCGGCCACGGCTGAGGCTGCTGCCCTTCGGGCCTGTCGGTACCTTGCAACTGCCTCGGGAGTCCCCCGGGATAACAAATCCCTGAAGGCCTCCTTCTTCAGTCGGACGGCTTCCCTGACCACCGGTGTCCACCAGGAGGTTCGAGGGTTACCGCCCCTTGAGGCACCTAGGACCTTGAGACCACAGCTCCCCGCCGCGGCTTCGGCAATAGAGGCTTTGAACACCGACCACTCTGGTTCAATGTCCCCAACCTCCACAGGAATGCCCGAAAAGCTCTGCCGGAGGTGTGAGTTGAAGGCCTCCTGAACCTGGGCCTCCTCCAGACGTTCCCAGTTCACCCGAACTACACGTTTGGGCTTACCAGGTCTATCCAGAGGCTTCCCCTGCCACTCGACCCAACTCACCACCAGATGGTGATCAGTTGACAACTCCGCCCCTCTCTTTACCCGAGTGTTCAAAACATACGGCCTCAGGTCCGATGATACGATAACGAAATCGATCATGGACCTTCTGCCTAGGGTGCTCTGGTACCACGTACACTTATGAGCATCCCTATGTTCGAACATGGTGTTTGTTATGGCCAATCCATGACTAGCACAGAAGTCCAGTAACAAACCACCACTCCGGTTCAGATCAGGGGGGCCGTTCCTCCCAATCACTCCCCTCCAAGTGTCTCCATCATTGCCCACATGTGCGTTGAAGTCTCCCAGCAAGATTAAAGAGTCCCCTTCAGGAGCCCCATACAGGACTCTTTCCAGGGTCTCCAAGAAGGCCGTATACTCTGAACTGCTGTTGGGTGCATAAGCACACACAACAGTCAGAGTTTTCCCCCCCATAACCCGCAGGCGTAGGGAGGCAACCCTCTCGTCCACTGGGGTAGACTCCAACAACGAAGCACCCAACCGGGGACTTGTGAGTATCCCCACACCCGCCCGGCGCCTCACACCTTGAGCAACTCCGGAGAAGAATAGAGTCCAACCCCTATCCAGAAGTAAGGTTCCAGAGCCGACGCTGTGCGTAGAGGTGAGCCCAACCAGATCCAACTGGTACCGCTCCACCTCCCGCACAAGCTGTTGTGCACAAACACCGCACTGGTGTTTGTGTTTTATATTAATTTCTCTGTTTTATTCTTTCATAAATGTGAGGACTAAAATTGCTCCAAACATTGTGGGGTGGTTGGGGTAAACAGGTTTTATTACTCTGGGGAGGGCGTGCAGGTTTGAAAGACAGGAGACTAGAAATTATGGGAGAGGGGAGCAGAGAGGGAAGTCGGAAGAATGTGTGTGTGTGAAAGCAACAGAATGAGATAACGGAAGACAGATGTGTTTTGCTTCAAACTAAGGGACCGTTTCCGGATCATCTCGGCTGGCGCGCGCTGATTCGCTGTGAGACGCCATCTTTTTACATCTCCCAATGAGATAACCTGACTCAGCTCCTCCCGTGTTTTGTAGTATATAAACTTGTTTTGTATTTGGGTTCGATCTCTTTTTCCTCCTGCCGTCAAGACGATGAGATTCTCCCGGCATTTGGACCAGGGCAGGGGTGGGCCTACCCCTTTGAGAATTGTATTGTATTCTTACCCTTTATCATTAAAACAGATTATTGTTTAACCCCTATCCTGGCTGTTTTGAGTTTTCCTTCTTTTAAAACAAACTCATATAGGATCGGCGCGGAGCAGAGATATCTGCTCCTACGAAATGGTGGACCCGACATGATGACGTCATGACGTGGTGATGTGAGGACGTGCCGACGTGGTGACGTCATGAGTAGGTTTTTTTAGAGGAAACACTAGCAGCCAGCGGACGGAGGGAGATGCCTGGAATAATCTCGGACAACTAAAACCGGGATCCTACAATTGAAAGGTAAAACAGATGCCTGTTTTATATCAAAAATCTGTGATTGGCTGAACTAAACTACATTTTAGAGTTCTCAAAGATATTTCCCAGTGTCATAGTATTGACGGTATAATGCAATACATATTTTAGCATAGATAGGTAAGTTATAAAATAAAGCAACGGTTAAAAGCTTCGTAGATTTTTCAGAATCATACGGCTAAACTCGTTAGCAACAAGTTAAGCAGCGAAGTATTTTCAGCGTCAGGTATTGAGTCTCTGACGGCTGGAAGGGCATAGCGTCTTTAGCTTAGTGTAGATATTGAGTTCTCACAGGCTGTACTTCCTGGGGGGGTCAAATGGTTGTATTGAGTCTCCATCCGTGACCAATCTGAATAATACTTTCCAGTCTCATAGGAGCTGCAGTTGTATTATATGTAAAAAATCCAAGAGCAGAAACGCGAACTTCAAAAGCCATTGAAATTAAAGGGTTTCTCACTGTCTTGTTCTGTTGGGTTTAACGCCCATTCTGTTGAAAGAAATATTGCATCTTAAAAGCTGAACAGACAGCGAGGAGGATATATGTATGTGCTTGTGAATGAATAGCATATATTATTGAACATAGAATAGCCTTAGTCAGATAAAGAAATACGAAGTCATAATGGAAGGATACCATGGTTTCAAGAAAGCCCCCCTTTCTCCCCATTACCGCTCTAATTACTGAGCAGCAGCCCGGAGTGTGACTGCTTGTTCTTTTTCTCTAATGCCTGGAAAATGGCTGCTGAGCATTGAATTTAAACCAAGGAGTGAAAGATCAACGAGGGATCTGAAGTTGGAGTGAATAACATTGAAAATTAATAGATCAATGTGTGAATTGGAGTAGTAGATATTGAAATAAGAAACTATAATTAGTTGTTTTTAGCATAGTTTTTGAGGGATACAGTTACGTCACATTGTGGTTTTTATGAGAGGTTTTGAGAACTGCTTGTTACTTTTGCATTGCGAATTTCGTGGTATTTGTCATTAACTGAGAATTGTACTTAATTATATTTCAGAGGAACTTAATTGCATACAGTAAAAAGAGGTTTACTGAGTACATGAAGTACATGCAGGTTAAGGTTCGATTCAAATTAAATATAATAGTGGATTATTCCACCTAGATTAGACATAGAAAGAGGAGAATTTGTTAAACATTAGATAACAAACACACTGTAAGAAATATATATTGTAATGTTAATTAGGAGTTGTATTGATCATACAACAGTGGGATTTAAAATATTGGTGAAAGTATGGAGGGGTTCTTTCATAGTGTGTGGAATATGTGATGCTGGAAACATGTAGGTGTTCCGATCTATAGGAGAAAATGGTTTCCTGAAAAACTTAGTTTGGGTAAATATGTCACAATGGATGAAACGATTATTAGAGGGAGTTTTTGTAATATCATTAGTAGACATTAATTGTGTTGTTTAGATGGCAGTTAACTACTAAGACCAATAGTATGATTAGAAAGAGACAGAGTGGAAAGGGTTGGATTTATTTAACCTCAGTGTGCTAGAATTTCTATAGGTAATGCGTCCCGAGACCTGGACTCTCTCTCTCTGCATGTCAGACGGCTAAGACCCCGATCCACCGGAGCAAACAAAGGCCTATCCCAACCAGGAGACTGCTCCTTCTCAATAGACCAGACAGAGAACCAGAGCTGAACCAACAACAACAATAAGAACTGCAGCCAGAACTATCTCCACCTGTGGCATCCAGAACCAAACAGCTTGCTGACAGGCAGAGATCTACTCTCATCAGTCCCTCAGGCAGGGCATGAAGTTCCAAGCTGAGCCACAAGATTTGGCACAAGAGCAAAGTGTGGGACATGAGAGCAGAATCCGCCCTCCATAAAGCAGCAGAGAGACTGTAAAGGAGGAGATGAAATGCAAAGCAGGACAAGAACAGTGGCATGATGGGGGCTGCAGATGTAACTGGGCAGATGGCTGCCTCAAAGAGTTACAGCGAGCTGATGGACAAAGGGGGAGGAGTCAGAGGAGTTGGTCGAGCAGAATGTGAGGTGGCCGGGATCACGGCTTGAGATAAACCAGAGGAGAGGGGAAGGGAATCAACGGGAATGAGTGAGTTTACACATAAACACACTTAGTATAAGCGCACATTTAAAGAACTTGAATTGACTTGATAAATAAGTGAAGATAAAAAGATGTATTAAAAATGAATTAATCAATTGGTAAATTAAAAATAGCAGTAAAGAGGAAACTATTAAGGTAAAATGAGAATCATCCTAAAACACACTGAGGGATAAAGGGGGAGACATGACAGAGTAGAACCATATGCTTCAATCCTTTCATCATGTTAACAAATTGTTCTGCAAGAGATTTTTATTCACCTGTAAATAAAGTAGTGATCTCATTTGTTACAATATTGATCACCATTAAAAAGATAATTTTAGGAACCACTCTATAGGACAAATCTTTATGTGTATGGATAAGGTTAAAGGGAGAGCTGGTGCCAAGCCAAATATAGTATTCCAATCTATAAATTATTGATTTCACCATTGTGCCATAGTTAATACCATAGGAGGGATTTCGGATGGACATGCAAAATGACTTTTTTGAATGTTTTTTAAATCCTTGATAATGTAGGGAGTAGTTGTTGCTTGTTCAGACACCCAGGGTTCCACACACTGCTAAATAATTTAACATTGTTTTTAGGTAGACCAGAATTGAAGATAAATGAGTATAATGACCTATGAAAAGCTACACAGGTCCTAGTAATGGCTTGACTCAAGATAATAATTATATGCACAAGTTTCTGAAATAGATCTATTAGACATTTTAATATAGATTAGGTGTTAATAAACTGCAGTAGTAGTACTATAAGGAAGTGACATTTTTTTGGCAAACACTTTTCAGGGAATGTGGGGAACAGCTGTTCCGATGAAAAGTTAGAGATATCTGGAAAATTATTGTTGTAATCGTGAATTAATAAATTATGGCGCTCCATATATGATGGATTTTTGTAGACAAAGGATACTGGCCTATGCTGCAATATCAAAGTCTCTGCAGAGCACGACACATGGCCAAAAAGACTGAGACCAACTGACCTTTGACCCTGACCGACAGTGTAACTTGAGAAGGCACTGTCAATGACTGACTCTGGCGTGACTCTCACCAAACTTGACTTTACAACCTGACAGTGTGAGTGTATGTCTGCATGTGATCAGTGCAACTGCATGATTTAAAACAATGACTAATCAAGCATGCTTTTGGACTAACACATTATTCTGGGGCTCTGTGGGAAATGAGAGGTTTCCTAACATTCCACAGAATTGGGAAAACCGTACATGTGACCCGTTTCTAATCTACTCGATGATATCTCACTCCCACAGGAGTTTGCAAAATGTGAATCTCAGACTAAAACATGAAGATTCTGTTTCTTTTAGGACTGAATGATGGAGAGAAACACTTCATTTCACTGAAGTGTTTACTGTGGAAAATGATGGATGTACATTTGTGAATAATGTTTGGTATTTTCTTATAATCCATTATTACCTGAAGGTTTTCTTCCCATAAAGGATTTTGGTTACACATGAGTTCATGTGTAAAAAGGGGGAGTGTAAACTTCACAATCTACATTTTTCATTTAGGGACTGAAAGTAACCTGCTGCCCCAACTCGGATGTTCAATCCGACCATGGATTGACAGTTTTAGAATTGACCTGCTCCATATCTGGGGATAAGATACTGTTTGATGAATGTTGACATGTTTCTAATATTGATTGAGTTATAACAGGTAACATAGATGCAGAATCAGTGGCCAAGGGGCTACTGTGAGAGATGTAATTCCAGAATGGAATACTGAAGAAGTTGACCTGTGAGTAATGTTTCAACAGGTATTAAAGTAACTGAGGTTTGAAATATAGAAAGAACATATGTGACCCGCTCTATCGAAATCGGCTCATTTCAAAATAAACGTGGATTTACGTAAAAAACAATTTTTTCGGGGTTCGGTGTTTTGTTTGATTTTAAACAAACAAAGTCTTGGCTTTCAGAAAATGAAACTTTTATTTCCAAAATCACACGATAAATACATTTTTGAAGCTTGTAAAGGGACTCGCAATCTGCTCTTCCGCAGCGCCGCCCCCCTTCCCTCCGGCTGACATTATGAATGTAAGTATAGTAATCATAGATAACACGGCAGGGTCCGTTACAGTTTGTTTTCATCTGATTTCAATTAAACAAAGTCTTGGCTTTCAGAATATCAAACTTGTTTCGGCAAATTCAGAGGAAAAATACAACTTTGTAGCTTGTAACGGCATAATTACAAGCGGAGAACGGAGTAACTTAACGTCACCGCAGGCATAACAACAGCCGGTGTTTCTCGTGAGTGTTGTCCCCGGGAAACAAACACAATACTCACAAACGCAAAATTACACAAACACACACACACACTCGCGAGCTTCCCCTCCAAACGAAAATATCTTCCCTCCGTAGTATTTTGATCATTTGCTCCGCTAACAACCAATCAGATCGATGGATTCCAGAGAAGAGGAAACTTTGAAGGCCTTTTTCTCAAAATGATGACTCGGTGACAGTCATTATATAATATGACATATTTCGCTTAATATTTGGAGTACAAAAACAATCCTGATATCATTAGAAAGCTAGGAATATCCTCTTTCCAACAGTGTATACAACTCAAAATGTGTCTTCGGGTCAATGCGACTGATTTAGATGGAGCAGGTCACATATTACAGTTAAAGCTAAAACATAGTAATGTAATGAGACAGAATGTAATTTAGACAACATCATGTAACTAGCCTGGTAAAGAAGTAAAAGCCATAGACTTTATTGTTTAGGTCATTATGGGGATATACATTTCATCTAAATTCATAATAGAAAGACATTTGATGACAGTTTGTTGGAATTCTGTATTCATTTTTTCAGCGTGATAATATCTAAGCACTGACAGGTAGAAGCAGTATCACCAGGAAATCATTCACTTTGTCAGTATCATGATTTTGGTTGTTTTTGAATCCATAACATTAGTGTGTTTCTTTACCAGAAACTTTAGCAGTTCATATTATATTTATATTTTAAATGGGATCTCAAGGATTTCATTAAGAATAACACAGACGCTTGTCAGAAATTCAGAGCTATTGAAATATGTTATTTGGTTCACCTAGAGATGTTGGAGTTTTGTTTTGTTGCCACAGGCCAAGTATTAAGATTCTGAAGCTGCACTGGCAGATAGGAGGTCTACAATTAATTTAGAAAACCTGTTCACAACAGGCTCCAAGCGGCCTACGCAGTGGTGGGTCAAACAGCTGAGGAGCCCTGAGCGTAGGCTTGAGGGATTTGTATCAGATTTCTCCACACAGGTTGGTGACGCCAAAGGGGGACCCAGGTCATCAGGACAAAGTGGCTCAACCCCAGGCTCTCCGGCCCCGACCGAGTGACCCAGCGGATCTCTCATGCCATCCGCCAAGGAGGAAAGGGGGACAGCTCGTACCACGGGAGCCAGTGTGCGGCGGGAAACCACCTGCTAGGACCAGGGACGACATCAGGACGGACGTGGCCCTCGCAGAGGAGGTCGACTTGGAAGCAGCCATCAGTGGACTGGAGGAGCAGGATCTTGAAGACATCCCTACAGCAGACTACTCGGAAGCGGTTGTCAGCGGGCTGGGGGACTTGTAGAGGCAGCAGAGGAGTCTACTTCTCTTTGATCAGTTCCACCAGTGAAGGGAAAGCCGCATCTCCCCCTCCCTATCAGCTGCCCTTGTTGGCGTATTCCTCTGAGGGGGGGGGCCCTGATGATTCACCACACAAGGAGACTGCTTTCTAGCACTCAGGTTGCCCCTCTGATAGTTCCTTCACTGCCATAAAAAGTTGTGTTCTGTTCCCAAAGGTTTCAAGTACTCTAGGTCTCAGTTTCTGATAGATGTATACAATGTTTGGGGGACAGACACAGTAGAAAAGAATGACAGTGGTTGTGTTTCAAAATGCCTTGTGTAAGTTTATCTCTTGAGAATGAGATAAAAAGGGGGAATTGAGCGAAATTGAAGGGGGACCCAAGTTCCCATCAGCAAAAACACGTGAGTTTGCCATCCTGGCTCCAAAATGGTGGAATGAGCTCCCCATTGACATCAGGACAGCAGAAAACCTGCACATCTTCCGGCGCAGACTGAAAACTCATCTCTTTCGATTCCACTTCGAACGATAGAATTACTAACAAGGCACTTATATACTAATAAAGGGCTGGTTTATCTATAGCCAGTTGAGTAGCACTTGAAATGTTTGGCTCTATGATACCTTATGTACTTACATGATTCTGTTTTCTTCAAGGTTGTGTCTTCCTGGTCGAATGTACTTATTGTAAGTCGCTTTGGATAAAAGCGTCAGCTAAATGCGATGTAATCACCGAGCAGCAAACTGAGTTTAAATGTCCTTCTGCACTTTTTTTCTTGCGACAACAGGGCATACCGGTTTTTTTTAAGCTGTTGTTGGCCTGTGGAAAAATGCAATCATAAGAAATGAGAGAGAGCCATAAGAAATGAATGCAACTGATTGTTTAATGTTGTTTTTATAGTAAATAATTTAAGCTTTGTTAGTTCCAGGTTTAATATGTGCAATAAGTTCATTTCAATATGTTTTGCAATAAACATTGAACCAGTCCGGCCCTCGACTAGTACCGATTTTTTTTTATTTTGGCACACTGTGTATTTGAGTTTGACACCCCTGCCCTAGAGGATGTGATGTCCATCCCCCAATTCAAGCATGTTCATACAATACTGAATACATTTGACGCCTTTTTTATGTATATTACCTATGACAATAAGTTTCTGTTTTTGTAGTGTATCTGTCTTTGGTAGAGATTTTTCATTTATTCTTTATATATTCTATTGGGGGGGGGGGGGTAGAACCTGCCCTGCCTTTCAGTACCATTTATTGCTCTTCTTTCAATGAAAACACACGTGACGCTACATTTCTAATATAACTATCATATATGATATGTGCTACTGCTGCATCCACCCTAACTTCTTGCAGATGCTATTATTGTTTAGTCTCTTCGTGTCCCCTCAAACTCCCAAACCATGGCTGTGAGTGCCAGCAGCTCCTCAAAGGACGCTCGTTGATTAGTTGGACGTGGGCTGCTTCCCTTTATATACAGTCTATGGCTGCTTCACAAAACTCATCTCTTTCGACTCCACTTCAAGCGATAGAATTACTAACAAAGAACTGCTAACAGAGCACTTATATACTAATAAAGGACTGGCTTATCTATAGCCAGCTGAGTAGCACTTGAAATGTTTGGCTCTATGAAACCTGATGTACTTTATGATTCTGTTTTCTTCAAGAGTGTGTCTTCCTGGTCGAATGTACTTATTGTAAGTCGCTTTGGATAAAAGCGTCAGCTAAATGCAATGTAATGTAATATCACAGATTTTTTCAGATTTGTGAACAATATTTGAGAGAAATGGTTATTTTGTGTATATAGAAAATGTTTTAGGTCTTTGAGTTCATCTCATGAAAAATGGGAGCAAAAACAAAAGTGTTGCATTTATATTTTTGTTCAGTGTAGCTCATTTACTGAGAAGTTAGCATGGGCAATTGAGAGAGTAAAAATCTGAGCAAACATGTCCTCTGCATTTTCAGTTAAGTGACTTCTAGTCAGTGGTCACCTCTTTCATAACAGTTGTATGGACGGTAATAGAGCTCTCAAAGAAAACACAGGAATGATCGGAGAGCGCTACATCAGTCACCACAAGCTTAGAGATGTTCAGACCCTTTGATACAATTAAGTCCAGAGTGTGCCCCTTATTGTGCGTCGGACCCTTCACATGCTGAATCAGTCCAAAATTGTCGATAACACAAAACAGTTCTTTAGCCCCTCTGTTCTGGGGATTGTCAACATGGATATTAAAATCACCAACAATGACTAGGTGGTCAAAGTCAATACACACTATAGACAACAACTCGGTAAAATAATCAAAAAAGCTTGCACAGTATTTGGGTGGTCTATAGATGTTTAGGAACAGAGCTCGAGAGGAGCATTTCAGCTGAAGGGCCAAATATTCAAAAGAAGCAAAGTTCCCATACATAGTCTGCTTGCATTAAAATAAGTCATTAAACAAAATAGCTACTCCACCCCCTTTCTTATGCATTCTTGCCTGACTCATAGAACTAAAGTTGGGAGGAGTTGATTCTATAAGAACAGCTGCACTGTTGTTTTGGTCTAACCAAGTTTCAGTTAAAAACATAAAATCCAGGTTATGCTGAGTGATAAAAACATTGATTAAAAATGATTTACCTGCTAAAGACCTGACATTTAATAGAGCCAGTTTAAATGTGTTTGATATACTATCACTCTGACCGCCCGTGATAGACCGTGGAGCACACGGAACTTCTGTTAAATTTGACAAACTCAAACAGATCCTTTTGGACTTTCTTTTTCCAACCTGAGTCACCAACCTTCTGTGTATGTTGGTTCAAACAGAAATGGGTCGCTGCACTGGCATAGAAGCCTCTGGTCGTTGGGTGGCGCCAGAGAGAGATGGCAGGCGTCAGCGGCATCGACGAAGAAGAAAAGTTTCTAGCAGTGGAAACGGTAGCCTGAGATGACACCGCTGGAAAGGGGGGCGTGTGGAAATGGAGTGGAAATAGTCAGGGAGACGTCTGAACAGCGTGCTGGGACTCCCAGCAGCTTCTACTGAAGCCTTCCAAGTAAATCGCCAGAATGCCGACACCTCCTCATCTCCACCGCTCCCATGTTTTCTTTTGTTTTGCCATAAGTTAGTCTCTCTGCGTTTGTGCGCTGGGCTAATGCTAATGCTAATAATGCTAATGCGAGGATAATAAAATGGCGGCTTCACAAAAGTTTTTGGGAGTTTTACGGGGCGTGGTTTGCAATCCGCCCAGCCAATCAGACATAGGAACCTTTTTCCTCCCACGAAAGTCCCTGCTCTCTAGCAGGGACAGAAAAGGGGGTAAAAAGGTTCTCATGAACACATTTTCGTCCGGGATTTTTTTTGGTGTGAACGCAACATTTCGGAACTATATCGGAACTAAAGTGGGAAAAGTACTGAGGTGTGAACGCGCCTATTTACTGCAGTTTAGTTCCTTGTTTTAGGCCAAATTAAATCAGCATGGCATTTATTTTATACTTACAGCGTCATTGGTAAAAATGACTATAATCAATACTTTCGATTATAAAAATGTATGTTTTGTATAAAAATGTGAAAACACTGACAATATGGAAGTGGTTGCTCATAGTGATTCAACAGTACAATTACCCCCTGAATCTGCATCTCCCTTCAGATATACAAAGCATTTTGTGATTGAGTGTATTTTTCTTTTAACTGCTCAGCTCTCCATCTCACAACTGCTTTGATTGAGCACAATTTTGGGGGTCTGTTTAGAGGAAAAAGGCTCTAAAACTTTACACTAACATAGTTTACACTTAGCTGATGGAACATTTAGCAGCTGAAATGTCATATATTTCTTTTAGGACTTGGTAGAGACAAAAAAGAAAAAAAAGATTCAGAAAATGTAATATTGTATTTATCATAAGATGGCAACACATGTCTTTAATCAAAGACAATGTTGCTGTGTAGTCGATGTTCTGATAGCAAGTGTGTCAAACTACCCTAAAAGATGATGATGTTAAATGGAAATGTGTTCCTGTTCAATGTGGTCTAACATCAGTTATTGCAGATTAAAAGGACCTCTGTCACTGGGTTCCACTCATTCTGTGCATGAACACCACTGAAAACTAATTGGCAGATTAAGATATATGTATACCCCTTAGGGCATGAACAACCTAATTACATCATAATCAAACCGTTTGGGTGTGTATGATCAGAGTGGTTTGATCTCCAGCAGTCAACATGTCAAAGTGTCTCAGGGCAGACTCTTCAGCTTCAATGCTCCTGTGTGCATGTAGTGTACCGTACTAAAGTGTATGTAAGTATCTTTGAATAAAGGTGTCAGCTAAATGCAGTGGTGGATATTCACAAAGTACATTTACTTAGGTACTGTACTCAAGTATAATTTGGAAATACTACATTTTGGAAGCCGTTATTGTACGTCTTTAATCCCTTATTTTGTAACAGGTTTTAGTAACACATTTTAGTACTTCTTCCACCGCTGGCTAAATGACATGTAATGTAAGGGTGCATTCACACCTAATAGTCCGCTTCTCTGGTGTGCACCAGACCACAGTTTGTTACATTGTTTCATTTTTCAGAAGGTTCGGTTTGCGTTGAATCATGTGCACGGAAATGCTGTTCAACCATTGGTCAGACATTAAGGGGGTAAAAAAATGCAAATCTCGTACATTTCTACCGGAGACTCCGCCATGGAGCATCTGCACTTTCGGCAGGTTATTCTCATGCTGCTGTTCATCTGGAGATCAACAGACACTAGCGGCCCGCGCATGTGATTATATAATCAGACAACGTCCGTTAAAAAACATTATAACATAATGAGAGACGTTCTGCAGTAAGGAGGGGCGTTTCACCGACGACAGGTGTTCTGACTTTTATGTAGCTGACGCAGCATTTTTACTTTACACGACACTGTTCAACACTTCATTCTGCTTCACTCTTTAACTAAACAACCGCGGATGTCTTGAAAGACTCTTTCGCTAAAGATCTTTGAAGACATCCGCGTTCTTGTGACACGTAAATACTACTGTGTGGGGGGTGAATTTTGTCTCAACTCATCTGTTTAATTAATATTAAGCCTTAAAGCTTTTGCATAAATTAGGGCGTGGTCACTTTGATGGACATGTACATGCCTCACTGTCAGCTAACAGCAACTTGTCCACTCTGCTAGGCTACAACCATAGAAGCTACAACGTTAGTTAGTTGTAGTTACTGTACTTGACCCTTTAGCTTTAGCCGTGTTCGTGGTGATCGTGCCTGTTAGGGAATATTGTTACAAATACCAGACAATTAAAATGTTGTGCTGTGTGCTTGAATGTACTAACAGAACTTCCAAGAAGTCTAAAATTATAATATTATTAGGGCTGTCAGTCGATTAAAATATTTAATCACGATTAATCGCATGATTGTCCATAGTTAATCGCGATTAATCACACATTTTTTATCTGTTCTAAATGTACCTTAGAGGAATATTTTTCAAGTTTTTAATACTCTTATCAACATATGAGTGGACAAATATGCTTTATGCTAATGTTTATTAACATTTGAACAATGACAAATATTCTCATGAATATTACACACAACAACCTCTGAACATTACAAATATTCGCCTCAATTCAACCTTGAACCTCTCTCATACAATAATACAAATAATACAATACAAATGGTGTGTGTGTGTGTGTGTGTGTGTGTGTGTGTGTGTGTGTGTGTGTGTGTGTGTGTGTGTGTGTGTGTGTGTGTGTGTGTGTGTGTGTGTGTGTGTGTGTGTGTGTGTGTGTGTGTGTGTGTGATGGATCGTTGGACCTATGTGCAACTCAAGGCATATGCTCGAACGGGAGCTGCCTGGACGCTGCGATCATGTTGCACACTATCCGTGCTGACTACAATGTCCCACTGTCTGGCTTCCTGCATAAAGTCAAGTGCTCGGCGCAGTTGTGGCGACATGTCGCTCCTCTGTTTTCATTTAAACAGCTCCTTATATCCGTTAGCGCAGCTAGCTAGCACCAGATGCTAACAACAACAATGCACGTAAGGTTTCTCTCTCGCTCGCTCGTGCCACACATACACACACCCTCCCGGCCCTCCCGATGGCCAGTCGGTGCCTGCCGGTGAGCGTGGAAGTGTGGTCCAAGCAGGAAGCAGGAGCGGGGCTGTCAGCATCAGCTTGTAGATGGTATTTTAAACGCGATGCTCTGAAACTACGGGGCGGCCGAGGGAAAAAAATACACATGCGTTAATCGCGTTAAAATAAATAGTGGCGTTAATTATTTTTTTGCGTTATTAACTCGTTAACGTTAATTATACATGTTAACCCCGTTCGCAGGTGTTTGTGTGCTTGGTAGCTTACCTTGCTACTTATTAGCCAGCTAAGGACGTAACCCTTTATACATACATACACATTTTAGTTTATGATTCAGCCTTGGGTAAGACTTTTATAGTCTATGGCTATGACGCCCATAATGCTAAATGGGAGCAAATGTTATTAGGGGACCCAATTATCCCAGTGGTGGCCGCCGGAGCTAACGGAGCCGCAGGGGGCTAGCTCCAGCCGGCGTCCCAGAGCTAGCCCACTGCGGCTCCGTTAGGTCCGGGCGGTGGAGTCCGTCTTTTCTCAACGTGTGAATGACAAGCATTAAGAATAACAAAATATAGCTAATTCTCTTGCAGATGAATGTAACATTTATATAGGGGAACTACACTGTTAGCAGTAACTTGGTATGCATGTATTTCATGTTAGCTTCTTAGCCTGAGCTAGCTCTGTTTACTTCCAGTTCGGAGGCAGGAGGTCCCGCCTCGGCTCCGCCTCTTTGCCCTCATTTGGAGCAGGCGGGATTAGACTCTGACGTCACAGTCGAGCCGTTAGTGGCCGACTCCGCCTACTAAGGGATTCACGGCAACTCTGCAGAATCCTATGGGTGACGTCACGGATACTACGTCCATTTATATATACAGTCTATGGTTCACACCAGCAATTAACCGCTCCAGAGTTCACAAGCAAGCGTTCCGAGACCACCTATTTTAGCGGACCAGAGTCCGGTTGTTTAGTTCACTTCAGAGGTCTCGGACTGCGTTCACACCGACCCAAATGAACCGCACCAAGCGGCTAAACGCACCAGGGTTAGATTCAACCGGACTATACAAGGCTGGTGTGAATGCACCCTAATATAACTCTTTGTAGGCACTATTTTCAGTGATTCTACCTCAGCAAGGCTGGTGTGAATGCACCCTAATATAACTCTTTGTAGGCACTATTTTCAGTGTTTCTACCTCAGCATGCGGACCAGTGCTGGGATCCCTCCAGACTTGAATATGGCCAGCAGCCCCTCCCTCTGGTGGGACAGGCTGTGCAGCACGCTGGCCGCACAACGGGCCGTCTCCACGTCAGCTGCTGTTGTCATGGCACGCACCACGGCGCCTACAATGGTGTGAGACTGCACCAGCACCCGGCGACTGGCCTCCTTACGAGTCAGCTGGTTGACTATCATGGCTGCTTTGTTCACCACAACCTGGGGAGGAAATAAAGTAACAGTGTCAAATATAATGCCTAAAGAAGGGGTCCAAACCTTTTTCACTGAGGGCCACATACAGAAAAAGGTGAGGTTTATTGCCTCATAAGTTCAGTTAAGTTAAGATAGCAAAATCAATCAAATATAGGTAAATTATGCTTGATACTTGAATATGCTTTAAGAAAACAAACAGCCTCCTTCAAAGCTCACCAGAGGGTTTACTTTATTTTGTTACAAACAGTGTTGCAGCTCATCCCTTAAAAAAATAAGCCTAAGAATGCTTATAATAAAGGCGAAAATGAAGGGTATATTTCAAGCTGGTTATGGAAATAAGTAATATATTTGTACATATATATATTTGTACAAATATATTTAAGAAGTACAATATAGGAAAAGCAAAAGTTTCAGGTGTGGGCCATGTTAAATTATACTTTTAGAATATGCTGAGGGCCAATTGAAAATGGACTAAGGGCAGCACTTGGCCCCCGGACACCCCTAGTCTGACAGCTTAGTTCAGGGGTGTCAAACTCAAGACCCGTGCGCCAAAGGCGGCCCATGACTTCATTTGATGTGGCCCGCAAGAGCTTGCAAAGAATATAATACGTTTATTTTACGGTTACATGCCGCTTTACAGAAGCACGTTGTCCATAAACGACATGTCCCACAATGCATCACATTTTGTGACATGCGCACTGAAGAGACTTGCAATTATTAGCAATTATGTAATTTAATACATTATTTTATATAATATGTATTTATATATCTATATTTATAAAGTCTTAAAGTTACAACTGGCCCTTTGAGTGCAACCGTAATACTGATGTGGCCCGTGATGAAATTGAGTTTGATACCCCTGGCTTAGTTGTTAGTTGTGTGTGCGTACCGGGTCGTCGTCGGCCAGCAGCTTGGTGAGCTCCGGTACGGCCCGGGTGGCCAGCTCTGCGTCGTCCTGGTAGTTTATCAGGTGGACTATAGCATTCTTCAGCAGGTGAGAGGGCTCAGCAAGACGCTGCACGTTGCTCTGTTGTGAATGATCTGATTGGACGGGCATGGCTGCCTCCCCCTCAACCAGGGTCTCTGGAAACATGGCCGCCCTGACCCGCTGAGCCCGGGTTAGAGAGAACTGAGAATCTAAATCTGTCATGGGAGAGAAAGAGAGACAGTCAGTGTGTGTGAACAGATAACTAACTGTGGTTCTGCAGCCAATGTATGTGTGTGTCTGAAGTGAAAACAATGCTCAGTAATTATAATCAAGCAGCACTGTAAACCCCAACAGTACTACTAACTCATAAGTATTATGGGTACTGCATTCAAAGCCAAATATAAAGTCAACCGAACAATACACGTATACGTTCTTTTAAACAAAAATGCTGTTTAATTTAATGTGGATCATAGTTTATGGGTGAATATTCAAATTTGAATTTTAACTTCTGAGTGAACAGTCACGCAGCGTCTGACGTCACGAATCGTGAAAAATCCATCCAACATGGCGGCTCTTGCAAGCGATGTTAGAACGTGGTACAAAAATACTGGACTCAAATGCAACGACTCACTTTTTAATGAGAAAAATAAAACAAAGTTTAAACAAAAGATCACTCTTGCAAGGACAAAACAAAACTCTTGATTTCAAACAAAAACTCTCCTCTCTGGTAACTCTCCTCTCTGGTAACACGCTGGGTCTCTGGACATGTGAAGCACACTGAAACAAGACAAACTGGCACAAGACAAAGGGAGACAAGGACTATTTAAACATGAGGGAAGTGGGAACAGGTGGAAACAATCAGGGGCGGGGCAGACGCTGACGATGGCGGGAAAACACACAAAGGGTGGAAGTAACAGGGCCTGAAAAGAAAGACAAGAGGTAAGTACAAATTAAAACAGGAAATGGGAAAACGAGACATGACATGAAAGATGGGGACTTGCCTAGAGATGACAGACAAACATAGACAGACAAGACGTGAAGTAACATGAAAACCTGACTCTACAAAAATACCTGACTAAACATGAAATGACAGACATAAAACAAACACAACTAACACAATTGACGAGACACCACAAGTGAAGGGATTCCACACATGGTTTAACTTGTAAGTACCAAAATAAGTCGTTAAAACAGTTTTTCTTGTTATAATATTGTAAGGATATACCACCCGAAGATCATATGTGATCGTTAGACCCCATTGTTAAATTCGTGAGTTACGTGCACAGCGCCGCAGTTTCTAATGTCGGACTGCCGGTGTTACCGTTTAACTGGTGGCACGGGGAACTCGTGATATTCTATAATGGTGGGAATGTGTCAGGGGCCATTGTCGAATAATCAGGAAGTACACATTTCGATCGCTTCTTCTGTCGTTTACATTTATCTTTTGGTATATTTGTCTGGATAGGAACACTATGATGCACATTCAGTACCAGTGTGTGAGGTTGTGGTTGCGATGCCGATATCCGGACGCGTACAGCGAGGACTACAAAATGACAATGAGGTGACTGGGGATGTGTGTTCAAAACATTGCACGCTTGAATAAATCACTTAAACCAGTTCTTTTTGCCAGACTTATTACTGAATATCATTCTTAATGTGATACCAGTCCATCTGAGACCTGTGTACACCTTCAGACAGCCTACAAGTGAAGCACACGTAGTTTACTCACAGTTTGAAAGCAGCGTAGAGAAGTCTTCAGCTGTGGAGCTGTGACCCGCCCAGGATAAATTGTGATACGACTTCTGTGGCTATCTACCAGCGATCATGTTTAATATTAAAGACTACACACATGTATCCCTTATCAAAATGGTATTCTGCACTTTGCAGCACTCATCCAGATAAGATGTGACAGTTTACTTGGTTAACTTTCGTTATGCATCGATACAGCGACACAAACCGAATGACGAGGATACTCACATTCGTTGAGAACTACAAACACATATGTGACCTGCTCTATCGAAATCAGTCGCATTGACCCAAAGACACATTTTGAGTTGTATACACTGCTGGAAAGAGGATATTCCTAGCTTTCTAATGATATCAGGATTGTTTTTGTACTCCAAATATTAAGCGAAATATGTCACATTATATAATGACTGTCACAGAGTCATCATTTTGAGAAACAGGCCTTCAAAGTTTCCTCTTCTCTGGAATCCATCAATCTGATTGGTTATTAGTGGAGCAAATGATCAAAATATATTTGATCATAATATATCCAAACAAAGATATTTTCGTTTGGATTACTGGTCTGGGGGAAGCTCGTGAGTGTGTGTGTATACATGTGTGTGTGTGTGTGTGTTTGTGTAATTTTGCATTTGTGTGTATTGCGTTTGTTTCCCGGGGAAAACACTCACGAGAAACACCGGCTGTTGTTATGCCTGCTGTGACGTCAAGTTACCCGTTCTCCGCTTGTAATTATGCCTTTACAAGCTACAAAGTTGTATTTATCATAAATTTGAATTTGGCAAAACGAGTTTAATATTCTAAAAGTCAAGACTGTATTTATTTGAAATCAGATGAAAACAAACTGTAACGAACCCCGAAAAACTAGTTTTTTACACAAATCCACTTTTATTTTGAAATCAGCCGTTGCGACTTCCGACTGATTTTGATAGAGCGGGTAACATATGAACACAGCCCTATGTGGATGTCAGCATGAGCAAGAGAAAGATATTCGAGGAAAAGAAAAGTGGGAGAAAGAGTATATTTTCACTGAATTCAGGGGAAAACCACAATGTTTAATATGTGTGCAGACCGTTGCTGTCATGAAAGTAAGCAACTTGAGCCGCCACTACAACACTTCACACAAGGACAAATATGACAGGCACACCAGGGCCGCCAGAGCAGCGATCCTAGCGGACCTGAAAGGGAAAGTACAAAAACAACAGTGCTTTTTCACCCAGGTCACAAGTGTCCAAGAATCAAGTCTGAAAGCATCATATGCTGTCTCACTCTAGCTTGCCAAAGCAAAGAAGCCACTATCAGAAGGAGAGTTGGTGAACACATGCGCCATTGAGATGGCTAACGCCTTTGGAGATGAAAAAATGGCTAAACATTTTGAAACGGTGTCCCTCTCCCGACGCACAGTGACTCGCAGGATTTTTGACATTCAAAGTCATGTGGAGGGAAAGCTGAAACAAATCATGTCTGACTGTTCATACTTTTCGTTAGCGTTAGATGAGAGTACAGACGTTACCGCTGTTAGCCAGCTACTGGTGTACGCAAGATCAATAAATGCGTCATTTGATGTACACGAGGAACTATTAAAACTTGTACCACTGCACGGCACAACAAAGGGAACGGACATTTTCGAAATTCCCATGTTTTTGGAGAACAGCCTTACTGCGGATACAAGTGCGTACTGTGACACATTGAGGGATCCACGCTTTCTCTGTGACATGGCCTTTCTCACTGACATAACTGGACATCTCAATTACTTGAATGTCCGGTTGCAAGACATAGATCAGACAGTGTCCAACCTTTTTGGTCATCTGAATAGTTTTCAGATGAAACTCGGCCTGTTCAGAGATAACCTTGCATCAGATACCCCGAATTTGACACACTTCCCCGCATGTGGAGAGCTGCGCAATGACATCCCCGAATTGGCCGAATGTGAGATGACGATCCACCGCTACAGAGAAGCCCTTAAAATGTTGCAGGATCAATTCAACAATCGCTTTCAGGATTTCCACGACATGCGAGGCACAATCCAGCTTTTCACTGACCCCATCTCAGCGGTTGTGAATGACCAGCCACCTGAACTACAAATGGAACTGTGCGAACTACAAGGCGACTTATTTTTCCAAATTAAACGGAATGAGAGGGGAGTGTCGTTTTGGAGACTGTTGCCCGAGACTCGCTTACCTCTCTTGAGAGATGTTGCGCTTAAACAGGCCAGCATGTTCGGGAGCACATACATATGTGAGAGCAACTTCTCCATGATGAAGCACATCAAATCAAAAGAGAGAAACAGACTGTCAGACGAAACACTGTTTCATCTGATGCAGCTTGGATGCACAGGCATCGATGTTGACATTCCCCTTATTGTGCGTCAGCAGAGACAGGCTACAAGTCTCTTCAATTCCAGTTAGACAACTAATGTCTGGGTTAGTGTTCATGTTTATGCCATGTTAGAGCAGGGTTTATTCTCGCCCGCCACTTCCAGAGGCCCCAGGTGTGCAGCTGGGCTGAGCAGCTGTGAGCGCAGCTTTCTGCTGTGGATGAGAGGGGGGGGGGGGGGGTCTGACTTCATGTTTATGTCATGTTACGGTTTAATCTTAATGCACAATAGTCAATAGCAATAGTTTAAAAGTAGTATTCCCCTGTTAAATAACCTGTTCAATACAAGCATGCCACTTGTAAAAATTAAATAACATTTCTGAACTGATGTTTGTTTTGTGAGCTTATTAGAGGATGTTCCCTTAAAGATCGAAAAATATCAATGAAGATGTCAGACTTATGTATATTTGTTAATAATTAAATACAATACATGGAATTTGTGTTTTTGTGTGTTCCAAGTGAATCTGCGGCCCCCTGGTGGCCAGTATATCAATTATTTGGCCCCCACCATCATCAAAGTTGCTCATCCCTGCTCTACATTGTCCCTCAGCAAGGACATCTGGATGATTCTCCACTGCCTTTCAATGCTACACTCCAACTCCTCGGCATACATTTGGAGGAGTGCAGAGACTATGTGAGTTGATAAGCCTACATTTACTTGAATAAGCCCAAACTTTTTTTTGCATAATTATGACATAAGATTTTACAAACAGTGGCGAGCCGTCAGGGCCCTCTAGGCCCTCTCTGAAGGCCTAAGATATAAAATAATATTTAAAAACATTAAAAAAATATGTATTTTTCTTAATATATTTTATTTAAATATGTTTTTTAGTTATATTTTTCATTAGTTTTACCAAAATAACTACATTTAATTGTATTTAAAATAACATTTCCAAATAAATAAATCCTTCGAATCTGCCTATTCAGTTTGTGTTAGAATGTGGATTAAATAAAGGGTTAAATGAAAGAAGCTCGTCTCTGCAAGTTACTGTGAAGACAGGAGCTGATTGGTGGTCCTGCTGTGAATGTACAGAGGGCCAGCTATAGTAACTGAACGAGAGAGTAATGACAGTACAATTGACCAATCTTCCCTCTAAATGGGTGGGTTTTATTATCGTGGACTTTATGACAAGTTCCGCCCGCTGTGAAACTTTCCATAGCAACAACAACTTCCTGTCAACAGCGTAAACTCGCCTTCAAAATAAAAGCATGCCAAATTACACTTAAGACATACAACTGCGGGGATCACGTGATGCAGCGAAGCTAGGTAGACGCTAGCCCAGGGGCTCTCCATCCTAATTCAATTTAAAACCTTTAAAAACACCCAAACAAATATCAAGGTATAAGAGCAATAAACTGTGCTAGAATGTGAAATTACGTATCCTCAATTAAGCATTGTCCTTCCCTATTACATTTCATTACATTACATTGCATTTGGCTGACGCTTTTATCCAAAGCGACTTACAATAAGTACAATCGACCAGGGAGACACAACCTTGAAGAAAACAGAATCATAAAGTACATCAGGTATCATAGAGCCAAACATTTCAAGTGCTACTCAGCTGGCTTTAGATAAGCCAGTCCTTTATTAGTATATAAGTGCTCTGTTAGCAGTTCATTGTTAGTAATTCTATCGCTCCACGTAGCTCCATGAAAGCAGTATAGTATTGGCTTGGTTTTTGCGATCAGAATCAGAATACCTTTATTAGTCCCACAGGGGACACATACATTTACATTGTTACAGCAGACTAGGGATGGGAACGATTAATCGAATATTCGAAATTATTCACGTATTCGAATAATTATTCAGGTATTCGAATATGAGTTATTAATTTGTTTTTTGTTTTTTGGGAGGGATGCCTCAGTTGAATACATATTATCGAATTGAATAATTCAATGTATACGACAGTGCCATAGCTAAATGTGTTAGGAGACGTCTAAAGGTGTGTTTTGCTCCGCTCACCGGTCCCTCACAGCGGGAAGAGCTGCAGGTGCTGATCTCTCTCTCTCGCGTCCGGTTATACTTCACTCGCGTTTATGTCCAAATCCATCAGATCTAGCTAGTTCTAGCTAACGATATGGCTGCTGCCCCTCCCTACACGCAGATCACGCAGACTCAAACCTCATCTTAGGCCAAAATGTGGCGCTAATGCGATCCACAGCCGTTGTGAGGTTCCGCGCTAACAGTTCATGAGTGTGCTCCCCCGCCCCCTGTCAACACTCGTGACACATGAGTAGCCAGCCTAAACAATAATAGGTGCTGCTTGGCAACCGTGTGTGGCGGCAAAGTACATTTTGACTGGAGGGATTTAGTTTTGCCGGTATTCAACATATTTTACCAGTCATAGTCCGGTAATTATTTACACTCTAAGAAGAGTCCTACACAACAGACATGGCGTCAAAAAGTAGTAATGTGTCGAAATATTTCGACCAGGTTAGTGAGTGCGGTGTAGAGGTCAAACTATGCCAAATTAAACTTATATACATGCTATACCTTGCTATACCCTCAACCTCCGTTCCAGCTGAGAGGGTCTTCTCTACAGCTGGCCTGATTGTGAATCCCGCACATGAAAGCTCTAGGCCAGTGCTTCTCAAAGTGTGGTCCGCAAGTGTTTTTTTATTGGTTAAGTGGTCCTTGGTATGAAAAAGTTTGAGAAACACTGCTCTAGGCCTATAGCTGTCAAACTGTGATCACCAGTTCAATACATTTGATAAATTCGACTTGGTGTCTACACTTATTTGAACATGTATTTAGTTATTTCCAAAAATTATTGCAAACATTTTTGAATTTCTTTTTTTACACAATTTTTTTTGGGGGTTCGAATATTCGAATATACATTTGCTTTCAAATTCCCATCCCTCCAACAGACAAGAGCCAAAGACAGCTTAATGTTACCTAAAGGCATATATATATTGCACATATTGCAAATATTGCACATAGTTGGTATATATCAACAAGAGATAGTCTGTGTTGTTTTGTGCGGGGTCTAGGGGCTGTGCTGGTTGTATAGTCTTGACCGCTGCAGGAAGGACCTGCGGTATCTCTCCGTGAGACAGCGGGGGATGGCATCAGGTCCACCAGAACAACCTGCTGGCTCGTTGCGGATACGTAATTTCACATTCTAGCACAGTTTATTGCGCATATACCTTGACTACGATGCTCAACAGCTCACTGAACGGAACTTTGACGCTGGTATCAGTTTTGTTTCCCACCAATCATGGGAGTATTGTGTATAGAAAGTATTGAGTTATATTTCTGAGGGGGGCCTGTCACTCAGGATGCCAAACTACTCTTTGCTAAGCCCCGCCCCCCCAAGCAACATCAGGGCCAAAAGTTTGAAAGCGAAAAAAAAGATCTGAAAGTGAAAAACGATCTGAAGGTGAAAAGCAATGTGAAACCGGAAAAAACAAGATTTGAAACTGAAAAAATAAGGATTCAAATATCAAAATATATATAAAAGGGAAATCTGAAAATAAATATTTTATTCAAAATAATTGCTGAACTGAATCAAAATAATATTCAACCTGAAAAATGATTTCAAACACTTATTTTTATTTTGAATACATCATTGTATTTTTCAAAGTTCAGGATAAAAACTTGAACTTTCAAATAAATTGTATTTTTTTGAATGATCAAAACTTATGACCCTGAAATAGCTCCATACACTCCCTCCACATCTCACGCACAGCGGTGCGGACATCGGCAGTCACTTCAGACAGACAGGTAGCAGCACCTTCCCACCATGTTATGCCGGCTTTTCTTGGCTTGTTTGAAGGTGAGTGGTAATGAACAAATTACTAAGCTGCCAGTGCCTCAAGTTTAAAACCTAATTAGCCAAAAGACTAAAACATTTAAAACTGTGGTCACAGACGTGCACGCAGTTGTGGGCGGACGTTCGCGTCTATGCGCCTGTCGGGGAGGGTCGCCGGTCGCCCCGGCGTCAAGTCGACACACGCGAGTCCTCAGAAATGAGCCGTTTCTCATTTCTCAAATGTTCACGTCCTCGACTTCTTGGTCCTCTGGCTGCGACCCGGAAACGGATGTCGGCGTGCCGTCTCGAAGGAAAACACATTTCTCTAAAGGCTCGTCGAAGATCGAGTCAGTCTGGAGGAGCCATAACCGAGGATACACTGATTTAGAGGAGAGGAGTCTCTCTGGTGGAGTTATAACCTAGGGTACACTGATTTAGAGGAGAGAGGAGTATTTCTGGAGGAGCTTTAACACACCGATGTATCCTCCGGAGTCGATTTCAGGCCACAGAGACCGGGTTTAAATTAAATTAAACTTTATTCACAACAGGCTATAGTTGCAAGATAGTAGGATGTAAACAGGTATAAGTCTAAGTGTAATTAAAATACATTAAACTATAAAGATAAGCATTAACAGTTAATAGACACATATCAACAGTAGAACATTTAATATTTTCACTGAAAAGAGTAAAGACTAATGGAAAGAGGTGCAGTACACAATTAATAGCATCAAAATTAATCAGTTTACGAAAAACTAATATTGTCATCTCACTCCAAGCTGAACTCTGAAGTCGGCAGCCCTGGACTATATGTATGTGTGGTCTATAACAGAGAAATACAAAATTACAAGTATAATGAGAATCAGTTACTTAAATATACACTGAACAAAAATATAAAAGCAACACTTTTGTTTTTGCTCCCATTTTTCATGAGATGAACTCAAAGATCTAAAAGATTTTCTATATACACAAAATAACCATTTCTCTCAAATATTGTTCACAAATCTGAAAAAATCTGTGATAGTGAGAACTTCTCCTTTGCGAGATAATCCATCCCACCTCACAGGTGTGGCATATCAAGATGCTGATTAGACAGCATGATTATTGCACAGGTGTGCCTTAGGCTGGCCACAATGAAAAGCCACTCTAAAATGTTCCTCCCCATTTGAGCGGTCGACTATTCTTTCCCAATTTAGCATCACATTGGATATGGGCTGAACTTGTCCTGGATTGGAATTTTTCCCGAGCAGGAGTGAGCAAAAATGTGCTTAAAACGCAAATGGTCGACATTATGGGGGGCGGGGCTAATGAAAGCAATTTTGAAATATGTCCGCAAATCCATGAGGAATGTCTATGCCAAGATTCGGGTAGTTCGGAGAAACTATATGTGACTACCACACAATATGGGGCGCTACTGAGCCTTTTTTGCAAAAACATACAATTTGTTTGTACAGTCTGGAAAAGGTCGTGGGCTCTGACGTATGTTCCATGTTTTGCGTCCGTAGCTCATTTTAACACAAAGTTATGTGTCCGTAAGTCATTTTAACCCTTCGATTTTGAGCAAAAAAATGTGTAGGCTGAGGAAGCCCCACTGTACTCAAATGATACCACTCAGGGGCCAGGCCCATAGTGCCAGGCGTTCCGGGTGTGGGTGAAAAATCGTCCCACCCGCCTGAGACAGTATGTCCCTGCGTAACGGGAGCTGCCAAGGCTGCCCGCACAGCAGCTGATATATCTCCGCCAGCCAATACATTGCAGGCCAGTGCGGAGCTATCAGGATCAGCGTGTGGCGATGCTCTCTCACTCTGACCAGAGTCGGAGGTATTAGAGCCAGGGGTGGGAACGTGTACAGAAGGACCGGCGGCCAAGCGTGCGCGAGCGCGTCCACGCCTAACGGTGCATTTAGACCGCGCATTGAAAAGAACAGCTGACACCGAGCGTTTTCTTTTGACGCGAAAAGATCTACCGCGGCACGGCCGTAACATATCCACAACTGACTCACAATTATTGGATGTAGAGTCCAATCTGCATATAGTGGTGCACCTCTGGACAACAGATCCGCTCCGAGGTTCATCACCCCCGGTACGTGCGTCGCTCTCAGAGAAAGGAGACGGCCGCAGCTCCATAGTATCAGTTTGCGTGCCAGCATGTGTAACTGGAGAGAACGCAAACACCCTTAACGGTTTATATACGGTATTGTGGTCGTGTTGTCTGTCCTCACGAGGACATGATGTCCTTTGAGAAAAGGCAGAAAGCGTTCTCATTCATAACACTCTGTTCGATGTCTCACGATGGGATGCGCCTCAACGCGTATGCAAACAGAAGCATCAATCTCATTACGCCAATCCTGATTGGCTGGTGATCTTGACGTCTACGTCAGGGAATCCACCCACCCTTTAAGTAGCTTGCGCTACGTCGCAGCGTCATTCAAACACCTCTTCTCGCTTCAGAGCACATCTCGAATATCAGTAGCCGGGCTAGCTTAACGGTCCACAGACTGAACCCAAGCTAACATTCGGTCGACGGACGCTTGCCGGTTAACTTTTTTGCTTTGCAGAAGAATTGAATAAATATTAACACACCAGTTAATATTGTAATCCGCTTCACCATCAAGAGCCTCCGCCGACGGCTAGCGCAGCAAGCTAGCCTGTCGGGACGGGACCCCTTCATGTCATTTGCCTGTGTGCAGCGCTGTGCAGTCCAAGCCACGGGCAAAGCACTGGGGATAATGGTGGTACAGTAGAGAGCCACGTGGCTTACCCTGACGAACCTTCCAGACTGGGAAAAAGAGGACGTCTTGGACATGCCTATTGTTCCCGAGGGCATATTTGGCTCCACTCTAGCTTCGATGCAGCAGCGGTATGAATCCAAAAAGATGGAGGATGAGGCTCTCCAGCTTTGTCTTCCCCGAAGGGTCCAGCCGCCGCCTTCAACGGCAGGCTGCCTCACGTCCTGCACGTTTCAAGATCCCGAAACAGCAGGGGCCATAACCCGCCCGGGTCTCCAGCCCAGACACTAGGCGAAGACGAGCTGGCCAAGAAAGTCTCTGGTTCCGGCAGCAGCCGCTCAGGCACAGCCGGTCCAGACTTTAAGCCACCAGACGAGGAAGAAGAAAAGGGCGGCCTGACAGCCTCCTCTCCTCGATAAAAGAGCTGGAAGTTCCCTGTTCTCGAGCTCCAGAACACGTTCCAGTGTTAGATGCTCATGTGTTTCCGGGGTGCAACCATGCCCCCATCTTCCCGCCGCCTCGAGTGATGTCAGAACGTCATCCTCAAGTTCGCGCCATGAGGGAAATGGACTTAACATCAAAGACAGCAAGCTCCGCTGCTCGTTTAAGTCACACAAACACATGTCATCACTATTGTTTCTTAATAAATCATTTTCCACTGGTGTTTCCAGGCTTAAAGCCAAGGGCGCAGTCAATGAAAATGAAAAGAAAGACAATAAAAACAATGAACAGTCTGACGTCTACCACCCTTCTAAGAGTGGCTGCTACTTCTCTCAGAAGGTGGACGATGGAAGGGGCTGTGAAGGCATCACCGCCACGCACATGCGCAGTGTCGACCGGGGTTGTCAACCTGGGGTACCACGGTGTACAGACACTAGAGGGCCCCATAACACAACAAATAAAGACACAGAGGGCAGACGACAGGGATGTGACATCTCCACTCGTTTTGAGAAGCGAAAAGTGGAGGATGCTCACAGATTCTGCTTGGGTTTTCAAGACAATAGCACGGGGTTACAGACTCCAATTCGCTGTCACCCCCCCTCAATTTTCGGACATTCTACATTCGCAAGCCCGGGGAGAGTCGGCCCATATTCTGGAGCAAGAGATTCCCTTGCTACTAGACAAGAAGGCTATATCTATAATACCCTCCGAACAGAGTCAGAGCGGCTTTTATTCCAAGTATTTCCTCGTTCCCAAACGGGGAGGGAACGGGATTCGGCCTATACTAGATTTGAGGGCTCTGAACAAATATCTCAAAAGATACAAATTCAGAATGCTCACTCACACATCTCTGTTGCGTCTTGTGCGCCAAAACGATTGTTTCACATCAGCAGAGAGAGTGAAAGCCTTCGGGGCTTGCCTCGCTCATTTCCAGCCACGCAAATATGTTTGCGTGTGTAGCTGCCCTCGGATGGTCACTATGAAATGAATAATGGTACTGCGCCACTGGCTGCACCCGACTTTTCTAGTACGGGGCGTGCCTATGGGTGCTGTCCTATCGCGGAAGGTGGTCACCACAGACGCATGTCTGACGGGCTGGGGGGGTATATACGAAGGTCGACCTGTGAGGGGTCTCTGGAGCAGAGACCTCCAACGGTCACACATAAATTATCTGGAGCTTTTAGCGTTGTTCCTCACCCTGAAACGCTTTCTGCCTTTTCTCAGAGGACATCATGGCCTCGTGAGGACAGACAACACGACCACAATATCGTATAAAAACCGCCAAGGGGGTTTGCGTTCTCTCCAGTTACACATGCTGGCACGCAAACTGATCTTATGGAGCTGCGGACGTCTCCTCTCTCTGAGAGCGACGCACGTACCAGGAGTGATGAACCTCGGGGCAGATCTGCTGTCCAGAGGTGCACCACTGGACTCTACATCCAATAATTGTGAGTCAGCTGTGAGCTCCCACTACGCAGGGACATACTGTCTCAGGCGGGGGGGACGATTTTTCAACCACACCCAGAGCGCTTGGCACTATGGGCCTGGCCCGTGAGTGGTATAACCTGAATACAGTGGGACTCCCTCAGAAGGTGATAAACACTATTCAGAGTGCAAGAGCTTCCTCCACCAGGTCTCTCTATGACTGTAAGTGGAGGGTGTTTGAGGAGTGGTGCCTTCAAAAGGGACACATCTCTTTTCAATGTCCTGTCGGGGTGATTCTATCATTTCTACAGGACCTGATTGATAAACACAGAGCTTTCTCTACGATCAAAGTGTACCTGGCTGCTATTGCTGCATGCCATGTGGGCTTTGAGGGAAAGACGGCTAGCCAACATCCCTTGGTCTGCAGTTTTATGAAAGGGGCTCGCAGGCTCCTCCCTGTTTCCAGGTCACTGGTGCCCTTATGGGACTTGGCAGTGGTTTTAGATGGGCTCACTCGACCTCCATTTGAACCCCTGGAAGAAGCTGACATGAAACGCCTGTCACTGAAGACAGTGTTGTTATTGGCTCTGTCAGTGACATTCATGCGCTCTCTGTACATCCTTCATGCACTCAGTTTGCCCCGGGGCAAACAAGAGTGTTGCTGAAGCCCAACCCTGCCTTTGTACCTAAGGTGGTTGGCTCATGTACCCCCATTGACATTGAGGCATTTCCTCCGCCACTGTGTTCCTCTGAAGAACAGCGGCCGAATTTACTGTGCCCAGTCCGTGCTTTACGCACCTATATGAACAGGTCAAAAGAGTTTCGATGCAATGACCAACTCTTTGTATCCTGGGCTAACCCTCATAAGGGCAAGCCCGTTACCAGGCAACGGCTCTCCCACTGGATTGTGGAAGCGATTGCTCTGGCTTATACGAGTCAGGGTTTGCAGGCACCAACGGGCCTGCGTGCTCATTCTACTCGTGGACTGGCTACATCCTGGGCTTTGTTCAAGGGTGTTTCCATCCAAGACATTTGTGCAGCAGCGAGCTGGTCCTCACCGCTCACTTTTGTCCGCTTTTACAGGCTAGATGTCTCTGCTCCAAGTGTGGCCCGTGCAGTGCTGGGCCCCGTGTTGAGACAGGGTTCTACCTGTTAAGTTCTGGTTGTTTTGGTGATATTCGACATAAGCATGTCTAGCAATACGGGAGTTTCAATATCCCATAGTGAGACATTGAACGAAGTGTTATGAATGAGAACTATAGGTTACTTACGTAACCCCAGTTCTCAGAGTAACATGAAGTGAGATGTCTCACCAGACGGCCCTTCTTGCTAAGGCGAAGCGAGAAGAGGTGCTTATTTTGAATGACGCTGCGACGTGGGTGGATTCCCTGACGGACCACTATTGCGGTAAGCATGTTGTAACTTTCGGTTGTTGGCATTGTCATCTCCGTGTATCCCGTGTGCCTGTTCTGCTGCTGATAGCTTATTATCTTAACTTAATCGATCGTTTTAAAACTCTTGATCACGGCAACTGCCTGACGTTGTAATCACACGTTACTACAGCTTAAGCACTCACAACTCTCCGTCTCTTAGCGACTGTAACTCCACAGTTGCCTACACTCTTTTCGGGTTTGCTAACGGTAGCTACTTTAGCTTGATAGCTAGCCATGACTCTTTCCCCACCCTCTGGTGTTATTTCCTGCACTTCCTGTCTCATGTTTGGTTACTCCCCTACCTCCTTTACTGGTACCGATACATGTGTTAAATGTAGTATAGTTAGGTTGGAGGCGGGAATCCTAGCCATAGAAGCCCGGCTCCGCATCTTAGAAAGTAACTCAGCTACAGTAAAGCCCATGTTAGCCAGTGCGGACCGGCAAAAGGTAGCTCCTATTAGCCGTCCCCCGGCAACTCCCGAGCAGCAGGGAGACTGGGTGACTGTTCAGAAGGGGCATAACGCGAAACCCGCAGGTCCCCACCATCCCGTTCACGTGTCTAACAGATATTCCCCACTCAGCGAGCGACCCGCTGAGAAGCCAACTCTGGTTATTGGTAGCTCTATTATGAGACACGTGAATTTAGAGACCAAAGTCTCCACAGTCACATGCATTCCGGGGGCCAGAGCGGGCGACGTTGAGGCGCATCTTAAACTGCTGGCTAAAAATAAACGTAAATACAGTAGGATTGTTATTCACGTCGGTGGTAATGATGTTCGTTTCCGCCAATCAGAATGCACCGAACTTAATGTGGAGTCGGTGTGTAGTTATGCTAAAACAATGTCGGACACCGTAATCTTCTCTGGTCCCCTCCCCAATCTGATCAATGATGACATGTATAGCCAGCCGCATGTCATCATTTCAGCGCTGGTTGTCTTGGTGGTGCCCAGCAAACAATTTGGGCTTCGTAAATAATTGGACAACCTTCTGGGGAAAACCTGGTCTGATTAAGAGAGACGGCATTCATCCTACTTTGGAAGGTGCAGATCTCATTTCGGCAAACATTTCAGGGCTTTGTGGACTTAATCCATGACAAACTGGAGTTGAGACCAGGAGGCGGAGTCGCAGTCTTACACGCTTCTCTGCGCTCTCTCCTAGGCAGTCATCCATAGGAATCCCGAACCCAATAACATACCCAATATTATAGGTGTGTGTGTCTGCCCAAGGACAATTTAAGGTAAAACCTAATAGAGGTGTCATACATAATAACCTAATAAAAGTAAATGTAACAACTACTACAGTGCAACAAAACAGGAATATTAAATGTGGTCTCTTAAACATAAGATCTCTAGCATCTAAAGCAATATTGGTAAATGATTTAATATCAGATTATAATATTGATATATGCTGTCTCACTGAAACTTGGTTGAGACATGAAGAATATGTCAGCATAAATGAGGCCACTCCACCCAGCCATATCAATACTCATATTGCCAGAGGCGTGGGCCGAGGAGGTGGAGTTGCAGCAATCTTTGACTCAAGTTTATTTATCAATACTAAACCAAAATTAAATTATACCTCCTTTGAAAGTCTCGTTTTTAGTCTTACGCATCCGACCTGGAAAACTTTGCAGCCAATCTTATTTGTTACAGTGTACCGTGCACCAGGTCCTTATTCAGAATTCTTATCAGAATTCTCTGAGTTTTTATCAACTTTGGTTCTTAAAACAGATAAAGTCATTATCGTATGTGACTTTAATATTCATGTTGACGATGATAAAAATAGCCTTACTGTTGCATTTAACTCTATATTAGATTCTGTTGGTTTCTGTCAGAGTGTAAATAAACCAACCCACTGCTATAATCACACTCTCGACCTTGTTCTGACTTATGGTATTGAAATTGAGCAACTATTAGTCGAACCGCATAATCCTGCTTTATCCGACCATTTCTTAGTAACTTTTGAAGTACTGTTACTAGACTACAAAGCATTAGTCAAAAGCTCCTGCAGCAGAAACCTATCTGTTAGTGCTATAGCCAAATTTAAGGAAGAGATTCCACCAATACTTAACTCGATAGCATGTCTGCATGTAGTGGAGGAAACTTATACAAAATGTCCACCACCCCAAATTGATCATGCTGTTGATAGTGCTACAGATGCGCTGCGAATAAAATGAGACTCTGTTGCTCCTTTGAAAAAGAAGAAAATAAAACAACATAAATTAGCTCCATGGCATAATGCCGAAACTCGCAAAATAAAGCAAAGGTCGAGACAACTTGAAAGGATATGGCGTTCCACTAAACTTGAAGAATCTCGTTTAATTTGGCATATTACTCTCAATGAATATAAGAAAGCACTGCGTAAAGCGAGAGCAGCCTACTACTCTTCATTAATAGATGAGAATAAGAATAATGCAAGATTTATTTTCAGCACTGTAGCCAGGCTGACAGAGAGCCACAGCTCCATGGAGCCTTCTATTCCCATAGCACTCAGTAGCAATGATTTTATGTGCTTTTTTAACGACAAAATTGTTACTCTAAGAAACAAAATTAATGACCTCTTGCCTTTGACCAGTATAGTGTTATCAACAGCTCCCGGAAACGTAAGTTCTAATATTACACTAGATAGTAAAAGTAGAATGCTTTTCAGCCATAAACCTTGAACAATTAAATTCAATGATTCTCTCTTCTAAACCATCAACGTGTATATTAGACCCAATTCCAACTAAGCTGTTGAAGGAAGTTTTTCCATTAATTAGCACTTCTTTATTAAATATTATGAATATGTCTTTATTATCAGGCTATGTTCCACAATCATTCAAAGTAGCAGTGATAAAACCGCTTCTTAAAAAGCACAACCTCGATCCAGAGGTTTTAGCCAACTATAGACCTATTTCTAATCTTCCGTTCCTCTCAAAAATTCTTGAGAAAGCAGTCGCTAAACAGCTGTGTGATTACTTAAAAAACAATGATTTATTTGAAGATTTTCAGTCTGGCTTTAGAACACATCATAGCACAGAGACAGCTCTGGTCAAAGTCACAAATGACATTCTAATAGCCTCTGACAAGGGACTTGTCTCTATTCTTGTTTTGCTCGATCTCAGTGCTGCATTTGATACTATCGATCATGATATCTTATTGCAAAGACTAGAGCACTTAGTTGGCATACAGGGAACTGCTTTAGGCTGGTTTAGGTCCTATCTATCTGAACGCTCTCAGTTTGTATGTGACAATGATGAATCTTCCACGCAAACCAAAGTTAGCCACGGAGTGCCACAGGGCTCAGTGCTCGGACCTATTTTGTTCACATTATATATGCTTCCGTTAGGCAATATTATAAGGAATCATTCTGTACATTTTCATTGTTATGCGGATGATACTCAACTATATTTATCAATCAAGCCTGATGAAATGAATCATCTAAATAAAATTCAAGACTGCCTCAAGGACTTAAAAACGTGGATGACCTTAAAGGTGACCTATCATGCTATATTTAAATGATATAGTGTATGACCATACCTATATAAGGTATATTTATACATTTTATTTTTCAAAATACCAAACAGATCATTTTTTAGCCATGCCTCGTTTCGCTCATTTTCGCTTTATTCCAAACCTGCCTATGAAAATTCTGAGCAGCAGCTGACCACGCCCCCAGCAGAAGAGCCGGCGAGAGTCACGTTACCATGCTTGCTGTGATTACGAGTGTGGAATACACATGTCATCTCAGAGCAATGCATGTGTTCAAGCATATTATCAATTTGATCCAGAAACTGAAGCAGCGGAGGTTTTGGTGGAGGTGCAAACATCTCGGTTGCAGCAGGACGTTTCTGAATGGTTAGTTGACAAGCTGTTGTCCCTATTTATTTTTACTCTGTTACGATGCTTGCTACTTATTCCATTCATATTTTGGCTAATTAGCAAGAATGCAATGTGTACAGTTTGTAACTTAGAGTTTGTAACGCAAACACAGCGATACATATATATATATTTATAAAGGGAGACATTCATATTTTCAGCATATATACAATGGCCTCATTGCGTTTAATAGTTTACAGTCCTTTTCTTCCAACATCGTGCAACAACCGTTGGAAAGTTCAATAACTTAGGGTGATAAAAAGTATAATTCCAATACCTCAGTTGTCAGCATTATGTGTTTCATGTGTTTTAAAAGCTCAGTTATTGACTTCTTTCTAAAGGGGTACATGTGCAACTTGCGCCACGATGCCTTCTGAACCGGAGCATGTGCTGCATGGAGATACCACACGTAACATTAGCTTCACTAAGTTGTCTGTTTAGAGAATACATTTTTCACATGTCATTCAATATATGTTTATCACACTAGGTGTAAAGACGGATGCAGGAACATGAGGACTCTGTAACCTGTGTGGTGGACCATCCTGGATTTGGTTTTGACTGAAATTGTAAAACGAATGCTAATATTGTTCATGGAAATAAATACTGGTGTATATGGCTTTATGCAATCTTTCATTCTGTCATTGTACATGTACTATTATATACTACACAGCAATGGCATAACACACCCATGTGTACGACAACAAGTCCACACACAACCTTATGCTTTTGAAATCAGAATATTCTTTACCCATCCAAACATGAATAATCACGACACATTTGATATCAACTCGGAACTTTATTGTCAAAATCAACGGTTATTTGAATCAGGATCAGAGTGGTGATTCCGGCCTGCGTTGTCCTCTGATCCGTGAAATGTCTATGTTAGGTTCAGACAGCAGCCAAATTGAACCGTGTAGCATACCCGGCGATGACCTCCTCCCTGTCAGGTTGCTCATAATGGTTCAGGGTCCACAAAGACTTGGTCGAAGATGAGGTCCATCAAGTTGGCCACGTAGCCTGTGCAATGTTAAAAAAAGCACAACAAAAAAAGTGGTTTAGATTAGTATGCATGTCGTCAACAACAACATACCAGGGCTTTAGCTCCGTTTTACTCGTGGTGTGTGTCCCCTCGCATACATACATACAGTGTTGTATCCTAACACACCCCCATTTATATTCATGTGCGCAAACAAGTAAACATGCAAAAGCTTTTCCATATAACGCTGCAAAAAACAGCATGTCTCATTAGCTTAGCGTAGCGTAGCTTAGCATAGCTTACAGATCGATGATATATGATCGTTCTTACAGACTACAATCACAAAAGCTTTTACATAACGCTGGAAAAAACGGCACTTACCTCCAGAAGATTACGTTTGTTATTATAACTTACTCAATATGATTTTTTAGAGGATACAAAATACTAATACATAGGAGAATAAATACTTGTGTTATCGGCTAGGCTAGGCGTGGCTTTACAGCCTTCACACAGATCGCCATTACGGCAGTCTGAACATGTTCGCAAATGCCTGATAATTAAAATAAAACACAAAGCAAAGACTGCGGAGCGTACAAAATAAAATGTTACAAGAACATATAAACACCTAACCGATTACTAGTTGGGGTTGAGGCGACATTGATACGGCGAAGCTACATGCTACATGCTACAAGCAAGAGATAGCTTTATCAGGAAAAACACCGCTAAATAAAAACTTACAGCTTCAGAATTGGATGTGTCCTCACTGGCCTGGTCCCGGATGGTTGGTATTGATCCCGGGTGTAGCATTAGTTTGGAGGCATATCCGTGTTGGACTTGAGAGAAGTTCATAAACATGTCCGTGGTAAAATGTTTGGAACACACACACAGAAATCTGCCGGGGTCTTCTGGCACATGTCCCTTGAAAATGAAGTCTAGCCACAGATTATTCTCTTTTTGCACTGATGGCATTGCATGCAGTCCCCTGTTCCGAGTCTTGCAGCCAACAACAGCACAACGTTTAACTGGCTTAGACATCCTAACAAGAGCAGGCAGAAACACAGATGTGACTGGGGTTGATTTAGCCTGCCGATAGCCTATATGCGAATGAGAGGTTTGGCAATGCACGTGGCCGTGGCTCATTCCCCTGATAGGTGGAGAGTTGACCAATAAGCGGAGTACGTCTTTGTGACGTAGAAAAGTGTCGGAATGTGGATCCATTTTTTTCAGATCCGTTGCAGCCCCTTTTTTAGAGATTTGGCGAAGGAGGAAAATAGAGAGGGTTGTGTTTTCTGACACTTGGCGAGTTCCCTGGAACACCGGGGACACATAATCATGTATAAAAGACGTACAAAGGTGCATTTTGCATGATAGGTGCCCTTTAAACTTTTTGATGTTAAACACGACCAAAACTGAAGTTATTGTACTTGGCCCGAAGAATCTACGAAACAAATTATCTAAAGATATACTAACTATGGATGGCATTAATTTGGCCTCCAGTGAGACTGTAAGGAATCTTGGTGTTATATTTGATCAGGATTTATCCTTTAACGCCCACATAATATCAATTTCAAGGACCGCCTACTTCCATCTACGTAACATTGCAAAAATCAGGCATATCTTGCCTCAAAACGATGCAGAGAAACTAGTCCATGCATTTGTTACTTCAAGGCTGGATTATTGTAACTCCTTATTATCAGGGTGTACCAAGAAGTCAGTCAAGTCGCTTCAGCTAATTCAAAATGCTGCAGCTCGTGTACTAACCAGAGTTAGGAAAAGGGACCACATTACTCCTGTTCTGGCTGCCTTACACTGGCTCACTATAGAACACAGGATAGAATTTAAAATTCTTCTTCTCGCCTACAAAGCCCTTAATGGGCAGGTGTCATCTTACCTTAAAGAACTCATTATACCCTACTGTCCTACTAGGGCATTGCGTTCCAAGAATGCAGGGTTGTTGGTTGTTCCTAGTGTCTCTAAAAGTACAATGGGAGCCAGAGCCTTTTCTTATCAAGCTCCACATTTGTGGAATCAGCTTCCAGTTTGTGTTCGGGCGGCAGACACCCTATCCGTTTTTAAGAGTGCGCTTAAGACCTTCCTTTTTGATAAAGCTTATAGTTAGGGCTGATTAGATTCAGCCCCTAGTTTTGCTGATATAGGCTTAGTTTGTCGGTTTATCTTACTTCTTCCTTCTCTCTGTCTATACCTGTGTACTCCCATGTTCCGATTAACCCAGCTTCCCCAAATTTCTTTCTTTTTGGTGTCTATATACGCTGGGATCCGGAGTCATGGATGATCCTGCGGTCCTGTGTCCTGCATCGCGAGCCCTGGATCTTGAGTCCTGGATCATAGGTCTTGGATGGATATCCTCGTGGATTCATCTTCCTATTATACACACATGCATTTCCAAACATTTGGACTACCTATGTTGCAAATGTATTATCTTTTCAATTTACACACGGCATCTATTGCACGTCTGTCCGTCCTGGGAGAGGGATCCCTCCTCTGTTGCTCTCCCTGAGGTTTCTCCCATTTTTCCCTTTAAACTGTGGGTTTTCTTCGGAAGTTTTTCCTTGTACGATGTGAGGGTCTAAGGACAGAGGGTGTCGTATTGTCATACTGATATTTTGTACAAACTGTGAAGTCCACTGAGACAAATGTAACATTTGTGATATTGGGCTATATAAATAATCATTGATTGATTGATTGATTGATTGACGTAGACGTCAAGATCACCAGCAGGATTGGCGTAATGAGATTGATGCTGTTTGCATACGCGTTGAGGCGCATCCCATAGTGAGACATCTCACTTCATGTTACTCTGAGAACTGGGGATACGTAAGTAACCTATAGTTTTAGGGTGAGAAACACCGCTAAAAGCTCCAGCTTATATGTGACCGTTGGAGATCTCTGCTCCAGAGACCCCTCACAGGTCGACCTTCGTATATACCCCCCAGCCCGTCAGACATGCGTCTGTGGTGACCACCTTCCGCGATAGGACAGCACCCATAGGCACGCCCCGTACTAGAAAAGTCAGGTGCAGCCAGTGGCGCAGTGCCATTACGCATTCCAAAGTGACCATCACTCTCCGTGCGCCATGACGCCACGGGGTCCAGTCTGAGGGCAGCTACCCAGCGCTGAAAATCCCTCATGTGTAAGCGGCCCAGTCGTACCACCAGGATGGCTGACGCCATGAGCCCCAGCAACCGCAGACATGATCTGAAGAGAACATATTTGCGTGGCTGGAAATGAGCGAGGCAGGCCCTGAAAGCTTTCACTCTCTCCGCTGACAGGCGGGCTGTAAAGGGCACCAAATGTAGGCGTAGGCCCAGGAAGAGTACAGTCTGAGCTGGGGACAACATGCTCTTTTCTGTGTTTAGTACGAAACACAGGTCGAGCAGGTGTTTCACGAGGATATTCGTCTGCGTAATAGCCTCCTGCTCCGACTGTGCAAGAAGGAGCCAGTCGTCTAAATAGATTGCCAGGCGAATGCCCTGTTGTCTAAACGGGGCGATTGCTGCCTCCGTACATCGTACAAACAACCGTGGACTGAGAGACAGGCCGAAGGGAAGTACTCTGTACTCGTAACAGACACCCTGAAAAGCGAACCTCAGATATTTCCTGTGTTGATAATCAGTGTTGGGACTAACGCGTTACAAGTAACACGTTACTGTAACGCCGTTATTTTTGGCAGTAACTAGTACTCTAACGCATTACTTTTTAAATTCAGTAACTCAGTTACCGTTACTACATGGTGCGTTACTCCGTTACTGCGTTAGTTCTTTTATATAGTCAACAGCCAGGCGAACAGAGATGAGAACTGTACAGTACTTGAGTAAATGTACTTAAATACTTCCTGCGTCACATGCGGAGACGGGCTGTGGCTGTGGGCGTGTTTGTGTTGTTTACTAACAAGACTAGCGAATGGCGGCGGCGGAGCCCAAGTCTAGTTTCTCCACCTGGAGATATTCTCACTATTTCACTTTTGTCGAGCACAAAGAAAAGAAAGTTTATGTTAAATGTAAGTTGTGTCCTGGCGGGTCAAAGATCCTATCTACTGCCCAAACCAGTCATTCAAATCTCTTAAAACATCTGCAAAAACAACATGCTGGGACGAAGCTAGTAACTAAGACCGGCACTCAGCCGACGCCACTCCACCTCCACCTGAGCAACAGCGGCTGGATTTTAACCAAGGGACTGCTGGCCAGGGAAAAGTCGATAAAGCCATTGCACGGTATGTTGTAGAACACATGCAGGCTATTGCTACAGTGGAGTCACCCACTTTCTGGGAGCTAGTTAGCATGATACCATGTCCGGGCGGCACACGGCATATGGGACGGAAAACGTTTTCCAACTACCTGGAGAAAAAATATACAAAAATGGAAAGCCAGCTAATATCGATGCAATCCAGATTGCATATAATACATGTCAAGTTGATCAACAGATTGTATTATTCTCCAAAGCAATAACAGTACTGAAATGAAGGCTATAAGGGCATTAATGGGAGCCTATTTTTTTTTTACTAAAAAGTTACTTTTTACAGTAACGCATTACTTTTTGGTGTAAGTAATCAGTAAAGTAACTGAGTTACTTTTGAAATGAAGTAACTAGTAATGGTAACTAGTTACTGGTTTTAAGTAACTAGCACAACACTGTTGATAATATATTGAGATGTGAAAATACGCGTCTTTCAGGTCGATTGATGTGAACCAATCTCCCTGACGCAGGAGACGCAGCAGAGATGCGTGAGTGAGCATCCTGAACTTGTATTTTCTGAGGTATTTGTTCAGAGCCCTTAAATCCAGGATAGGGCGAATTCCGTTCCCTCCCCGTTTGGGGACGTGGAAATACCTGGAATAAAAGCCGCTCTGACTCTGTTCGTGGGGCACTATATTGATGGCCTTTTTTTCTAACAGCGAGAAAAGCTCCTGCTCTAGAATATGGGCCGACTCTCCCCGGGCTTGTGAATGCACAATGCCCGAGAAGTGAGGGGGGGTGACAGCGAATTGGAGTCTGTAGCCCCGTGATATCGTCCTCAACACCCAAACTGAGCTTGTGAGCGCTTTCCACCTCTCGCTCATGAGAGTGAGAGGAGAAGTGGCTTCTGCCCTGCTGTCGGCTCTCTGTGCCTTTATTAGTTGTATTATGGGGCCCTCTAGTGTCTGAACACGATAGTACCCCTGACTGACAACCTCGGCCGACACTGCGCATGCGCGAGGTGATAATGCGTCGGCAGACTCGGTTACCGTCCGCTTATTGAGAGAGGCGACATCTCGCCTCAGAAACGGCACAGTCACCTGACTGTTTATTGTTTTTCTTTTCATTATTTTTGACTGCGCCCTTGGCGTCAAGCCTGGAAACGACAGTGGAATATGCTTTATTGAAAAACGTGGACATGTGCTTGTGTGACTTAGACGGGCAGCAGAACCTGCTGTCTCCAACGTAAAGTCCACGTTCCCCATGGCGCGAACCGGATGTCGTTTGGACATCACACGAGGCGACGGGGAGTTGGGGGCATGGATGGCCTCCGGAAGCACAGTCCAGCGCAGAACAGGTGGAGCTGGAGAACAGGGAACTTCCAGCTCTTCCACCGAGGAGAGGAGGGAAGGCTGTCAGGCCGCTCTCTTCTCCTTCCTCGCCTGATGACCGAAGGTCTGGGCCGGCTATGCCGGTGCAGCCGCAGTTGGAGCTGGGGACTTTCTTGGCCAGCTCGTCCTTGCCTCGTGCCTGGGTGGGGGACCCGGGGCGGGCTGTGGCTTTTGGCGTTTTGGGATCTTAAATTGGGAGGGTCGTGAGGCAGCCTGAGCGAAGGTCTGTCGCGGGGCCGTCGGAGGTGGCGGCTGGACCTTCCGGGGAAGACAGAGCTGGAGAGCCTCGTCTTCTCATTTTTTAGCCTCACACCGCTGCTGCATCGAAGCCAGAGCAGTGCCAAATATGCCTTCGGGGACAATTGGCATGTCCAAAACGTCCTCTTTCTCCCGGTCTGGTAGGTTCGTCAGGTTAAGGCAAGGCAAGGCAAGTTTATTTATAGAGCACTTTTCAACACAAGGCAATTCAAAGTGCTTTACAACAAATGAAAGATATTAAGAAAATGGCATTTAAAATCAGTCATTAAAAAGAAAAGCTAATAAAATAAACATTAAAAGAAGAAATACATGGATAAACATTAAAAGAAAAAATACATGGATAAAGGTTACAGTGCAGTCTAAGATATGAATAGTTCAATTAAAAGCAGCGACAAAAAGAAAAGTCTTCAGCCTGGATTTAAAAGTAGTCAGAGTTGCAGTGGACCTGCAGGTTTCTGGGAGTTTGTTCCAGATATTTGGAGCATAATAACTGAACGCTGCTTCTCCATGTTTAGTTCTGACTCTGGGGACAGAAAGCTGACCAGTCCCTGAAGACCTGAGAGATCTGGATGGTTCATAATTTAGCAGGAGGTCAGAAATGTATTTTGGGCCTAAACCATTCAAAGCTTTATAAACCAGCAGCAGTATTTTGAAATCTATTCTTTAACACACAGGAAGCCAGTGTAAAGACTTCAGAAAAGGAGTGATGTGATCCACTTTCTTAGTGTTAGTGAGGACTCGAGCAGCGGCGTTCTGAATCAGCTGCAGCTTCCTAATAGATTTTTTAGTGAGACCTGTGAAGACACCATTGCAGTAGTCCAGTCTACTGAAGATAAAAGCATGGAAAAGTTTTTCCAAATCCTGCTGTGACATTAGTCTTTTAATCCTAGATATGTTCTTTAGGTGATAGTAGGCTGATTTAGTAACTGTTTTAATGTGACTGTTGAAACTCAGGTCAGAGTCCATGACTACACCTAGATTTCTGGCTTTATCTGTTGTTTTGAACATTGCAGACTGAAGCTCAGCGCTAACTTTTATACGTTCTGCCTTGGCTCTAAAAACCATTACCTCAGTTTTATCTTTGTTTAATTGGAGAAAGTTCTGACACATCCAGTCATTGATTTGTTCAATGCACTTACTCAGTGTTTGAATTGGAGCATAGTCTCCTGTTGAAACTGTTACGTAAATTTGTGTGTCATCTGCATAGCTATGGTAACTTATTTTGTTGTTTTTGATTATCTGAGCCAGTGGTAGCATGTAGATGTTAAAGAGAAGAGGCCCCAAGATGGAGCCTTGAGCAGTGTGCGAAATACGGGGGGGTCCGGGGGAGCTCGACCCCCCCGATTAACACCTGAGCCCCCCTGAAAGCCTCAACAGCAACATTTAGGGGGGGTCTGAAATTATAATATGTATTTGTCACTTGCAATGGTCACTAAAATGTTTTTAAGCTTACTATGTCCAGTATTCATAATTCAAAACATTTATTCACAAATATCTTCTATTTTGGCTGTCAAAAGCAGAGCCAGCCGCCGTGACGCGGGTACGCTGTGTGACGCGGACACAAATTATGCAAATTAGCCATGCGCGGCAAAGAGGAGAGAAAGACGTTACATTAGAGAGGACTACAATGTCTAAGAGAAAGCTAAACCAAAGTGTTTCACTCGCGCACTTTGGGTTCACATCCAAAAAAGTGACACCACGAGATGACCAAGAGACACCCAGAGATGATGCTGATGATGCAGCAGCTAGCACAGCACTCGCTACCAGAACCGTTAGCGAGTCGGGGGCTCCTGTCCCGCCCAGTCACTCCCCAGAAGGAGGTGAAGTTGAGGCAGAGCGCTCAGAAGACGCAGCAGTTGCGGAGGTAGCTGCTACTGCTAGTGACTTTCCGCCGGCTGGTTGGACAACGAAGCAGGTGGGTGAATGGAAAGACCGCAACCCCTGGCTTGACATTAAGGCTGGAAAGTTAGGATGCTTAGTGTGTAGGAAAGCAAAAACGTTGCTGCTAAAGGGACCGGGTTTACACCTCGCGGAAGAATGGATCAATGGTGATGTTACTAGCCCTGATGCAAAACAGCTACGAAAGAAGATCTACAAACACAGGGACAGCCAGGCCCACGCGAGGTCAGTGGAAATAGTACAGATGAAAGACAAAGAAACCCTCCCAAACTGTTTCATTTATGTACAGTCCGATTTACTCAAGAAAACAACAGTCTCGTTTAGAACAGCTTACACCGTAGCAAAGGAAAGGCTATCTTATAAAAAGCTCAACCCCCTCATGACAATGCAGGAGCTGAATGGAGCCGAAGTTGGGAATATCCACAAATCTGACCATGCATGCGCAGAAATAATAAGTCACATTGCAAAGGAAATGCGCCGCAAGTTCGTCTCTAATGTGAAAGAAATGGATTCAAAGGTATCAATCACAATTGATGAAAGTACCGTTCACGGTCGTCCCTATCTAATCATTTACGTAAGATGTGATGTCAGTGGTAAGGGGGATGTAGATAATGTGTTCCTGGATATAGTGGAACTTACAGATGGGGTCGATGCTGAATCAATTTATAACTCAATGATGGCGAGTCTATATAAAGCTGGAATGGATGATGACTTTTTGAAGATGCACCTAATAAGCATAGCCACCGATGGGGCTGCAGTGCTCACGGGAAAAGCCAGTGGGCTTGTCGTCAGGCTCAAAAACAAGTTTCCGAACGTGCAGTCTGTACACTGCCTGGCGCACAGACTAGAACTGTCAGTCAAAGATGCTCTTAAAGAAGTGGGTGGCACTAATCAGTTTGAGATATTTATTTCACATTTATACTCACTCTACAATCAGTCAACCAGGAATTCCAGATTGCTGAAAGAAGCAGCGGCCGAGCTCAACATGGAAATACTGAAAATAGGTCAAATTTTCACCATCAGATGGGTTGCCAGCAGCTTTAAAACAGTAAAAGCTGTATGGAAAGATTTCCCCGCACTAGCACTCCATTTTAAAACATCCAGTGAGAACACATCACGTAATGATCTTGAGAGGCAAAAATACAAGGGACTTTTCAAGCACCTAACCAACTCAGGATTCGTGGAAGATTTGGCTGTCATGAAAGACATCCTGCGTGAACTCCAGAGCCTGTCTCTCAAGCTGCAGAGAAGAGAAATGACACTTGTGGACTCAAGTGTCCACATCAAACAAACCATACATATGTTGACCGCCATGAAGACGACCGGGGGGAGATCAACGAAGAAGGCTGAACAGGGCGTCTCATCGGGCTTTTTTAAGGACGTAGAGCTGACAGAAGGCAGGGGGAAAATAAACAAGCCTCGTTTTTATGAATCGGTGGTTGCTACTCTAACCAAGCGCTTACCGGAGTCAAGCTTGGTCCAGACGCTCAAAGCTCTTGATAAGCGCTTTTGGCCTGGAGAGCAGGAAGACTTGACTTTGTTTGGCGAACAAGAAGTGCACCGTCTTGCTAAATCGCTCGGAGAACCAGCCGGGGAGGCCGTGGGGCAGTTTAGAGACTGGAAATTGCAGGGCACTCCACCGGGCAAAACACTGGAACGGCTATGCATAGCAAGTCGCACTTACCTCCCCACGTCTGCTGAGTGCGAAAGAGGCTTTTCCGCCGTGAATAACACCGACAACCAGAGCCGCAACAGGTTGCGCGAGGAGAGCCTGTCTTCGCTTCTGTTTGTGGACCTAAACGGATCCCCTTTGGACAAATTCGACCCAGTGCCGTTCGTGAAAAGCTGGATTAAAGCAGGACATCGTCTCTCTTCTTCTTGGAAACCAGGACGGCAACGAGAAGAAGTCGAGCCAAGGCATCTTTGGTCTATTCTCACTTAAGGTAAAAGACTATTTTTTTCGATCTTTGCTGTGCATAAGATGAGCGTGTGCGTATGTCCTGTGTGGATTCCGGGGTTAAGAATAGCATAATTAGCCTTGGCGTTCAAGTTAGTGTGTGTGTGTGTGTGCGTGTGTGTGTGTTTGCAGGGCCGCACCTCCCTACACGCAGACCACGCAGACTGTGTGTGGGTGTGAAGGTGTGTGCAGGCCCGCCCCTCCCTACACGCAGATCACGCAGACTGTGTGTGTGTGTGTGTGCGTGCAGGCCCGCCCCTCCCTACACGCAGAGCACGCAGACTGTGTGTGTGTGTGTGTGTGTGTGTGTGTGTGTGTGTGTGTGTGTGTGTGTGTGTGTGTGTGTGTGTGTGTGTGTGTCTGAGACCAGCTCTGCTCCCATTTCCTCGCATAGAATCGAAAACAGATGGCTCTTTAACGGTCGCGTATTCATTCATATGAACGTTAGAATATATAATTATTTGACAGCGCCCGGTTGAGAAACGCTGCTACTACTGATTGTCTTGGATTGCATCCATGAAATATAGCATATTGAGAAATCTTCGACCGGTATATTGCGCAATAAACGGGAGATGGGGACCCCCCCGATTATTGACGGGTATTTCGCACACTGGCCTTGAGGAACCCCACATGTCATATTTGTCAACTCAGATGTGTATTTACCAATAGAAACAAAGTTGTTTCTGTCCTTTAAGTAGGATTCAAACCAATTTAGGACGGTTTCCGAAAGTCCCACCCAGTTTTCCAGTCGGTCTAGTAATATGCTGTGGTCAACAGTGTCAAACGCAGCACTGAGATCTAATAATACTAACACTGAAGTTCTGCCACTGTCTGTGTTTAAGTGGATGTCATTAAAGACCTTTACAAGAGCAGTCTCAGTGCTGTGGTTTGGACGAAAGCCTGACTGGAACACATCGAAACAGTCATTTAAATGCAAAAAATTACTCAGCTGTTGAAAAACAACTTTTTCAATGATTTTACCTAGAAATGGGAGGTTTGATATGGGCCTGTAATTGTTCATTACTGAAGCATCTAGATTATTCTTTTTTAAGAGCGGTTTAATGACTGCAGTTTTCAGGGTCTGTGGAAAAATACCTGAGTGAAGTGATTTGTTTACTATATGAAGTAGATCTGAGGCCATGCAAGGCAAAACATCTTTAAAAAATCCCGTTGGAATAATATCAAGGCAGCGGGAGGAGGATTTCAGAAGTTGAATAATGTCCTCTAGGTTTTTATCATTAATCTGATGGAATTGTGTCATGGTGTTTGAATTGATGTTAAGTGGACACAGAGACAACACATTTATTGTTCCTGATGCAGAGGCACTGACTGCTTGTCTTATTTTCTGAATTTTGTCAGTGAAAAAAGAGGCAAAATCATTGCACGCCCTGGTGGATAGAAATTCAGAGGCTACTGACACTGGGGGGTTAGTTAGTCTGTCGACGGTAGCAAACAAGGCACGTGCGTTGTTTTTGTTTTTGGTAATGATGTCAGAGAAGAACGATTGTCGTGCGTTTTTCAATTCCAAATAATAAAGGCCAAGTCTCTCTTTATAGATTTCAAAGTGAACCTGGAGATTTGTTTTTCGCCACCTACGTTCAGCTTTTCGACACTCTCTTTTTTCTGTTTTCACGGTCATGGCCTTTCTCCATGGAGATATTTTCTTGCCAGTCACTTCCTTTACCTTAGTTGGAGCAATGGCATCTATAATATTTTTAATTTTTGAATTAAAATGATCTACTAGCTCATTTACTGAGATGTTAGCAGGGGCAAGTGTGGAATAAAAATTCTGAGTAAACATTTCCCTAGTATTTTCAGTTAAATATCGCTTTGTGGTTACCTCTTTTTGAACATTTTTGTGAACAGAAATAGAGCTCTCAAAGAAAACACAGGAATGATCAGAGAGTGCAACATCAGTCACCACAACCTTAGAGATATTCAGATCCTTTGAGATAATTAAGTCCAGAGTGTGCCCCTTATTGTGCGTGGGCTCCGTCACATGCTGAGTCAGTCCATTGCTATCAAGAACACAAAACAGTTCTTTTGCCCCTCTGTCCTGAGGGTTGTCAACATGGATGTTAAAATCACCAACAATGACTAAACGGTCAAAGTCAATACACACTATAGACAGCAGTTCAGTAAAGTCATCATAAAAGCTTGCACAGTATTTGGGTGGTCTATAGATATTTAGGAACAGAGCTCGAGAGGAGCATTTCAGCTGAAGGGCCACATATTCAAAAGAAGCTAAGTTCCCATAAGATGTCTTCCTGCATTGAAGGGAATCATTGAACAGAATAGCATCTCCACCTCCTTTATTATGCATTCTTTCCTGACTCATAAAACTAAAGTTGGGAGGGGTTGATTCGATAAGAACAGCTGCACTGTTATTTTGTTCAATCCAAGTTTCTGTTAAAAACATAAAATCGAGATTGTGCTCAGTGATAAAATCATTGATTAAAAATGTTTTTCCTGCCAAAGACCTGACATTTAATAAAGCTAGTTTAAGTTTGTTAAACACACTATCAGTCAGGTTTTTTGTAACAAGCTGTGGCTGACATGGAATCACTGCTAAATTAGATAAACTCACACAAAGTTTGAGCGCTTCCTGTATCTAAGATGATTCACCGCTCTTAATCTATTACCTATCAACACAGATATCGGCAAAGCTATAGGCAGGCAGGGCCCTGGCATGTCCTGGAAAGAGTTGAGAGTGCCATACGCCGCAGCGTCATTCAAACACCTCTTCTCGCTTCGGAGCACATCTCTAAATTTGTAGTAGCCATTTCAAGGTTAAGCCACCTGGCTCTCTCTTGCACCACCATCATCCCAAGCGACTTACCCGCGGCTTGGACCGCACAGCGCTGCCTGCGGAGGCAAATGTCCTTGATGGCGGTAATTTCATCCCACACAGCAGGCTCAGGTTTATTTGTCATGTCTTCGCACAGCTCTGCTTGGTAAGCAGTCAGCATCGATGAGACATTGAGCGTCCTGACAGACAAAGCCGCCGCTTTGTAAGCCCGTTCAGTCATTGCTGACTGAAAACGATCTGCTTTTGTCGGCAGTGTGGGGTTCCTGTTAGACGTCGAAGACAGCTGCGGTTGGAGGTGGGCTGCAACAAGCGGCTCCAAAGGAGGCATGCGAAGCAAGCCCAGTTTCTCCATTCCCTCGAAATCCAAAGAGGAAGCTCCCTGGATCAGGGACTTACTTCTGAACAGACACCTTGTCTAGCAGCTCTGGAAAAACTGGGAGAAGCTGTCTTGCCATCCTCGCAGCCTGGGGCAAATTCTTCCCCTCGTAGCGAGACCTGGTGGTCTCCTTTGCTACTTCAGGCCAGGGGGACGCAGCGCGTTGACACACGGCTTGCAAGTCCATGCTGAGACGGGGCGAAGCTGGCATGCTTTCGCCCGGAGGAGCAGACACAGCATCAGGCTTGGCAGCCTGAGCGGATGAGACGAAAATATCATCCTCGTCTTCGTCTGAGTCGGATAAGAGAAACTCAGAGGCACCCTCTTCGTCTTCCTCTATATAATCCAACTCCAGGACATCCTCCGGGGGCGTCGATAGACTTCCGGGCATGTTCCAGCCCAAGGCAGGACGAGCAGACCTGGTGTGAGTCCGTGCTCGATATTTTATACCCGCAGCCGCAAAGTCGAGCCTCAGAGCCTCCGTCTCCTCTGGTGTGAGGAAGAGAAGGGTCCATCCTGGATAGCCGGAGTGCCGACTTGGAGGGACGAAACAACAACTGGTATGTTGTCACGATTATCTTGTAATGTCACAGTTCTATGTCTAGGTTTGGGTGTTTTTGCTGTTCTCTCTGTCATGTTTTCCTCCTGGGTTATTGTCTGGTCCTTTTCCCTGTGTTTTTCCTCCTGTCGTTAGTTTCCCTGGTGTGTCTCGTTATCTGATTGTGTTCACCTGTGGCCCTTGTGTTTCTCCTCCCCTGCCCGGCTGTTTCTCGTCTTGTGATTATCCCTCCCTGTATTTAGTCTTGTCTCGTCCTGTGTTCAGTGTTGGTGCTTCTTTTATTTGTGACGGAGTTCACCGTGGAGTGTTTTGTTTGTCCATGTTATATGTTAAGATAAGAAACCTTGAAATAAAGGTATTATCAGTGTTATCTGCGTTTGGGTCCTACCTGCTTCACTCTGCGTATCAGAAAGCACCAACCAAGAAATGGACCCAGCGGATTTTGATGAGTTTAAGTTGGATCTGTTCGATCTAGACTTTTCTTTACAATGTTATCATGCCGAGTGGAAAGGAACGTCTTCTAGAAAGGACAAAGAGGCTATTCTCGAGAAGGCACGAATGGAGGTGGCCGAAATGCCTTGGTTGAGGAGCTCGTTGCCGGAGTGGTTACAGCTGTTCACAAGTTGTCCTGAGGACTGGTCTGACGCTTCTAACCCTTTCCTCGGATCCGACTACAGTCCTGGTGGAGGTCCACGGAGTATTCAGGCGGCTGCTAAGAGGAGTCGTCGCAAGGCCAGGTTAGCCCGAGCCCCAGCAGCCATGGTTCCGGCTACAGAACCGGCCCACACAGCGATGGTTCCGGCCCCAGTTCTGGCCCCAGCAGCCATGATTCCAGCCCCAGTACAGGCCCCAGCAGCCATGGCTTCATGCTCCAGTACCGGCCCACGCAGCTTTAATTCCATACTCCATTACCTGTCTTACACAGCCAGGGTCCAGGCTTCCGCTCCGCGCCCAACAGCCAGGGTTCCAGCCCCAGTTCTGGCCCCAGCAGCCATGGTTCCGGCCCCAGTTCCAGCCATAGTTCCGGCTCAAGTACCAGCCCCATCAGTCATGGCCCCGACTCCAGCACCTCGTCTGCTGCTGGCTCTCCAGCCGACGCCAGCACCCCGTGTCCTGTCGGCGTACCGGCCGACTCCAGCACCTCGTCTCTTGTTGGCTCCCCAGCCAACACCAGCTCCCCGTGTCCTGTCGGCGTACCGGCCGACTCCAGCACCTCGTCTCTTGTTGGCTCCCCAGCCAACACCAGCTCCCCGTGTCCTGTCGGCGTACCGGCCGACTCCAGCACCTCGTCTGCTGCTGGCTCTCCAGCCGACGCCAGCTCCTCGAGTCCTGTCAGCATACCGGCCGACTCCAGCACCCCGTGTTCTGTTGGCGAACCAACTCTCTCAAGTCTCCCCTCCAGACACTTCTCAAGTCCCCTCTCAAGTTCCTACCGGAGTCCTCTCTCGAATTCCCTCTCTAGTCCCCTCTCGAATTCCCTCTCTAGTCTCCTCTCAAGTTTCCCCTCCAGTCTCCTCTCGAGTTCCCTCTCGGGTCCCCTCTCGAGTCTTTTCTCGAGTCCCCTCTCAAGTCACCTCTCAAGTTCCTACCCGAGTCCCCTCTCGAGTCCCCTCTCAAGTTTCCCCTCAGGTCTCCTCTCGAGTTCCCTCTCAAGTCCCCTCTCAGGTCCCCTCTCGAGTTACCTCTCGAGTCTCCTCTCGAGTTCCCTCTCAAGTCCCCTCTCAGGTCCCCTCTCGAGTTACCTCTCGAGTCACCTCTCGAGTTCCTTCTCGAGTCCCCTCTCCAGTCACCTCTCGAGTTCCTTCTCGAGTCACCTCTCAAGTCAACTCTCCAGTGTCCTCTCGAGTCACCTCTCAAGTCAACTCTCCAGTGTCCTCTCGAGTCACCTCTCAAGTCAACTCTCCAGTTTCCTCTCGAGTTCCCTCTCAAGCCCTCTCTCGAGTCCCCACTCAAGCCCCTACTCATGTGCCGTTGGAGGTCCCGCAGACTAGTCTTCTGCCGGGGGTCCTGCCAACCCCATGTCCTGTACCGTTGGAGGTTCCGCTGGGGGTCCTGCCAACCCCATGTCCTGTCTCGTTGGAGGTCCCGCCGACTACTCTCCTGCCGGGGGTCCTGCCAACCCCATGTCCTGTCCCGTTGGAGGTCCCGCCGTCTACTCTCCTGCCGGGGGTCCTGCCAACCCTGTGTCCTGTACCGTTGGAGGTTCCGCTGGGGGTCCTGCCAACCCCATGTCCTGTCTCGTTGGAGGCCCCGCCGACTACTCTCCTGCCGGGGGTCCTGCCAACCCTTTGTCCTGTCTCGTTGGAGGCCCCGCCGACTACTCTCCTGCCGGGGGTCCTGCCAACCCTGTGTCCTGTACCGTTGGAGGTTCCGCTGGGGGTCCTGCCAACCCCATGTCCTGTCTCGTTGGAGGCCCCACCGACTACTCTCCTGCCGGGGGTCCTGCCAACCCTTTGTCCTGTCTCGTTGGAGGCCCCGCCGACTACTCTCCTGCCGGGGGTCCTGCCAACCCCATGTCCTGTCCCGTTGGAGGTCCCGCCGACTACTCTCCTGCCGGGGGTCCTGCCAACCCTATGTCCTGTCCCGTTGGAGGCCCCGCCGACAACTCTCCTGCCGGGGGTCCTGCCAACCCTGTGTCCTGTCCCGTTGGAGGCCCCGCCGACTACTCTCCTGCCGGGGGTCCTGCCAACCCTTTGTCCTGTCTCGTTGGAGGTCCCGCCAACCACTCTCCTGCTGGGGGTCCTGCCAACTCCTGGTCCTCTTCCGTGGGGGATCCTGCCGAAGCCTGTCCCGCCGGCTCCGGTTCCTGTCCGGCCGACACCGGGTCCTGCCCGGCCTCCGGAGCTGTCTGGTCTTCGCCCTCCATCCCGACCCTCTGTGAGCCGCGGTCTTCGCCCGCGGGCCCGGCCCCCTGACTCTTCCTGCCGCTGCCCTCGTCCTCGAGCCCGGCCCCCTGACTCTTCCTGCCGCTGCCTTCGCCCTCATGCTCGGCCTCCTGAGTTCGCCCGCTGTGGCCTTCGCCCCACCTTGGACTCTGCCTTGCCCCCGGGCCGTCCGCCCGAGTCCCCCTTCTCGGCTTCTGCTTTGCCCCCGGGCCGTCCGCCCGAGTCCCCCTTCTCGGCTTCTGCCTTGCCCCCGGGTCGTCCGCCCGAGATCCCTTCCTGGTCCTCTACTGTGCTCCTGGGCGGTCAGCTTAGTCCCGTCCTCCGGACCCCCTCCACCCACCCTGCTTGAGGTTTTGGACTTTTGTTTGTTTTGGGGACGTCTGGGATCCGTCCCTTGAGGGGGGGGTTCTGTCACGATTATCTTGTAATGTCACAGTTCTATGTCTAGGTTTGGGTGTTTTTGCTGTTCTCTCTGTCATGTTTTCCTCCTGGGTTATTGTCTGGTCCTTTTCCCTGTGTTTTTCCTCCTGTCGTTAGTTTCCCTGGTGTGTCTCGTTATCTGATTGTGTTCACCTGTGGCCCTTGTGTTTCTCCTCCCCTGCCCGGCTGTTTCTCGTCTTGTGATTATCCCTCCCTGTATTTAGTCTTGTCTCGTCCTGTGTTCAGTGTTGGTGCTTCTTTTATTTGTGACGGAGTTCACCGTGGAGTGTTTTGTTTGTCCATGTTATATGTTAAGATAAGAAACCTTGAAATAAAGGTATTATCAGTGTTATCTGCGTTTGGGTCCTACCTGCTTCACTCTGCGTATCATATGTTACTGTTCAATAATCAAAAACCTTACCGTTGAAAAAAACGGCGGGGCAGAATTGAGTATTAACTGGTGTGTTAATATTCTAATCTTATGCGAAGCAAGTGTAGCCTGCAAGCGTCCGGCGACAGAAAGTTAGCTTAGAGTGGTTCAGTCTATGAACAGTTAAGCTAGCCAGGCTACTACAAATTTAGAGATGTGCTCCGAAGCGAGAAGAGGTGTTTGAATGACGCTGCGTCGTAGCGCAAGCTACTTAAAGGGTGGTCGGATTCCCTGACGTGGTCGTCAAGATCAGCAGCCAATCAGGATTGGCGTAATGAGATTGTTGCTTCTGAGGCATTCGCGGGGAGGCGTATCCCATAGTGAGACATCAAACGGAGTGTTATGAATGAGAACTTATCTTTCGATCCCATTTGAATTGTGCCATGAATTACACATAAGATGTTTGTCAATCTTAAAAAATAATTTCCATGTCAAAAAAGTCACAGTTTGTCGTAAAACTATTGAAATATAAGACTATGAAAAATAAGCAACTAGGAAGACTACAAATCCCAGAGTCGCAAGTGATGTCACAATTGTTTTCCTCCACTAAGAGATAGCTTTGATCAGCGCAATATAGATATAATCTATCTATATGGCGCTGGCGAAGATAAGATAACTTTAACAAGATGCCTGTGTGCTTAGTACCAGGTTGTTATCATACCAGCAATGTGTCTTGCTCGTTCTTTCGCTTCCCGTCTGATGAAAGGACCAGGGGTGGCTGGATCAAGTTAGCTACCGAGCTAGTAGCTAGCACGTTAGTTAGCATTACAGCCTTGTCATTTTTATTAGCCTTAATATGAAGTAACATTAAGAAACCCAAAATGTTAAACAGTAAGAGTAGTAGTCATATTTCGTGAACCCTTTGAAGAGTACTGTCACCGGTGTGATCATTCTATAATACACAATGTAAGCCCGGGGGAGAAATGCTAACGCTAGCATCGGCGATCGCCGATCTTTTCTACTTCATGCTATCTGCACAAATGGTTGACATTAAACATTGAAAATACCAGGCAGTTCAGAGAGAATCAAAGGAAGGCAGGTAGGCAACTTTGCATGACATTCTTCTGGACGTGTTTCAGTGTGGTGATAGTGAGGGTAGTCAATCGTTTTGTTGACAAAACAGTAGTGATGGCCATCTTGATGACGTGTGTTGTTCTGCGAGACCAGAGATGTAGTTCATTGAGCGTTTCACACAAACAAATGTGTTACAGTTTTACGACACATTTTTTTTTTTTACTTGCAAAATTATCTTTTAAATTGACAAACATCATATGTGTAATTCGTGGCACAATTCAAACGGGATCGAAAGATAATCTTTCTCTCTCCATTGACTTCAATACATAATTTTCGAAATAACGTCCACCGGAAGGGGAGGGACTTCGCCACTCTATTATAAAATATCTATATTTCGTCCATCCGTTCTTGAGGTATACATTTGTGGTGTTTTTGGCGCCACCTATAGTCCAAAAAGAACATGCTTTCGTGTGCCTATTCCCCAAGACAGACTGAACCTCTCAACCAAAATCTGTGATAAATGGATACATTGTTGATGAGATATGAGCATTTCTGTCTAAGCCACACCTTTTTGCTAATGTTGGAAATGTTGAACCCATAGATTCCAGAATGTAAAATGTTTCACCAGTCCTGGCAGCTGTGTAAAATGTCGCTACATGAATGGCGTGGTAAAGCCCTGGAAAACAGGTTGAATGCGCAGACCAAGAATTATAAGAATAATAGTTCTGCGAATAACAATAGGTCTTCGCACAGGCAATTTATCATGGGCATACATGCTAATGTACTGTACTTAAGGGGAGACTGACACTAAAGGTGAATACAGTAACATGTGTATCTAATAACGTCATCACAATCGCAAAACATTGATATGCAAATTAGGCGTTAACTAGGCCTAATTAAAATGCACTAATTTGCATGCAGTTACCAAGGCATTGCAGGTGAAAAGGATAAAACAAAAAACATATCACCTCACAACTTCCCCAGATAGTTACTTAAGTCCAGTCAGTATTTCCCCCTGAAATGTTATGTTTAAATATGCAGATTAGCTTTAGATCTATAGATTAATTCAGACATGCAGTAAAACAAACACCATTTATATGTGTTACAAGCAGTAGCGCTGAGCAAAGTGACTAGAACGCAACCACACACTTTAAAAAATCACACTTCATAAAGTCAGGCAACACTAACCAGGCTTCGTGTGATTCTGTTTATTTGTACCTTACTTTGACCATCCGTTTGCTTTTGTGTCGCTGTGATGCCAAACAGCGTCAATTCATACTGACACACATTCACTTATGGGGAATTGGGGATATTTATCAGCTGCTTGTGTGACAGTCAGACAGTGAATACTTCACAGCGGCCACTGCTGTGAGTTAACGGGAGAATAAACTCCAGTGGACGAGCAGCACTACAGCGGTCGGTAAATGCAGCTGAAACACATTACTAAACAATGAAAAGTATAAGGTTGGAGAAGTAGTTATTTAATTTAATCTGGCTTCGTATGATTAAAAGTAACACGATCATCGACCCGACGCAGTCCCCCATTGTTGTTGTTGTGAGCGAAGCACGGCGCTAGAACGGGAGCTGCGTTGGTGTGAAAGGGGCAACAGTCACAGACTATGGCTGTGACTTGTGTGTGACTGACCCGAGCTTGCGCCTCGTCGTTCCGATAGCTCCGCCCCTTCGCTCCAACCCCCCTCCCTCCCCCCACATCCACAGGTGAAAATTACTTTAGCGACACATTCATTGCAAGAAGTGTAGCAAAAGTCAAGGCCGCAGATTCGTCGATGTATACTGCCACAGAGCAGATTCGTCAAGTTGTAGTGACTGATTTGAGAGGTTGTAATAACCAAGTTGCAGCTGTAATGGAAAATATATTTAAAAAAAATATATTTTTCTGCAAGTGAACATTTCATGACGAAGTTCATTTTTTTTGTACAAGCTACAAAACTTTTTTTTTCAAGTGGAAATGTATGCACACAAGCTCAGATTTTTTTTCTGCAAGTGCTCACATCAGGTTTTACAAGCTCTCACATTTTGCACCATATCTACCTTCATACGTAGCCCCCGCCGGCCGGGACTATGGGGCTTAACAGGTACATGAACATAGTAATTGAGTAAATGTACCTGATTACATTCTACCCCTGGTAAAGTGGACACTGACAGCACTAGGGATTGAAAGTACATCATGAGATGTAAGAATTATAGCCCATAACAAGGTTGGATAGCTTACACATTCCTCTCTACATTAAGTTGAATGTTTTCTATATTCTCTGTTTGTGATGAAAATTCTCAACATCTATTAGCTTTGAAAGTTCAAGCATCCCTGTTCTTGAAAGGGCCAGCTGTCTAACCTAATCGCAAAGATGGGACCGAAAAGTTTGCAAGGCAACATGTTTGGAGGGATTACTTTGTGGAGGAAACTTTTTTTAGCTGAGTGATTGGTGAGAAGCAGAGTGTAACAGATGATAAGAGGATAAAACAGAGTTTCTCCATATTTAGAAGACAGATGAATGGCAGTAAAAAGGTTTCTTCTGAAGGGAAAAAAGGTAATCTTACCTGCATTTACTCACAGTAAACGTAATGCCCTCTCTACTTATATTTTCAGCACATCATAAATTAAGACTAAATAAATCAAGCGACTCTTCAGTGATGTCTGGGATAATCATGTGTGTTGGACAGAATGGTGAGCAAACAATAAATCCGCAAATTCTAAACCAGCCGATGAATGTCCTGGCCAATGGACAAACGGACTATCAAATATCACACAATATAAAATACTTTGCTCTAGCACAAACAAGAACCATGAACACAGAAGAACAAAAGCAACAGGGGCATAACAACAAGACTACACATCTAGTGATGATGACAAGAGAAGAATGAAGCGATGAAAGCCAGTGTTAGCAAAAGAAACAAAGATAAAGGGTGAAAAGGAATCAGAGAAATACATGGAAACACCCCAACTACTAAAGCCAAATGATTTTGGACCCCTGATGAATAACATTCTCACCAGTAGGGCTTTCTAGTCCCCCGGCTGCAGTGTCTCCTCCTCCCCCGGGAGGGGCAGTAGCAGTGGTAGTACTGTTTGCAGTACCAGTGTACTTCTTCCGGCCACTGTACTCAGTGCTGCTCTCGTCGTCCAGGACTGTGGTGGCTCCTGACTGGATTCCTGAGTCTGAAGCGTAGTAGGTCTGCTGCCATTCTGCCACCTTCACCACACTGTCCGCCTCGGTCACTGCAGGGAACAACACGTGACTCTCATCAGTACTAATAAAACTACTAAACTAATGCTTGTACTACTGCTACTACTGCTGCTACAGCTAACCTACTAATGGGACGGAATAGCTCAATCTGTAGAGACTTGGCTCTGGAACCAAAGGGTTGGCAAACGACCAAAATATAGAGTGTGGAGCTGAAGAGGTGCCAGTCCTTGCCGAGGTGTCCTTAAGCAAGGCAGCAAACCCTCACCGCTCTATGACGCCAACCATTGGCAGCCTCTCCACTCATGCATGAAGTAAAGGTCCTGTTTGTTCATGTGTAGTGTATGTGTTATGTAATTAAAATAAAACCAGACAGAAAAATGTAATTTCCTTGAGAGGATTAATACAATTACATTTAACCTTAATATTACTGCTACTGCTTCAGCTGCCCTACTACTTCTATTACTTTGAGTGGTACTAAAGTGACAGCTACTGCTACAGCCTTGCTGCTGCTACAGCCTTACCACTACTACTACTACTACTACTACTACTACTACTACTACTACTAGCTAAAGCAACTACTTCAAGCTCATACAGGTGTGTGTTGTTAATCTAATTACCACAGTAAACTCCTGTTGGACCTGTCTGCTGCATTCGATACAGTGAATCATCAGATCCTCCTTCGCACTCTCCAAGAACTTGGAGTTTCAGGCTCTGCACTTTCCCTCCTCACCTCATACCTCAAAGACCGCACCTACAGGGTAACTTGGAGAGGGTCCGAGTCCGACCCTTGTCAATTAACTACAGGGGTCTCTCAGGGCTCTGTTCTTGGTCCCCTCCTCTTCTCCTTGTACACAAACTCGCTCGGATCTGTCATTAGCCCGCATGGTTTTTCATACCACTGCTATGCTGACGACACCAAATTAATTCTGTCCTTTCCCCGCTCAGAGACCCAGGTCGTCGCACGCATCTCTGCTTGTCTAGCTGACATCTCTCAGTGGATGTCTGCTCACCACCTCAAGCTCAACCTTGACAAGACTGAACTGCTTTTCCTTCCGGGAAAAGATTGTCCCACTCTTGACCTGACAATCAACATCGGCACCTCTGTTGTTTCCCCGACTCAGACTGCAAGGAATCTGGGAGTGATCCTAGATAACAACCTGTCCTTCACTGCAAACATCGCTGCTACAACCCGTTGCTGCAGATATACGCTGTACAACATCAGGAAGATTCGTCCCCAGCTGACCCAGAAAGCCACGCAGGTTCTGGTCCAGGCTCTCGTCACCTCACGCCTAGACTACTGCAACTCCCTCCTGGCTGGTCTACCTGCATGTGCCATCCAACCTCTGCAGCTCATCCAGAATGCAGCTGCTCGTCTGGTCTTCAACCTTCCTAAATTCCCACACCACGCCGCTCCTCCGCTCCCTCCACTGGCTTCCGGTAACTGCTAGAATCCACTTCAAGACACTGGTACTTGCGTACCATGCTGCGAATGAATCTGGCCCTTCCTATATCCAGGACATGGTTAAACTGTACACCCCAGCACGTGCACTACGCTCTGCATCAGCCAAACGGCTCGCTGCACCCTCGCTGCGAAGGGGACCCAAGTTCCCATCAGCAAAAACACGTGGGTTTGCTATCCTGGCTCCAAGATGGTGGAAAGAGCTCCCCATTGAAGTCAGGACAGCAGATAGCTTACACACCTTCCGGCGCAGACTGAAAACTCATGTCTTTCGACTCCAATTCGAGCGATAGAACTATTAACAAAGCACTTATATACTAATAAAGGACTGGCTTATCTAAAGCCAGTTGAGTAGCACTTGAAATGTTTTTGCTCTATGAAACCTGATGTACTTATATGATTCTGTTTTCTTCAAGTTTGTATTTTGTTGGTCGAACGCACTTATTGTAAGTCACTTTGGATAAAAGCGTCAGCTAGATGTAATGTAATGTAATGTAAACTGTGTGTAAAGCTGTTTTCAATGCATTGTATGTATCCTGGATTAAAAACCCATTGTAGCCAACTACAATGGGTTGGTTAATAGGTATAACACTACCAATTACTCTGCATTTTAGCCGGTTGATTAGGATTTGTGGTCGGCATTGAATCACAGTAATGTGCACAATAGAGATATGAAGTGTGAATAAAATATGAACTGTTCTTAAAGTCTTGGTCCTGTTATCATCTGAAAGTAATCAAACCGATTAATATTAAAGAGTCAGAAGTAATCTGTTTTTGCATTTGATAGGAAATATTATTATAATATTATTCTGGTTAAACTTTTAAAAATAATTGAAATATCTGGCTGCAGTGGTGACAGAACACTTACTTTGCATGGACATCATCTCCACCCAATGGTACCTTCACTGACCTCTGACCTGCAGAGAAAGAGAGGAAATATTATGTCTGCAAACAGGATCGCTCACAGACTCAAACTAATCCTTCTCTGGAGGATTAAGGCTTTAATCACAATATTCTGCAAATCATGTTAAAGAATGAGTTATTCTCCCATTCCTCCAAGAATTACAACTATATACTTTGCAGTGCATCATGGGGGTAATCGTGCTTTTGCACAGATGAGCTTCCACTCACATGTGCACCATTTCACTTATCATTTCATTTGCTTCAAAGTGTACACTTTTGTCTTTAAATACATGTTTTGCACAAAAACTTAAGATAGCTTTTATAAACTAAACTTTACTGTGTATATACCCTCTCTGTATCTACTCCTGTTGTGATAAGGCCTGATGAGCTGCTGCAAGTTACACAGATTCAATGTTGTGAGTCATATCAGGAGCCAGGGCTGGTGAAAGGTCATAGCATCTCATCATCCCTGCTAAGAGCACTTCACAGACCCCAGAGCAACATGGGAATTCACCCTAACGCTCAGAGAAACATGAAGTGTGTGTGTTGTCACAGTACACACAACATTTTGCTTCACTCAAGTGCCGCAGATCCATCCGTGAGATGGATGTAAGGAGAGATCAAGATTGGTTTGCTAGAGTAAGTCTCCTAAAACTTCTGAAATAAAAGCTGACAAGACCATGTTTCACAGACAATCTTTGCCGTGCTAAAGCTACAAATGATGCTCAATGCTTCCAGCACAGATTTTTCACATTAAAAGCCTAAACGTTTCAGAAATATGTTTGCACAGTCAAGGGTCTATGCAGTTTATATAGACATTTAACCATTATATAGTCATAAAGGAGCCAGCTTGCCTGTTGTTGAGATTAAGCTGTGGTGATGGAGTTCTTGCTCTGTACATATTGATTTGATAAGCCTCTTGATTCATGTTGCGTTCTGGGAACACGGTTTAACTAAAGCTCATATAAACGTTATTGTTTAACCCTCCTGTCGAGTTGGGGTAAAAGCTGACCAACTAACAACTTTCATCAATCATAAATATTGTGTTTTTGAAGAATTGTCGACTTTTTAGAGACATCAAGCAGTTTAAATGATTTAAAAATACTTTTCTGATATAAGTCATTCTCAAAACTATCCGTCTGTCAAACATTTAAAAATGTAACATTCTCTGACTGAACATCGTGTCCAAACGTAATGTTATCGTTCATCAGATGTAATTGTAGTGTTACAATACACTATTACTGGTGGAGCTTGTGGAGTTCACAGTTCAATAGGTTGGTCTGGCTACAGCTAATTCAAGTCTTTCAATCTAAATTAACTTTAAACATTTTCAAGTGTTGTATTTTTGTAATATCCAAAATCATAATAATTTCAGGTGGAAAGAGGTCTCTCTCTCTCTCTCTCTCTCTCTATCTCTCTCTCTCTCTCTCTCTCTCTCCCTCTCTCTCTCTCTCGACGATCTACAGCCTCTCTCTCTCTCTCTCTCTCTCTCGACGATCTACAGCCTCTCTCTCTCTCGACGATCTACAGCCTCTCTCTCTCTCCTCTTCATAGACCTACACAGACCTAAAACAGTCGGTATTAACGCGCCACCCGAGTGACGCGTTTATCGCGGTTTGGAAAGGAACTGCATCTTGCCGTACATTTTAAACAAGGATATATAGCGATTTGGCATGAAACGTTGATAGAGCAGTGAATAGGTTCAGTACACAGCAAAATGGTTTATAGCGTTTTGGAAAAGAACTCCTAATATGTAACCCCCCGTTCTATCTCAAACAGGCTCAGCCCTCTACTGGACTCTATGGTACAGTGGGTGGAGCCCCGATGGATAAACGCCCTACAACATCGACCCACCACACTGCCCCTGACCGGCCTTTGGTTAACCTGTTAAGCCCTGAGCCTGTTTTGCAGGTCTCAGGCTCGAAAATGACATTCCCAGAACAAATTACTATAACATCACTTCTAAAAGGGGTGCCGTGCATATGTCCTCCACACTCACGCCGTTGAACAAGACTGTTGTTACAGCCATACCACATGTAGAGTGTGCATGGACCCCAGTGGGGAAGGCTCTCCCCGCCTGCCCATAGGCATGTGAAATGCACTCGCAGAGCCATCCTGTCAGGTGTTTCTTGGACAGAGCTTTACCGGCCACACCATCCCCAAAGCACACACACAGCTGTTCAGTGCGCCTAAAATGCCAGTATGGGGTGGAAGACCAAAGCCGTCTAACTGTATAGCCCTCGACCTGAACAAACTCCTTAGGTTCTTGGGAACAAAGGAGGGGTTCGGTCTGACGGCCCGTCCACACAGCATCGTTAAAAAAATCTTCCAACGCTTCTGCCTATTCACTTTGAACGGGGTGACGTCACTTTGCCTCACTTTTTGCCGAACTGCATTGTGGGAAGCAAACCGGAGATTTCCAGGCATCTCAGGATTCAAAAGTTGAGCAATGTTCAACTTTTGAATCTTCTGAAGCTTTCGGTGGAAGCGTCAGCCAATCAAATCATATGCCAGTACAAGCTCTAGCCAATCAAACCGCTGTTTGTGTGTCAGGGGCGGGAGATTCATGTGATTGGTTGTTGGCCGAGCTTCAGACACGCCCGCAAGCTTTTTCCAAAGCCGCTGTGTGGACGTACCGTTGGTGTCGCCCCGCTACGGTCACCCCGAATCAAAAGGCAACTCGGGTGCACCGACAGAGCTTTCAGCTTGCACACTCTCTTGGCCGAAGTGAGCCTGTTAAGCCCTGAGCCTGTTTTTCAGGTCTCAGGCTCGAAAATGACATTCCCAGAACAAATGACCATATCTTCCCTTCTAAAAGGGTTACATTAATAATCTTTTTTCTCAAAGTAATGATAAACCTGTGAGTTGGATGTAGAAAAGTCAGAATCAATATAGATGTTTTTTATTTTAAAACAAAATTCCGATTGAACATGGTAAAAAACGGTAAATTACAGTGTCCAACATTTATTTTTTACTTATAGTGAAAACTACCCTTGGATGATGGTAAGGTAGACTAAAAGCTTTAGGAATCCAAAGTACAACATATAACAAGTACCCTGTATCAAGATTGATGCAAAACAAGTGACATTTGACCTTTTTAGAGAGGTTTAGCAAAAACACTCCACCTCTGAGGTGATTTGGGTGGAAATAGGCGTTTTTACCGTTTGGGCCAATAGAATCGAAGGGGAGTTTTCACATAGACACCAACGTTAAGACAAAAATGTGGGGGCTTTGCGCATATAGTTTTGCATGAGAGTGAAGCTATCTCTTGCTCTGACATCTGGAAATGGAAAAGCAGGGTTTATTGCTTATGGATTATCAGAAATCATTTCAAAGGGACACAGACCATAGACTGTATAAATGGACGTAGGGTCCGTGACGTCACCCATAGGATTCTGCAGACTTGCCGAGAAGCCCTTAGTAGGCGGAGTCGGCCACTAACGGCTCGACAGTGACGTCAGAGTTCAACTCCTGCATGCTCCAGCCTGCTCCAAATAAGGGCAAAGAGGTGGAGCCGAGGCGGGACCTCCTGCCACCGAGCTGGAAGTTCCAGAGCTAGCTGAACTACCAAGCTAAGGTAACATGCTCCCCATCTGCACACTGCCGTGGCATTTTACGTTTCTAAGGTAAGCGGACATGAAACTATTCAGCAAAACTATAAATAATAATCTAAATTATTGAGTTTTTAGCATAATACTTCAGAATCTTAAAATCCCATAACGTTTGTATGCAATTGTGCTAAATTTAACACTGGAATCAAGCAAATATTAATATGTTTGCATGACATTAGTTATTTATATTTTGATATCACTTAATGATACGTTTAATACATTTAAATCAAGCTAAGGTACTTGTGAATGTAGCTAGTTAGTGCTCTTACCTGTGAGGCTTCCTCCAAACAGCATAATAACCAGACTGTATCATTAAAACTAAGTACCAGTTCTAGATCCTTGACTTTAGACAAACAATTCAAAAGATAACATGTATTTAAAGACCAATCTTTATTTGAATGTGCCTCTTAACCTGATATATTAGTTATACAGTAATAGTATTGACAATCTAAAAAAACTAAACTTTATATTTCTTATTGTCTACAGCATTTATTATTTTCATTTCCCCCCTCTCATATTCAGTGTGGACGGATTGAGACAGCGTGGTGTCCAGAGAGCTGCAGAGACTTCAGGGAAAAACCTCCGTGTGATGGACGGATTGAGACAGCGTGGTGTCCAGAGAGCTGCAGAGACTTCAGGGAGAAACCTCCGTGTGATGGACGGATTGAGACAGCGTGGTGTCCAGAGAGCTGTAGAGACTTCAGGGAGAAACCTCCGTGTGATGGACGTCCTGTCTGTTGGTTTGGAGAGGACTGAGGGTCTTTCCTCAGCGAGGAGGACCAGGCCTGATGGAGGAGCCCATGCTGGTCATAGCCGATACCAACTGCACAGGCCTAGTCTGTCACGTTATTTGACAAAATGTGTTTACTTATACATTTAATAGGTTTACACCTTCTGTCTATATGTGCTTTTTATTTAAAACATGTTTGATTAACTTTTGGTTCACATTTCAATAAATTATATTTGTATTTGCACTCCTTTCGTCCATTATTCTTACTGAAAATGTTATATTACACATTCACATCTGACTGAAGATTGGCCCCATTTATTTGTGATGTTGAAAACTCTGCGGTACAAGGCACAAGTGATGTGAAGCTCATAAAGTGAGGCAAATAGAAATAATCAGCTGATGGAGTGTACAATACAATACAATACAACTTTATTTATAAAGCACTTTAAACCTCCAGACCAAAGTGCTGTACAGGCAAATAGATAAAACAAAGCATACAAAGAAGTAACACAGCTCAGCTCACACACCATAAAACAAGTAAAAACAAAAAACAATTTAAAAGCAAAAAAGCAACACTGAAAGATGTTAAAACGCCAAATGTTAAAACGCTAAGGAGAAGAGGTGGGTTTTAAGAAGCGATTTAAAAGCAGGCAGTGTGGAGGCCTGTCTGATCTCCAGGGGCAGAGCGTTCCACAATTTGGGAGCTGCTACAGAGAAGCAACGGTCCCCTCTGAGCTTTGACCTGGTTTTAGGCACATTCAGGAGCAGTTGGTCCGCTGACCTGAGAGGGCGGTTCGGCGTGTAATGCTGTAGCAGCTCAGTAAGGTCAGTGGAGAGAAGCTAAAACAGGGGAAATGTGGTCATACTTCCGTGTATGACCACATTTCCCCTGTTTTAGCTTCTCTCCACTGGCTGCCAATTTATTTTAGGATCCATTTTGTATTGTATTGGCTGAGTGTAGATGTGGAAATAGCTGCATTCGATCAGCTGACTGTTTTCACAATAAAAGTAGTTTCTTAGTGAATGTCCTGTACTGGTCTTAAAATCTCATAACATCAGCTTTTAATGTTCCTCTTGGATGTTCTTCTTGACTCTCAGAGAACGAGAAAATGTCCTGTCTTTCAGGCATGTCCTTTCCTAACAAAAATTACAGGAAACATAAAACATATTATTGCAGAACAAGTGTGTTATTTATGAAAGCAGTGTGTTTGTGTGTTTAGGGGCTGTAGATATAATTATTTTGTAATTGTAATGTTTTTTTTTTATTTCAACAGTGAGCTACAAAGACAATCAGATTATGAATGAACAGTATGAAGTTCATCAACATTGAAATATATGTTATTATCAAAATAATATTTAACTGTTATCAAAACGTAGTGCAACTGTAGAAGCTTGCTCTGTTGTCTCACTGAAAGAATCACTTTTACCACGTTTTTTACAGACAATATTGAGAGATAACTAGTAGCAGTTCTCACTGTGTTAAATATATTTGCCTTCACTACATTACATTAGAAAGCTGACAAAATCATATTGCTTGTTAACATCTAAATGTAACTTTTTGCATGGAAAAAACCCTCAACTTAACTGATGTAGAGGTGATCTAGTATTTAGTATTGTTTAATTGAATGTATATCAGTGTATTAAAGTCAAAACGTTTTACTTTTCTCTGTCAGGTGTTGTCTTGCTCGCTGAAGAGAAAAGGATGACAGTCAGAGTCAGGAGGTGTAGCTGCCTTATATGCGCACGCATTCAGGTAGGCTCGCCCTGATTGGCCGGCTACGTTTATACAACTTCAGAGTGTGTGAACGCTCGTGTATCATTGATGAGAGTAGTACCCATAGAGTCCAGTCGAGGGCAGAGCCTGTATGAGATAGAACGGATGCTTAGGACTGTTAATTCACCTCAGTCACATTCACCCGCTTTGCATCTTCTCCATCGGAAACAGGTTGGCTGAACATTTCTAGGTAGATTTCACTTTTTCATTATATTTTTGTCAACTACCCAAACTGAACTAAGATTGAGCTCCACAGAGAGCATCCCCTGATTATCTGGGCCAAAGGTTTTTTATTTATTTAATTTTGGATTAAGGTAGTCAGTCTTGTTGAGTTATAATGGCCGCCACCCACAGACATTTCCCGAGGGGGCCCCACCACCTAGTGTTCGGAACATCCCCCTACTCAAGAGGTCAAGAGAAGACCTGTTTGATGGAAGCCCTTTTTTTTCTTTTTACTGTTGAATGTTAATGGCTTGTCCGGCCCTATTAAGAGTACAACAATGATATCAAAGGCAAAAAAGGAAAAGGCCCATATTATATTCTGCCAAGAAACTCCCTTAACGGATCAAGAACATGAAAAAATAAAGAAAATGTGTTTTAGGCATGCTTATTATTCATCCATTAAAACAGGACACAAGAGAGGAGTGGCTATTTTGATGCCAAATTCCGTTCACTTTGAACTTCTGTCAGAGACAAAAGACAAGGAGGGGAGGTTCATTATGGTTAACCTGTGAAGCCCGAGAGACCCCGGTACCGGGGCACTGCCGCAACATCTTGCAGGGAACAGTGTCTGAGGGCATGTTCATTTAATAAACTATGAATGTTTTATATCCATATAACGGGAAGACACTCATCTAACTGATCATTATTTTATTTTTTTCAAAATAAAACCTACAATGCTAACGCTGAGCCTCTGAATTAGCAACGAGCGAAAAATGCTAACAGATTACTGCACCGAAATTCACTCACAAAACCTTATTATTTATCTTTTCTGCACATCCATGACATTGTTTCACATCGTGAGGTGACACAGAATCGAAGGGTACCCTCATTATCACTCAATTATACGAACTCGCGGATATAAGAACAAGAACAGACATCAAAACATGTGGCGCTAGGTAGCTAAAAACACGTAGTCTGGTCAAAGGTGGTCTTCAATGGCATTAAAACGATAAAAACGCTGCTGAAGTAAATCCATAGGTTAATCCAATGTGTCTGTGTCCCTTTGAAATGATTTCTGATAATCCATAAGCAATAAACCTGCGTTTCCATTTCTAGAAGTCAGACTTAGAGACAGCTTCACTCTGGTGCAAAACTGAGTGTGCGAAGCCCCCACCTTTTAGTTTTACCATGTGTGTGAGTGGGGAGATTCCCCTTCGATTCTATCTATTGGCTCAAACGGTCAAAAAGAGATGTCATTCACCAAAATCGACCAATGGGTTCCAGAGAAACGGTAAAAATGCCCATTTCCACCCAAATCACCTCAGAGGTGGAGTTTTTTTTTCTATAAAATTAAAATATATATGTTGTACTTTGGATTCCTAAAGCTTTTAGTCTACCTTACCATCATCCAAGGGTAGTTTTCACTATAAGTAAAAAAGAATTTTTGGACGGACACTATAATTTACAGTTTTCTACTATGTTCAATCTGAATTTTCTTTAAAATATAAAACATCTATATTGATTCTGACTTTTCTACATCCAACTCACAGGTTTATCATTACTTTGGGGAAAAAGATTATTCATTTAACCCTTTTAGAAGGGAAGATATGGTCATTTGTTCTGGGAATGTCATTTTCGAGCCTGAGACCTTAAAAACAGGCTCAGGGCTAAACAGGTTAAAGGCAGACTAGATAATAAAGAGTTGACTCTGCTTAATGTGTATGCACCTCCAGTACCAACAGGGCGTTCTATAAAAAAGTATTTGATTTAATTGCATTTCAATCTGTTGGAGTCATGATCTGTGCAGGAGACCTCAATATGATTTTGAATCCAGAGCTTGACACAACTAATCAAAAAAGAAAAATCACCTCACTGAAAGATGGATTAAAAGAAGGATTCAGGACCTAGGCTTAAGAGATGTTTGGAGAGACTTTCATAATCAGGATAGACAGTTCACATTCTACTCAAACCGTCATGATGTCTATTCAAGGTTGATTATTTATTCAGGCACAGTTCTGAGAGGCACAGGGTAAAAGAATGTGAAATAAGTCAGAAAGACTTGTCAGATCATTCCACTGTTCACTTAAAACTACATTTCAGTGGCGAGCCGTGACTTTTATACCTAGGCCCTCTGACCCCCCCCCCCCCGAAAAAAAAGAAGAGTTATTACGTCACAGCGTATACTTCAGCGGAATATCAAAACAGCGGCCCGGGGTGCAAAACGCATCAATGACAGCGACCCTCTACCACACAAAACAACACCATTTATATAAACACCTATCATGAGGGCACCCACAGCCAAGTAACAATTACAAATGAATTAAGTCGGCATGGCGGCCCACATTGAAAATGACTTAGGCCTACCTTTGATGATCAAATCACTTAAACACAAAGTCCATCTTCCTGTCCTTTTGGATGAAGCACTTGATGGCGGGTCATTCAGCTGATCCTTTGCCACTCCAGTTTATCATTGGAACTCAATCTTGAAAATGACTCGGTTAATAATTTTGCAAACGATGTCATCACTATCACTGAAGTGAACGAACTTATGCTAATCAGAAATCTATCGATCATAAATCTATCGATCATAAATCTATCGATTAGATTTATGATAGGAAATAGTGCTGCTTGGTGATTTTAATTGGGACTGGTTAACTTCTGTGTCAGAGGATTTTAAAAACCTGTGTACCTCTTTGAACTTTACCCAGATTATAGACAGTCCTACTCGCCCAAATATTAAGTCCCCTAATAAATCCTCCTTAATTGATCTAATTTTAACAAATGTTCCACATAAATACTCATCTGTGGGAGTATTTGCTAATGATGTGAGTGACCACTGTGTTGTAGCCACAATTAGGGACACTAAGGTCCAAAAGGTTAAACCACATATCATCACAAAGAGAGAAACAAAAAACACTTTGTGGAGCAGGGTTTTTTACATGATCTGTTTGATTTTGATTGGGGTAGAATCAATCTGTGTACTGATGTAGAAACCGCATGGTCTTATTTTTATCTTGGTTTTATGAAAATTATAGATAGACATGCACCCCTGCGTAAATTTAGAGTGAAGGGACGAAACAATCCCTGGTTTTCTGCTGAGCTGTCCAGTTTACTTCATGAGAGAAATAATGCTTGGGCTAAGGCAAGGAATTCAGGCTCAGAGGTAGAATGGCTGCGCTTTAGGCAGCTAAGAAATAGCTTCACATCTCAAATCAAAAGTGCAAAATCAAAGTACTATTTGTCAGTTACCACAGAAAACTAAACTTGAATAATCCTGGGAAATTTTGGAAAGCCATAAAATCGATTTCCACTGGTGACATCCGTAATGAGCTACCTCCGTGCCTCACCACAGCATCTGGCATTATATCAGACAGGGCTACTATGCTAAATTGCCTTAATAAGCATTTTGTGTCTTGTGGCTCTCTGTTTGATTCTGTCACTGACTGTACTTCTGCTTCTGTGAACGCTCCAATCCTTGACTCTGAACAATGTGGTCTGGAAAACCCTTTCAGTTTTACTCCTTTAACTATTGGTATTGTTCATGAAGCATTATCCAAGTTAGATCCTAGGAAACCGGCTGGCCCGGACAACTTAGAACCTTTCTTTTTAAAGATAGCTGCAGATGTTATTGCTCCACCTCTTACTTCTCTTTTTAACCTCTCCCTCAGCACAAATACAATTCCAAAAGTATGGAGGTCTGCTTATGTCTTGCCTTTACTGAAAGGAGGGGAGGCAACTATTTTAAATAACTATAGGCCAATCTCAAAATTGTCAGTTCTGGCTAAGGTGCTCGAACGACTTGTGAGTGAACAAGTAAAGGAGTTTTTATGTTTAAATGATATCCTGACTAAACACCAGTCAGGATTCAGAAAGAAACACAGCACCATCACTGCGTCAATGAAAGTGGTAAATGACATTACTAGTATTTTAGATAATAAGCAGAGTTGTGCAGCTCTGTTTATTGACCTTTCCAAAGCGTTTGACACCGTTGATCATCGCATTTTAAAGCAGAGGCTGGTCAGTATAGGCATGTCCAGCCATGCAGTGGGTGGTTTGTGAACTACCTCCCTGAAAGGTCCCAATGTGTTCATTTTGATGGACTGTCGTCTGAGTGGTTAAACATTTCTAATGGTGTACCACAAGGTTCTGTTTTAGGACCACTTTTATTCTCCATATATATTAACAGCGTAGGTGAGAATGTGGATGAAGCTACTTTACATTTTTATGCGGATGATACTGTGATGTATTGTGCAGGTCCCTCCATTAATGAGGCTGTTGTTAAATTACAGGCTGTTTTTAACACTATTCAGACTCAGCTCTCTGAATTAAAGCTTCTTTTAAATGTGGATAAAACCAAGGTAATGCTCTTTTCAAAAGCAAAAAAGACACCAGAGCCTGTTTCAGATATTGTAACTACGCAAGGAACAAAACTTGAAGTTGTTGCCTGTTACAAATACCTTGGTATCTGGCTTGATGATTGTCTCTCTTTTAAACATCATGTCAATAACCTGCTTAAAAAACTGAGGGTTAGGTTAGGGTTCTTTTACAGAAACAAGTCCTGTTTCTCGCTTGAGGCCAGGAAAAGGCTCTGTGACCTTTGACCTGTGCTGGACTATGGTGATTTGTTGTATATGAATGCACCTGCCAATTACCTGAGCAAATTGGATGCTGCGTATCACAGCGCTCTGAGATTTGTCACAAATTGTAAAACGCTTACACATCACTGTACACTGTATACCAAGGCAGGTTTACCATCACTCTCTGTACGGAGGCTCAGTCACTGGTACACTTTTATTTATAAAGCTATGTTGGGCAAACTCCCATATTACATCTGTTCTCTGGTAAAGCAGAAAGTTGCAAGCAGCTATTGTCTGAGATCACAGGATGTAGTCTTATTAGATGTACCAAGAGTGAGGACTGTCTTAGGTAAGACAGCTTTTATGTGCGCAGCTCCACTTGCTTGGAACAGCCTACAGTCCAATTTGAAATTGTTCACTTTTGTTTCTCTGAATGTTTTTAAGGCACGTCTGCACGAAATGCTTTATGACACTATGGGTGTTTGTAAGTGTTGGTGAATATGTAAATATGATGTCCTCTATTGTTTGTTTTTATGTTTCATGTGGAACTAATTGATGCAGGTCTCCCTTGTAAAAGAGATCCATGATCTCAAGGGACCTATCTGTCTAAATAAAGGTTTGAAATGAAATGAATGAAATGATTCGAAAATAATAAAAGTAGAGTAGACATATGGATATTATCCGGCTGAACAAAACGTGCATTTATCTAACAGGTTCGTTTTCCACAGACCTTATTTCCAGCTATTTTCCAAAATCCTATGGAGAAATCCCATTGCTCTTTTGTCGAGGGAATCCGAGCGCAGCTTACTTCCGGGTTTTAGGACGCGTCACTGCACCACTTGCATAGGCCTCACAGCGGGCGGAACTTGTCATAAAGTCCGCGAAAATAAAGCCCGCCCATTTAGAGGGAAGATATGATTGGTCAATTGTACGGTCAACAAGCTCTCCCGTCTTCACAGTAACTCGCAGAGACGGCATTTAACCCTTCACATTCTAACAGAAACTGAACAGGCAGATTCGAAGGATTTATTTATTTGGAAATGTTATTTTAAATACAATTAAATCAAGTTATTTTGGTAAAACTAATGAAAAATGTAACAACAAAAACATATTTTAAAAAATATTTTTTTTAAAAATGTTTTTTTTTATGTTTTCAAATATTATTTTTTAGAATATCTTAGGCCCTCACAGAGGGCCTAGAGGGCCCTTACGGCTTGCCACTGCTACATTTAGATGGTAGAACTAGGAGGACAATGTGGAGATTAAATATAAGTGTACTAAATAACACTGGAATCCTGGAAAGATTAAAGAATGAGTTAAAAACATACATGACTGATAATGATGTTGGAAATGTTAGCCCAGTGATACTGTGGGAAAAAGCAAAAGCAGTTTTGCGGGGGTAAATTATATCAGAAATGGCTTTTGCTAGAAAGGTGAAAACCCAGAAACTCCTAGACTTGCAAAAACAGCTTTCTGATCTTGAAAAACCGCATTGTAAAAATAAAGATCCAAAGTTACTCTCTCAAATGAGACCAATTAAACAAGAAATCAATAAGATATTTTGTGATGAGGTAGATAAAAAGCTAAGATTTACAAAACAGAGATATTATGAGGCAGGCTTTAAGGCCTCTAAGTTATTAGCCTGGAGGTTGCAGAAACAGCAAACTGAAAATACAGTTTATAAAGTTAGGGACCCTCTTTCTAAAAAGATTACATGTGAATTGGAGGGGGATCAGGCCCTGTACACCGTTTGATGAATATAAGACTGAAGAGTTTCTGAGCCGGTTGGACCTGCCCTCCCTGGGGAACATGCACAAGGCAAGGCAAGGCAAGTTTATTTATATAGCACTTTTCAACACAAGGCAATTCAAAGTGCTTTACAAAAAATGAAAGACATTAAGAAAATAGCATTTCAAATCAGTCATTAAAAAGAAAAGCTAATAAAATAAACATTAAAAGAAAAAATACATGGATAAAAGTTACAGTGCAGTCTAAAACATTAAAAGAAAAAATACATGGATAAAAGTTACAGTGCAGTCTAAGATATGAATTGTTCAATTAAAATCAGCGACAAAAAGAAGCAGCGGACCTGCAGGTTTCTGGGAGTTTGTTCCAGATATTTGGAGCATAATAACTGAACGCTGCTTTACCATGTTTAGTTCTGACTCTGGGGACAGAAAGCTGACCAGTCCCTGAAGACTTGAGAGATCTGGATGGTTCATAATTTAGCAGTAGGTCAGAAAAATATTTTGGGCCTAAACCATTCAGTGCTTTATAAACCAGCAGCAGTATTTTGAAATCTATTCTTTGACACACAGGAAGCCAGTGTAAAGACTTCAGAACAGGAGTGATCCACTTTCTTAGTGTCAGTGAGGACTCGAGCAGCAGCGTTCTGAATCAGCTGCAGCTTCCTAATAGATTTTTTAGTGAGACCTGTGAAGACACCATTGCAGTAGTCGAGTCTACTGAAGATAAAAGCATGGACAAGTTTTTCCAAATCCTGCTGTGACATTAGTCTTTTAATCCAAGATATATTCTTTAGGTGATAGTAGGCTGATTTAGTTTGTTTTAATGTGACTGTTGAAACTCAGGTCAGAGTCCATGACTACACCTAGATTTCTGGCTTTTTCTGTTGTTTTGAACATTGCAGACTGAAGCTCAGCGCTAACTTTTATACGTTCTGCCTTGGCTCCAAAAACCATTACCTCAGTTTTATCTTTGTTTAATTGGAGAAGGTTCTGACACATCCAGTCATTGATTTGTTCAATGCACTTACTCAGTGTTTGAATTGGAGCATAGTCTCCTGGTGAAATTGTTACGTACATTTGTGTGTCATCTGCGTAACTTATTTTGTTGTTTTTCATTATCTGAGCCAGTGGTAGCATGTAGATGTTAAAGAGAAGAGGCCCCAAGATGGAGCCTTGAGGTACCCCACATGTCATATTTGTCAACTCAGATGTGCATTTACCTATAGAAATAAAGTTGTTTCTGTCCTTTAAGTAGGATTCAAACCAATTTAGAACTGTTTCCGAAAGTCCCACCCAGTTTTCCAGTCGGTCTAGTAATATGCTGTGGTCAACAGTGTCAAACGCAGCACTGAGATCTAATAATACTAACACTGAAGTTCTGCCACTGTCTGTGTTTAAGTGGATGTCATTAAATACCTTTACAAGAGCAGTCTCAGTGCTGTGGTTTGGACGAAAGCCTGACTGGAACACATCCAAACAGTTATTTAAAGGGCACCTATCATGCTAAATGCACCTTTGTACGTCTTTTATACATGATTATGTGTCCCCGGTGTTCCAGGGAACTCGCCAAGTGTCAGAAAACACAACCCTCTCTATTTTCCTCCTTCGTCAAATCTCTAAAAAAGGGGCTGCAACGGATCTGAAAAAAATGGATCCACATTCCGACACTTTTCTACGTCACAAAGACGTACTCCGCTTATTGGTCAACTCTCCACCTATCAGGGGAATGAGCCACGGCCACGTGCATTGCCAAACCTCTCATTCGCATATAGGCTATCGGCAGGCTACCCCAGTCACATCTGTGTTTTTTCCTGCTATTGCCAGGATGTCTAAGCCAGTTAAACCACGGACATGTTTATGAACTTCTCTCAAGTCCAACACGGATATGCCTCCAAACTAATGCTACACCCGGGATCAATACCAACCATCCGGGACCAGGCCAGTGAGGACACATCCAATTCTGAAGCTGTAAGTTTTTATTTAGCGGTGTTTTTCCTGATAAAGCTTTATCTAGCTTGTAGTATGTAGCATGTAGCATGTAGCTTAGCCGTATCAATGTCGCCTCAACCCCAACTAGTAATCGGTTAGGTGTTTATATGTTCTTGTAACATTTTATTTTGTACGCTCCGCAGTCTTTGCTTTGTCTTTTATTTTAATTATCAGGCATTTGCGAACATGTTCAGACTGCCGTAATGGCGATCTGTGTGAAGGCTGTAAAGCCACGCCTAGCCTAGCCGATAACACAAGTATTTATTCTCCTATGTATTAGTATTTTGTATCCTCTAAAAAATCATATTGAGTAAGTTATAATAACAAACGTAATCTTCTGGAGGTAAGTGCCGTTTTTTCCAGCGTTATGTAAAAGCTTTTGTGATTGTAGTCTGTAAGAACGATCATATATCATCGATCTGTAAGCTAAGCTACGCTAAGCTAATGAGACATGCCGTTTTTTGCAGTATGTTTACTTGTTTGCGCACATGAATATCAATGGGGGTGTGTTAGGATACAACACTGTATGTATGTATGCGAGGGGACACACACCACGAGTAAAACGGAGCTAAAGCCCTGGTATGTTGTTGTTGACGACATGCATATACTAATCTAAGCCACTTTTTTTGTTGTGCTTTTTTTAACATTGCACAGGCTACGTGGCCAACTTGATGGACCTCATCTTCGACCAAGTCTTTGTGGACCCTGCACCATTATGAGCAACCTGACAGGGAGGAGGTCATCGCCGGGTATGCCACACGGTTCAATTTGGCTGCTGTCTGAACCTAACATAGACATTTCACGGATCAGAGGACAACGCAGGCCGGAATCACCACTCTGCTCCTCTCTCCAAGGAAGCCCCAGCACCAGCTCACAAAGCTCCTGTTTTTTATGGGTTCAAATAACCGTTGATTTTGACAATAAAGTTCCGAGTTGATATCAAGTGTGTCGTGATTATTCATGTTGGGATGGGTAAAGAATATTCTGATTTCACAAGCATAAGGTTGTGTGTGAACTTTCCAACGGTTGTTGCACGATGTTGGAAGAAAAGGACTGTAAACTATTAAACGCAATGAGGCCATTGTATATATGCTGAAAATATGAATGTCTCCCTTTATAAATATATATGTATCGCTGTGTTTGCGTTCCAAACTCTAAGTTACAAACTGTACACATTGCATTCTTGCTAATTAGCCAAAATATGAATGGAATAAGTAGCACGCATCGTAACAAACAGAGTAAAAATAAATAGGGACAACAGCTTGTCAACTAACCATTCAGAAACGTCCTGCTGCAACCGAGATGTTTGCACCTCCACCAAAACCTCCGCTGCTTCAGTTTCTGGATCAAATTGATAATATGCTTGAACACATGCATTGCTCTGAGATGACATGTGTATTCCACACTCGTAAACACAGCAAGCATGGTAACGTGACTCTCGCCGGCTCTTCTGCAGGGGGGCGTGGTCAGCTGCTGCTCAGAATTTTCATAGGCAGGTTTGGAATAAAGCGAAAATGAGCGAAACGAGGCATGGCTAAAAAATGATCTGTTTGGTATTTTGAAAAATAAAATGTATAAATATACCTTATATAGGTATGGTCATACACTATATCATTTAAATATAGCATGATAGGTTACCTTTAAATGCAAAAAATTACTCAACTGTTGAAAAACAACTTTTTCAATGATTTTACCTAGAAATGGGAGGTTTGATATGGGCCTGTAATTGTTCATTACTGAAGCATCTAGATTATTGTTTTTTAAGAGCGGTTTAATGACTGCAGTTTTCAGGGCCTGTGGAAAAATACCTGAGTGAAGATTTGTTTACTATATGAAGTAGATCTGAGGCCATGCAAGGCAAAACATCTTTGAAAAATCGTGTTGGAATAATATCAAGGCAGCAGGAGGAGGATTTCAGAAGTTGAATAATGTCCTCTAGGTTTTTATCATTAATCTGATGGAACTGTGTCATGGTGTTTGAATTGATGTTAAGTGGACACAGAGACAACACATTTGCTGTTCCTGATGCAGAGGCACTGACTGCTTGTCTGATGTTCTGAATTGTGTCAGTGAAAAAGGAGGCAAAATCATTGCACGCCCTGGTGGATAGAAGTTCAGAGGCTACTGACACTGGGGGGTTAGTTAGTCTGTCGACGGTAGCAAACAAGGCACGTGCATTGTTTTTGGTAATGATGTCAGAGAAGAACGATTGTCGTGCGTTTTTCAATTCCAAATAATAAAGGCCAAGTCTCTCTTTATAGATTTCAAAGTGAACCTGGAGATTTGTTTTTCGCCACCTGCGTTCAGCTTTTCGACATTCTCTTTTTTCTGTTTTCACGGTCATGGCCTTTCTCCATGGAGATATTTTCTTGCCAGACACTTCCTTTACCTTAGTTGGAGCCTCGTATTTTCAGTTAAATATCGCTTTGTGGTTACCTCTTTTTGAACATTTTTGTGAACAGAAATAGAGCTCTCAAAGAACACACAGGAATGATCAGAGAGCGCAACATCAGTCACCACAACCTTAGAGATATTCAGACCCTTTGAGATAATTAAGTCCAGAGTGTGCCCCTTATTGTGCATGGGCTCCGTCACATGCTGAGTCAGTCCATGGCTATCAAGAACACAAAACAGTTATTTTGCCCCTTTGTCCTTGGGGTTGTCAACATGGATGTTAAAATCACCAACAATGACTAGACGGTCAAAGTCAATACACACTATAGACAGCAGTTCAGTAAAGTAATCAAAAAAGCTTGCACAGTATTTGGGTGGTCTATAGATATTTAGGAACAGAGCTCGAGAGGAGCATTTCAGCTGAAGGGCCACGTATTCAAAAGAATCAAAGTTCCCATAAGATGTCTTCCTGCATTGAAGGGAATCATTGAACAAAATAGCAACTCCACCCCCTTTCTTATGCATTCTTTCCTGACTCATAAAACTAAAGTTGGGAGGGGTTGATTCGATAAGAACAGCTGCACTGTTATTTTGTTCAATCCAAGTTTCTGTTAAAAACATAAAATCGAGATTGTGCTCAGTGATAAAATCATTGATTAAAAATGTTTTTCCTGCCAAAGACCTGACATTTAATAAAGCTAGTTTAAGTTTGTTAAACACACTATCAGTCAGGTTTTTTGTAACAAGCTGTGGCTGACATGGAATCACTGCTAAATTAGATAAACTCACACAAACGTTTGAGCGCTTCCTGTTTCTAAGATGATTCACCGCTCTTAATCTATTACCTATCAACACAGATATCGGCAAAGCTACTGGCAGGCAGGGCCCCGGCATGTCCTCGAAAGAGTTGAGAGTGCCATACGCCCTTGAGCCTGGACCCAGCACATATCAGTAAGAGTTTGTTGCATTTTGTACACACACATCCTTATCAGGCTTCGGAGACTGCAGATGCTTTCTTGATGAAGACGGGGGAGATGGTGCACGTCTCTGCAGTGATTTTGGTGGGCGTCGTTGAGGAGCGGGGGTAAAGGACATGCTGCCAGCCCTGCGTATCGCCTTAGTTTGGTTATTGAACTCCAGGAAGGAATCTGTGCCAACCCTGGGGGGGGGGGGGGGGGGGGGGGGGGCAGTGGAGACTCCTCCATGTGTCTCATAGGTCTCCCATACTCAGAACAACAAGTGATAATTCTTCAGGGTTTTCTGCGCGATGTGTTGTGTCTTTTTCCTGTTTTGATTCCTCTTGCCGCTTGTCCTTGGCAGAGGGAACAGATTGATGACGCAGCAGTTGAATACAGTATGTTAGAGATAAACAATTCCACTCCTGACTTGTTCAGGCAAACTCCATTTGCCTTGAAATGATGTCTGCGATCCCAGAAAAAGTTAAAATTGTCAATAAAATGGACAGAATGGTCAGTACAGGCGGTTGAAAGCCAGGTGTTCAGTGCAAACAATCTGCTGAATCTCTCCACTCCTCTTCTGACTGGCGGTAGATGAACACCTCCGCATTTAGAGAGCTGACAGTTTCCAACAAACATTTAAAGTCTTCTTTCAGCACCTCTGACTCTTGTTTCACAACATCATTTGTTCCAATGTGTAGTACCACATTCTTCACAGTCGGATGTTCAGCCCCAATATGCAGGATCTTCTCAGCCAAGTCAGGGACCATATCCTTGGGAAAACAGAGTACTTTGGTGTTGTTCTTACTACACAGACCTGTCATTCACACAGCCTCTTCCCTCTTCTCTCTGTGAGGAGCAGCAGGTTCAACTTTCAGAACAAAGTAACACAAAACTAAAATGGCATTCATTTTTTTAAATATGTCGTGTAGCAATAGATTTATTTATTTTTCTTCTCAAGAGAGTACTAGAATGTGTATTTTATTTTAGTATTTCAAAACATTTAACATCTTGCCAAGGACAACAGTTGAAAATTAGCCTGCTGGCTAATACTGGCTCATTTACAGCAATGTGAATTAATGTGCACTGTCCTTTAAATAAATAAACAAACAAACAAACAAACAAACAAACATCTCCTGGGGGAGAATCTCCCCAGATCCCCCTGCAGGGGTTGGGTTTTCAGCAGGTCAACTCTTTCACCTGTGGGGAAGTTGCAGGATTGGCTCCAGGTCGCCCTTTTTATTTACTACAAGACAAATGTGCCTTTTTATTTCATACAGTTCAATTTGGATTGAGACAGGGAAATAATCTAAACCTTACGCGTGGCGTTTCACTGTCAAGGGGGGCGTGCATGGGCGTCGCTTGGTGTAGACAGGACGGAAGGAATGTAATTTCCCGTGTTCAGTGAATGCAACAGAGGCAAGACACCACCAGACCAATCAGCGAGTTGCATGGAAATAAACGTGTTTTATTGGCTCACCGGTACGTACCTCTCCTCTGTGACAGTGTTTAAACTTTAAACTGTCAGCCGCGGACGTGGAGTTTCTGAAGATGGACATAAGACATTTTTTTAATAAAAAAGACAGCAATTCTCAAGTGGTGGCTCACACAACAACCCCAGAGCCACCACCTGAGCCAGGTGAACAAGGTATGTAAATGTCAGTAAACTTACAAGTTATGTCAACATGTAAGCAAAGCATAAATTATAGCTACGTTGACGTTACCTTGAATCGCGCGGGTAAGCTAAACCGTTAGCAAGTAACTATAGCTAACCAGATATATTAAATAAACACTTTGTCATACAATCTAAATGTTGTGTTTTTGTGTTTGTTGACTTACTGTCAGTGTTTGACATGAAGCTAGAAGCTACCTTACAGTACAACGTTGATCCTGAGTCCGGTCAGTTAAAGTGTTTCATAGTTAGCTTAGCTAAGCTTCAACCTAGCACTGGCATATATGGAAGTTATGTGACAGTATTTCTGAGAAAAAGTCAGCTGAAATGGTGGCATAGTTGCCACTGCTTTACGTGTCGACAGCATGTTTGAACGTATTTGCAGCAGTTTGGCCACTGACGTTGCCATAACAACACCTGCATTTAAATGTGCAACCTCTTTTTGTGACAGTATTTTGCATGACATTATAATTCTTCTGATTGATATTTCCTATTGACTGTCATAGTATTGTTAACTGACTACAAGGGGAGCTGTCATATACGTTACGGCATGTTTACGACAGTTACAGTAAGTGGGAATGGATGAACCACCGGAGGGAGCAATAAAAGCGTCCTGTTAAATAACCAACTGTTCCGTTGTCCGTTAATATCCAAGATATTACATGGTGTCAGAAGTGGTCGAGGATGGCAAAGTTTCAACCACCAGAGAGTTTTTGTTTCGAGAAACCCGCCGAATGGTCAGACTGGATGAAACGGTTTACACGGTACAGGACAGCTACTAAGTTGGACAAAGAAGAAGGTCCAGTTCAAGTAAGCACGCTGGTGTATGCACTCGGGAAGGAAGCAGAGAACATTCTCAGCTCTTTTACCTACGGGGAAGAGGAAAATGAGTCGCAGTATGATGTTGTACTGGCGAAATTTGACGCATATTTCATCCCGAGACGCAACGTTATATATGAACGGGCATGTTTCAACCAGAGAGTGCAGTGCACAGGAGAGCGCGCAGAGACATTCATCCGCGCACTATATGAGCTGTCGGAGCATTGCAACTTCGGAACGGCTCGTGAGGAAAACATAAGAGACAGAATCGGGGTGGGAATTCTAGACAAGGATCTGTCTCAGAGGCTACAGCTGATCCCTAACCTCACTCTGGAGATGACGGTACAAGAGGCGCGTCAATCAGAGGAGGTAAAAGCTCAAGTTAACCAGCAGGGGGAGTGGGCTTACGCCGTGCAGGAAGTAGCACAACGGCATAGCGCAGTGGCGGTGCTACGGGGTGGCAGCTGCCACCTCAGGTGCAACACAGAAATGGCGGCACCCACAGAGAGAGAGGCGCCAGGAGAGAGAGAGTGAGAATGACCACAGGAAGTGCTGGCGGTGCGGCAAAATGCCACACAGCCAGCAGGATGACTGCCCAGCAAGGAGGTCTACTTGCAATAATTGTGGGAAAAGTGTACACTGGGAAAGGGTGTGCAAGAGCAAGCAGGTGAGAGAAGTGACTGAGGGTGAGGGATCAGAAGATGGACAGTATTATTATCTGGGCTCAGTTAATAGCATGCCTCACAATGATAATGAATGGACAGTCACATTAGAGATTGGCAGCTCACCTGTAGAATTTAAAATAGATACTGGAGCCGATTGTAGTATCATAAGCGAAACTGTGTACAAAACACTGGAGCCAAAAAGGGTTCTACAGAGGCCAAAGAAGGTGCTGAGTGGTCCCGGGGGTGGATTGAACTGTTTAGGGCAGTTTATAACTCAGATCAGCTACAAGGGAAAAACATACACATGCAGGCTCTATGTCATTAGAGGGCAGAGTGTGAATAACCTACTCAGCAGGCCAGTAGCTGTAGCTATGGGGTTAGTAAAGTGGGCGAGGTCAATACCAGTGAACAGGAGTTTGGCCTACTGAAAACACAGCCTGTGAAGATAGCTCTAAAGGACAATAACCAGCCCTATGCAGTATGCACAGCACGCCGGGTCCCCATATCGCTCCTGGGTGCAGTGAAAGAGGAGGAGTTGGAGAGGATGGAAGCCAACGACATTATTGAAGCCGTGACTGACCCAACAGAGTGGTGCGCACCCATGGTGCCAGTCCAGAAAAAGTCTGGAAAAACATGCATCTGTGTGGACTTAAAGAAGCTTAATAAGGCTGTCAAAAGGGAGAGATTCATCTTACCGACATCAGAGGGGATGATAGCTCAGCTCAGCGGCTCCACAGTCTTCTCATCACTTGACGCAGCGTCAGGGTTCTGGCAGATCCCACTGGACAAAGACAGCCAGAGGTTGACCACCTTCGTCACGCCGTACGGAAGGTACTGTTTTAAACGTCTTTCCTTTGGGATAAGCAGCGCACCTGAGATATTTCAGAGGAAGATGGTAGAGATGCTGGAAGGGCTGGATGGCGTTGCCGTCTACATGGACGACATCATCATCCATGGCAGCAACACCAGCGAACATGATGAGCGGCTGCAAAAGGTTCTGGATCGGCTAGAGTCTGCAGGCCTGAAGCTGAACAATGAGAAGTGTGTGCTGAGAAAGGAGGAGCTGCACTTCCTGGGTCAGGTGATCAACAAAGATGGTGTACGACCCGACCCAGCCAAAGTATCTGCAGTCAGCAAACTTGAACCACCAGAAAACGTGCAGGAACTAAAGAGAACACTCGGCATGATCAACTACCTGGGGAAATATATTCCAGACCTCGCCACAGTGGGCCAGCCACTATATGTACTGTTAAAAGCAGACTCAGTGTGGATGTGGGGTCCGGTGCAACAAGCAGTCTTTGAGCGAGTTAAAGAGCTCCTCACAACGTCACCTACCCTGGTGTACTATGATGTTAACAGGAGCACAGTGGTCTCAGCAGACGCAAGCAGTTATGGGATAGGCGGTGTCCTGCTGCAGCTCCATGGCGAGGACTGGAGACCGGTAGCATACTGCTCAAGGCGACTGAACGACGCTGAAACCAGGTACGCTCAGATAGAGAAGGAGTGCCTGACGAGCGTGTGGGCATGTGAGAGGTTTCAGATGTATCTCTACGGCCTACCAGCATTCAAACTGATTACGGATCACAAACCCCTCATCTCACTGATGAACTCCAGGGATCTCGACAATGTGCCACTCCGCTGCCAGCGACTCTTCATGCGGTTGATGAGGTTCAACCCGGAGGCTGAGTATGTGCCGGGGAAAACCCTGGTGGTGGCAGACACACTGTCCAGGAGCCCACAGGAAGACAAGGAGCTCAGTAGAGACACAGACGTGGAGTGTTACGTAGCAGCTATGATGAGCAGCATTGCTGAATAAGATAGACAGCATCCGCACGGAGACGGCAGCGGACCAGCAGCTCCAAGAAGTGGTCAGGTACATACAAGAGGGGTGGCCTGAACACCTAGCACACATAAACACCTGTGTTAGGGAGTACTTTCCCGTTAGGAACGAACTGTCTATGCATGATGGGGTAGTAACCAGAGGGAGTAGAATAGTGATACCAGGGAGATTGAGGTCAGAGATACTAGAACGCATACATGAGGGCCATCAAGGTCTTAACAAGTGCAGAGACAGGGCCAACACTTCGGTCTGGTGGCCTGGCATAGCCACACAGATCACACACAAAGTCGAGAACTGCATGTACTGTCATGAGCAGAGGAGAGCACAGAACAGAGAGCCTCTCCTGTCAACACCTCTCCCAGACAGGCCGTGGAAGAGAATTGGCATAGATTTATGTGAACATGAGAGAGAGAGTTACCTAGTCATAGCTGACTACTACTCTAGATACCTGGAGATACTCCACATGCCTACCACGATTAGTGCACATGTGATCTTGAAGCTGAGAGCCACGTTTGCCCGGCACGGAATACCGGAGGTGATTGTCAGTGACAACGGACCGCAGTTCAGCAGCGATGTCTTCAGAGGCTTTGCCTGTGACATGGACTTTAAGCACACAACCTCTAGTCCCCACAACCCACAAGGAAACGGTTATGCTGAACGTGCAGTCCAAACGGAAAAGGGGATTCTGAGACAAAAGGACCCCCTACTTGCTTAAATGGTTTACCGTTCTTCTCCACACAGCAGTACGGGTGTCCGTCCGGGTGTCAGTCCGGCAGAGCTCCTAATGGGCAGGAAAATCAGGACGACGCTGCCCACTCTGGCCAAGAACCTGCAACCGAAGTGGCCGAGCAGACATCACATCAGAGCTCGAGATGCTGCGGAGATGAGCAAACAGGCCTTCTACTATAACAAGCGCCATGGCGTGAGAGAGCTCACACCACTGCAGCGAAGAGACCATGTTCTCACCAGACTGGACAATCAAAAGGTCCACACCTGCAGTAGTGGCAGGTGAGAGTGTTACACAGAGGTCTTATCTCATCGAGACGGAGCAGGGTTCTCTGTACAGACGTAACCGTCGACATCTCCAAGCGGTGCCCGTAGCGGGGCCTCCAGCGAACAACGACACAAATCCCAGGAATAACACACCAGACATTCAGATGAGCCCAGAACATGGCTCGCCTGGTCCAACAAGGAACACTGATGGACTGATCCAAACCAGGTATGGTAGACCTGTTAAACCTGTCCAGAGACTTGACCTGTGAGGGGACAGTTCAATAATAAAAAAAGGGTGTTGATATTGTAAAAAAAAAAAAAAAAAAAGGGGAGATGTCATAGTTATTGATGTGTTGATATTGTTAAAGAAAAGATATCTAAGTTATTGATATGTCTTGATATTGTTAAAAGGGAGATGTCATACAGATGTAGCACTCCAGATCAGACTCACATAGGTGTGTCCCAGTCAAAAGCCCAGCGGATCCCAGTGGCTTTGGGGTGTTGCCAAATTGCTAGAGGACGTTGCCCAATTTCCCCATTTGTTCAATTACAGGATTTAACCATGAGATGGCGCTTCATTCACAAATACACAAAGACAACTGGGTGTTGTAGAACTTAGTCTGTTTGCAATGTTTGCAGCACTGCAGTTGTGTTTGCTGAATACTGTAGCATTTAATCACTTATTTGTTACTGTATGGTTTTCACAGGCTACTATAATGAAAACACATCAATATTTTAGATCAAATAAAGTATATAGTTTGCTTTATGCAGTATATTTCTTGTAATATTGTTGGGGTCTTTTTACACAGTACAGTAGTTTGAAGTAAATCAACTTGTACATTAAGATAAGATAAGATGGACCTTTATTAATCCCGTGGGGAAATTCAGTAGTTCAAACAGCAACAGGGTGAGAGTGAAAAACAGGACAGCACAGATTCACACAAAATAATAAAATCAAAAATAAGATGAGCGATAAAAATAATAATGAAAAACTATGAAATAAGAAATGAATAAAACTAAAATTTAATTATCATATCATATATTATAATGTATTGTATTATTAAGTAATATCATACACTAACCCCATTATAGCAGATGCCACATTGAATGGATGAACACATTTATGCATCAATAATTACAGCAGAGTATTTCTAAATACAAGTTGTAAAAATACTTATATGTATTTAATATTAACCCTTTGGAGTCGACCGTCACGCCGGCGTGATCAGATCACATGACCTGTTCAAGCCGGTGCTGCATAAAAACAACAGTCCGGACAACATTGCCGTGTGTTTCTGTCGAAAGTACTGGCTTGAAACTATATCCCAGTCTTTGTTTCATGCAAAAGACACAGTAAACACGGAGATACGATGATATAAAGTTAATACATTTCAAAAGTATGAAAAATGGAAGCACATATTTGAATATCTTCGCCGTATTTGATCATTTTACGAAACGGAAAATACTGGAAACTGTAGATCCTGCTCAACAGGATGTATATGTGTATTTCTGTCGAAAGTACTGGCTTGAAACTATATGCCAGTCTTTGTTTCATGCAAAAAGACCCAATAAACACGGACATACGATGATATAAAGTTAATACAGATATATTTCAGAAGTATGAATAATGGGAGCACATATTTTAATATCTTCGGCGTAATTTATCATTTTACGAAACGGAAAATACTGGAAACTGTAGATTCTGCTCAACAGGATGTATTTACCAGGGAGGGGGTGAGGTAATCAGGTAAACGGAGTGATACGAAACGAGACGAAAAGAGACGAAGAGGGACGGCGGGAACCGAAGAGAGACGGCGGGAAATGGAGAGAGACGAAGATATACGAAGACAGGCGGCGGGAGACGAAGAGAGACGGCGGGAGACTGCGATTGAAATAAAATGACAGACAAACATTGAGAATTTAGATATAGTTAGATAGATTTAGAGTTTTGAAGATTCAACTATGATGAAGAGAACTCTGAACGTGAGTCAAGCTTTAAGCTTGTTTTTTGACAAGCTTAAAAGGAGGAGGAGGAACCTGTGATGTTGCCCTCTGTGTCGTATAGTTGACAGAAACCGCTTTGAAGCGTGGCACAGATAAAGACAGAAAAAACTGATTTTTGTACATAATGTGTATATATATATTTGTATTATATTTATAATAACACTTTTGCCTTATCAGAATGAAATCCCATGCTACCTCAATCAAACTTTCACATTATCATAGTGACATCCCATGTATATATTTCCAGCTTTTAAATGGTTTCGTTGTGTATGTTTGTGTTACCTATGAAAAATAATATAATTTTCAAAATCTGTTTTTACGTTTTTTTTGTGATTTTGGGTCCAAAATGTTCATATAGTATCTCAAAATGGAAGAAATAACTATCAGGTTATATAGGTGAGGTTGTCCTTAAAAAAAGATACCAAACATTGACATGCCAAACATTTCTTAATGGGGTTTAGTAAGACAAATCAAAAGTATGTGAAAACGGACAAATTAGCCCAGGACTCCAAAGGGTTAATAACATAATGATTACTTTCAGATGATAATACTTTTCAGGGTTAGGTCCGGTCTGATAGCGCTTAGCTCTCTGCTGCAGAGAAGATCACTGCTCTAAACAAAGTTAAAAATCCTACATCCAAACGAAATAAATAGAATTAATTATGATGATATTTCCGGCACAGACCCTTTCATACCAGCAATGCGCGATAGAAGCAACATAAAGTGCGACAGTTTAAATATGCCAGTGTTAATTTCGTCAACGAAAACTATGACGAAAAATGTTCGTCAACGACCTTTTTTACATGACTAAGACGAGACGATGACGAGCTAAAAATAGATTCTTGATAACGAAAACTATGATGAAATGTATAATTAGTTTTCGTTGATGAGACGAGACGGACTAAGGTGTTAATGGTGGACTATCGGACATTCAAAATGCAGCATATTTCCCCCAAGTGTCCGTCAAAATGCATTTTACGTTTCTAACTTGCAATATCATTATTTCCGCTCTCTTCACTCCAGAAGAGCGATCTCCCTGTGTCTTTCTGTGTGCGGGGGATCACAGGAGCGGGGGGTATATACGAATACTATATATTGAACGTCTATTGAATGGCCTTTGTATGTATACAGTACAGTATAGCCCAACCATTTACACCTTCCTTTTTCCCGTCAAGAGTTTGAATTGGAGAAAGGTAATCGATGGTGCTTTTTAAGCCTATTGCATAATAACTGTGTGATTTATATTGCTTTTCAAATGCATGTGGCCACCCATTTACACTACTCTTCCCGTCAAGAATACTGTATGAATAGAACTTAGTTAGATCACTTTACATTTCTGCGAATGAATTTTTAACTGTTAATACTGCTCACAGGCTGCTAGATTCATACCCAAGCTCACTGTTTATTCATCATTCAATTCATTCTATATTTTATTCTGTAGATTGTGTACATTACTTTTCACTTCACTGCTTGTTGCACCGTTAGAAGCTAAACTGCATTTCGTTGTCTCAGTACCTGTAATCTGTGCAATAACAATAAAGCAGGCATCTTTATTGTAGCCTCAACAATCAAGTTCTAAGTAGTGCAATATGAAATAAAAACAACTACACTCTTTTGGCAGTGTTGTGGTGCCGAGAGATGGGAGTCGGAGGCGGGGTATCAAAGGTACAAGCTAGACTTTTATTAGCATCTGAAAACCATTGTGAACAACTTCATTCCCGGGAAGCGAAGACCGGCGGAAACAGGAAGTCCGGTTCACTAAAATGTCCATGCAGAACAACACCCCAACCCATAGATCCGTGGGTGAATAATGTCAATCACCACAGTGTGCACATTAACAACAACTACACTATTTTGGCAGTGTAACAATTAAACAAGAACTACACTCTTTTGGCAGTAACAATTAGATCAATAATAAACTGTCAGACTGACACTGAAGACAGACAAACTATTTTCAGCAATCAATCTGTTTAGTTGACTCTGGGTGACATGTGGCGATTTAAAAAAATGTTTAGATGGTGTTGCTCCATCTGGGTCACTGCCGGTGGTTGAGAAGGTGGGGTTTTAGAGCCTCATGTACATTAGTTAGGTGCTTCAGGAGATCGGCATTGCTGTTATTCGATGTGGAGAATGCTTTCTGTCCTGCACACAGTTTACATTTGACCGTAATATTTTGTGCGTCCTTTATCCCCACAAATTGAAAATAGTGGTTATATCTCCAAGTTGTAAATGCGCTGCTGCTCTCGCTGATACTTGCATCTGCCATAGTGTGTGTGTGTTTGTGTGCTGGTGGTGAGCGTTGCCGTGTATGTGTGTGTGTTAGCAAGTGTTTGTGTGTCTGTATTTTACCCATAAGGCAAGACCCGCCCAACTCTGTCTCTGATTGGCTTACCCTGAAATGTTACCCCGCGTTAACCAATCATCACTCCTCTCTAGTTACGTTCACTTTTCCATGGTGCTGTGAGAGGACATCGCTGTATTCGCCTGTAAACTACATCCGCAGGGAGATTCGGTTCAGTTCCATCACATAATGTAACGCAGTAACGCACCCATAATATTAGACACTAATAATACAGTAAACTATTAACACTGTACATATTATTGTTTGCCCGTGGGATTAGGATGATCGGTAGTGAGAGCCGTGCTGCATTTTCCTCCAGTCGGATGTGATATAAAAACAAAGCGATTATTTTTGTTGTTGTAAACTCACGTGGATTAAACTACATGTATTAGTGCATTCATTTCAATTCGCGAACATATGATACATTAAATGATCATGAGGATGATGATTGATAATCGTTTGTTTGAGCCGGGCTGCATTTCCTGATGAGAAAACATAGCGATGGTTTTGTACTTACACCTACGTGAATTAAACAACATTATTTTGTTAAATAAAAACATGGTGATGTTTTGTAAATGATTACATGTCTCTTATTTAGCACAGAATATGATCCTATCCGTGACATATGGATCTTAACAAATATCCGATCAGATACCTGTAGATCTATCAGCTGTTTATTTCACATGAGTTCCAGTGTGGCAGCTTTTCACGGCTCCCCCTGGTGGATCCATAATCCATTGCAGCTGGTTTCATTAAAATTACATTTATTTATCAAGGGGGCGTTTCAAGTCCTGCGGGGGGGGTTTTCCTTTTCAGCAGGGGCCCACCCCGTGCCGATCACGGACCCGCACGGGTAGGCGTCTGAAATGAAGCGCTACATCTGTAGTATTGTTAACTGACTACAAGGGGAGTTGTCATATACGTTACGGCATGTTTAGGACAGTTACAGTAAGTGGGAATGGATGAACCACCGGAGGGAGCAATAAAAGCGTCCTGTTAAATAACCAACTGTTCCGTTGTCCGTTAATATCCAAGATATTACATTGACAGCTAGTTTCTATGTGAACATTATGGGATGGACAGCCAGCTAACAAGGTTTATATACAAATATTTCAGATCGAAGCTAATCCAGTAGGGCTCCTGAAAGGGGGCAAGGGACACTATGCTCCCAAATATTAAGCCTTGACCCCCATCTTAAAATTGATATGATCAAAAAATGATCTGCATTGTCGCAGGCCTTTTTTCCTCATTATCATGTCAAATTGTACAGCTTGCCTTCGTTTTGAATGCAGAAAGATTACTATATTAGAGTATTAAGTGAAAATGACTATATTAAAGTGTTAAGTGAATATATTAAGTGCATTACTCAAACTGCATTTGTATAGGAATAATTCTGTCCTATTGGCAGGTAACTACTCTTAAAGATCAAATGCAAAGCTTCCAAATATGCTACATTTTAATAGAAATGTTGTTTTTAAGACTGCCTGTATTTTTATTTAATTTAAATCGAGATAATACACCCAGAAAAAAAAGCTTTTTATTGATACAAAACTCGACCCAAAGCCGTCTGAATTTCTGACATGTCATTCCCAGCAGCCTCCGCGCGCGTGACGTCATTTTGTACAAACAGTCTCTGGGCCAAATATCCCGACTCGGCAGTCTCGTGCGCTGTTCACATGTCATCGGTGTTTTTCGCTCATGACTGCTGCAGAAAACTCTGAATTATATCCGCAAAATTACGCAAAACATGGGTTATTGTTGTGCTTTCGGATGTACGAACGCTGCGGGATCTGGGAGAAGTTTTCATTAATTTCCCCAAGACAAAATCATCCGCCGAAACTGGATTATCTTAGTGAATCGTGTTGGCTGGCAGCCGACAAAATGGAGCAAGTTGTGCTCTAACCACTTCGCATCTGATGCATACGATGTTGATCCTGCCATCGTCAAGTCTGTTGGTGGAGAAGCATTTAAAGTACATCAGAGGCTGAAACCCGGAGCCGTCCCCTCCATATTTGAGCACAAAAAACAACCGAAAGAGCGAAAGAGCCGGGCAATGCAGAATTGCCAAATAATTGAGGTAAACAAATTTTGATTTGATTTGATTTCAAAGCGCACGGAGCACAGAGCGGACAGCAGATAACGGAATTGCAGTTTTATTGCTTATAGATTATCAGAACATTTCAAAGGGCACACAGCCCCATTGTATATTAACCTATGGATTAACTACATCATCGTTTTTATCGTTTTAATGCCATTGAAGGCCAGACAAAGAGGAAGGTAAGCCATTAGCCTAGTGCATGTTAGTACCTAGCGCCACTTGTTTTGATGTAGGTTTTTGTTGATAACCTCGCGAGTTTGTATCTTTCAGTGTTGAGGTGGGCACTGTTAGATTCTGTGTCTTTACGATCATAAACAAGGTTTGGATGTGGAGCTAGGATAAGTAATAAGGGAGCTAGGAGTGATTTTCGGTGCAATAATAGGTTATCATTTTTCGCTCGAGGCTAATTCAGAGGCTCACTGTTAGCATTGTGTGTTTTTTTTGAAAAAATAAATGAAAAAGATCAGTTAAATGAGTTTTTTCCCGTTATATGGATATAAAATATTCATAGTTTATTAAATATTAAGGTTCCTTAGACATAGTTTCCTGCAAATGACGCGATTTCGGGTCTGTGGGGCCTAAGAAGATAAGAGTATGTTTTTTTTTTTTATTTGTTTTTTTTCACAACAGTTGTATTTGGATGGAATGAATACCTATAGTGATAATTCAAAGTAATAAAATGATTTGGACAGTGAAAAAGTTCAAAAGGAACTGATGGTTCCCAAATTACCCAGAGGTGAGTCCGCCTGGACTTTATTTTTCTAAACCTCTCTAAAAAGGTCAAATTTCCCTTGTTTTGCATCAATCTTGATACAGGGTACTTATATGTTATAGTTTGGATTCCTAAAGCTTTTAGTCTACTAACCCATCGTTCAAGGGTGGTTTATCAGACATGATAATGAAACTAAGTTGTACTATCGGCGGAAGCAGCTGTGAGCGATAAGCCAGGTGGAAATATGTTTGTACACTCTGACGTCACGCGCAGCGGAGACGAGCGGATGAGAAATAAATTGTCGGACTTGGTGTTGGGGGTTGAACAAAATAAATATTACGCATTGCCAGACGCATATTATCTCCGATTTTAATACTGCAATATCTTAGATAGTGTTGTAGCTATATGATTTCGATTTTACTGGCAATTATAAAAAAATCTTTGCATTTGATCTTTAACAGTGATATCTACAAGAGGTTTCCAATTTAAATGTAACTATTTTCAATTGGTTAGTATTATATTTTGTGACAGTGTGGTGACACTCATTTTAATGAAGACACATTTGTGTATCTTGAAATTCATTTATTTGACAGAGCTGGAAACTGATTGACTTACATACTTATTTGTGTTTACCTACACAGTCATCACAGATGAGCCAAACAGAGTAGAGGATGAATAAAGGAGAACAGGAGAAAGGGACACACAAGAAGGAGATACAACAGGTAAGAAAGACAATGGAGACAACAATGAACAGGAACACCAGAACATACAAGAGTCAATGGGTAACATGACTGATTTAGGGACTGCAGATACAGGGCCAAGGCAAGTGAGACATCACTGCTTTCCATGCAGCATGTTTGGCCAGCAAAAGAGATAATTTCAACCGCAAACTGCAAGTGATGAGGGAAGCAGCAAGAGATGAGGGAAACTCCAAGTGATGAGGGTAACAGCAAGAGATGAAGGAGTCAGCAAGTGAGGAGGGATTATTATTTCCTCCTTCCATCCCTTTTTTCTGTGTAATCTGATTACTAACAACTTCTAATAGACAATAGAGTCCTTCTGGAGTAAGACTGGCAAAGACAATAGAGTCCTGCTGGAGTCACGAGGGTGGCAAAGAGGAGGCAAATCCTACTTTGATTGAGCTAAGTATAGCTGGTGTTTTATTTCATTTGATTGTTTAGCCCCTCATGCTATAATCATGTGTATCTTCTCCATTCCTGTTCATGTGACCTCTCGCAATTATCACTGGCCCCGTGCATCTTATTGTAAGTCGCTTTGGACAAAAGCGTCAGCTAAATGCAATGTAATGTAATGTAATCTCATAATCAATATAACCGGGCTGCTCTCGTCTATCCCACATGCTCCACTGACATCCACCATCTAGTTTCAGTCGGCCTGTGGAACTGCCAGTCAGCTGTTCCTAAGGCTGACTTCATCTCTGGCTACGCTTCCCCGCAGTCTCTGGATTTCCTTGCTCTCACTGAGACGTGGATTACTCCATCCAACACATCCACCCCAGCAGCTCTCTCCACAGCATATTCCTTCTCCCATACACCCAGACCCACTGGCAGAGGAGGTGGCACTGGTGTCCTGCTCTCTCCCAAATGGAGCTTTTCCCTCTTCAAGCTACCTAACTTCACTCCTTCCACCTTTGAATTCCATGCCGTCACAGTAACCCATCCTATACAATTAACCATTGTTGTTCTCTACCGTCCACCAGGCGCCTTGGGGGACTTCTTGGAGGAATTAGATCATCTCCTCTCACACATACCTGAAACTGGCCCTCCCGCTTTACTTCTCGGAGACTTCAACCTCCAGACAGGGAAGATAGACTAACTAACATCTCCGTTAACCGCCTTTGCTTTCTCACTGTCTCCATCCCCACCAACTCATAAAGCTGGCAATGTCCTTGATCTCATATTCTCAAGGAACTGCACTACTTCTAACCTCTCTGTAAACCCGCTCCACACATCCGATCACTTCTTCATTTCATTCTCTCTACCCCTTTCCAAACATAACAAACTAATCTCTTCTCATCCTGCACCTGTCCGCCGTAACCTTCGTTCCCTCTCCCCCTCTACCTTTGCCTCATCGGTGCTCTCAGCCCTCCCTTCCTCTGAATCGTTCCAACTCCTACTTCCAAACTCTGCTGCAGAAACTCTCCTCTCTACTCTCTCATCCTCTCTGGACTCTCTCTGTCCTCTCACATCTCGGCAGGCTCGTCAGTCCCCTCCTGCTCCCTGGCTAAATGACGCACTGCGTGCTAATAGAACCGTCCTTCGGGCAGCAGAGCGGAAATGGTGGAAATCCAAACACAGTGACGACCTCCTAGCCTATCAGGCTCTCCTCTCCTCTTTCTCTGCTTCCATCTCTCAGGAAAAAAGCACTTTCTTTCAAGATAAGATCCAATCTTCCTATTCCAATCCCAAAAAAATATTTTCCATCTTCTCCTCCCTCCTGGACCCCCCAAAAGCCCCTTCCCCCTCCTCCCTTCTGTCAAGCGACTTTGTTAACCACTTTGAAAAAAAGGTTGATGATAGTCGCTCTTCTTTTTCTGACTCACCTTTACTCACCACTGGGTCACCAGACCCTCCTTTCACCCACACACTGATCTCCTTTTCCCCTCTCTCTCCAAGTGAGGTCCTTACCCTCATTACCTCTGCCCACCCTACCACCTGTCCTCAGGACCCTATCCCTTCAAACCTCCTTCAGACTATCGCTCCTGATATTCTACCGTTTCTCACCCATTTCATCAACACTTCTCTAACTTCTGGTCACTTTCCAAATAGTCTCAAGGAGGAAAGAGTAAACCCTCTCCTAAAGAAACCCACTCTCAACCCGTCTGATGTTATAAACTACAGGCCTGTCTCTCTCCTCCCGTTCCTGTCTAAAACACTTGAACAGGCTGTCTTTAAACAACTCTCCTGTTAACTCCATCAGAACAACCTTCTGGATCCGCACCAGTCTGGTTTCAAGGCTGTCACTGCTAAAGTAGCCTCCCTCTCCTCTGTCATCATCATGTTGGACCTGTCTGCTGCATTCGACACGGTGAACCATCAGATCCTCCTTCGCACTCTCCAAGAACTTGGAGTTTCAGGCTCTGCACTTTCCCTCATCACCTCATACCTCAAAGACCGCACCTACAGGGTTACTCGGAGAGGGTCGGAGTACGACCCTTGTCAATTAACTACAGGGGTCCCTCAGGGCTCTGTTCTTGGTCCCCTCCTCTTCTCCTTGTACAGAAACTCGCTCGGATCTGTCATTAGCCCGCATGGTTTTTCATACCACTGCTACGCTGACGACACCCAATTAATTCTGTCCGTTCCCCGCTCAGAGACCCAGGTCGTCGCACGCATCTCTGCTTGTCTAGCTGACATCTCTCAGTGGAAGTCTGCTCATCACCTCAAGCTCAACCTTGACAAGACTGAACTGCATCGGCACCTCTGTTGTTTCCCCGACTCAGACTGCAAGCAATCTGGGTGTGATCCTAGATAACAACCTGTCCTTCACTGCAAACATCGCTGCTACAACCCGCTGCTGCAGATACACGCTTTACAACATCAGGAAGATTCGTCCCCAGCTGACCCAGAAAGCAACGCAGGTTCTGGTCCAGGCTCTCGTCATCTCACGCCTAGACTACTGCAACTCCCTCCTGGCTGGTCTACCTGCATGTGCCATCCGACCTCTGCAGCTCATCCAGAATGCAGCGGCTCGTCTGCTCTTCAACCTTCCTAAATTCTCCCACACCACGCCGCTCCTCCGCTCCCTCCACTGGCTTCCGGTAACTGCTAGAATCCACTTCAAGACAATGGTACTTGCGTACCATGCTGCGAATGGATCTGGCCCTTCCTACATCCAGGACATGGTTAAACCGTACACCCCAGCACGTGCACTCCGCTTTGCATCAACCAAACGGCTCGCTGCACCCTCGCTGCCAAGGGGACCCAAGTTCCCATCAGCAAAAACACGTGGGTTTGCTATCCTGGCTCCAAAATGGTGGAATGAGCTCCCCATTGACATCAGGACGGCAGAAAGCTTACACACCTTCCGGCGCAGACTGAAAACTCATCTCTTTCGACTCCACTTCGAGCAATAGAACTATTAACAAAGCACTTATATACTAATAAAAGACTGGCTTACCTAAAGCCAGTTGAGTAGCACTTGAAATGTTTTTGCTCTATAAAACCTGATGTACTTATATGATTCTGTTTTCTTCAAGTTTATATTTTGTTGGTCGAACGCACTTATTGTAAGTCACTTTGGATAAAAGCGTCAGCTAAATGCAATGTAATGTAATGTAATGTACATGCTTGTCATGTTCCAGACACTGCTCTCAACCACTCAGGGCCTGCATAAATACCTGCAGAAAGAAACAATTGACTTGGTGCAGGCAGTAGATTACAAAACAGCAGTTGAGAACACACTGAAAAGTTACCGAAGTAACGAGAAAGCACATGAGGTCTATGACAAGACCAAGGCCCTGTGCAATGATCTTGATATTCCCAAAACTGACAGAGGAAGAAGCGTAGAAACATGGAAGACTTTGTAGTCAAGGCATCATGTGGAGCAATGTGAAACATTAAACATAAATAAACTGGTGTACAAAACTAACATACCTGCATTTCAATGGACAGCATAAAAAGACACGTGAGCTGGGTTCTGTTGCTCAGATTAGCTATTGATGATCACGTTGATAAATCATATAAAACAAATAGTCAATCACACAAAAACATGTTGCTGTGACTGTGAGCATTACACAATTAACATTAAACTAAACAAACACAACAGTCCTTATAAAATAAAAACATACATTTTGTCCACCGAGATAATACAGGCACCTAACCCTCAAGAGATCCTCACGTGCTATGAGAATCTCCCACAATCCATTGCCGTAACAAAGCTAATGCAGGCACACGTTTGTGACACCAGATGGCACAATTGTGTATGTGCGTGTGGGGAGTCTTGGAGTAGAAAATTCGACTGTAGCGTGGTGGGCTAAGCCCCGAATGTTTCCAGGTCCAGGCGACGCCCCTGGCGTGTATGTAATTACATTGCAAATACTGACTTGAGCCCCACCACTGTATGGGTTAGCCCTACCATAGATTACCCAACAAAAATACTCTGGAGCCGCCACTGTTTGCGGTCTACAATGACAGAGAAGAGCCTGTCAAGTTTGGCTGTACTCAGCATTGAATCAAAACACACTAAAGCTTTAAATCCTAATAAGTTTGTGAGGCGTTTTGCTGATCAAGATGGTAATCGCCACATTCAGCTGTTATAGGCAACTTGATGCCCTGCTCACAGATGAGTCGATGAGAATAATAAACTGTTAAGATGATGACCTTACGTGTGTATAACATTTTTCTTCTTTGTGGGGTTCTGCCCCCAAAAAACTGTTTCATGTCCTGAGAAAGTCAAATAAGACGGTGTGTAAAACTTCACTGCCCAGCCAAAAAAAGTAACCACTTTGATTGAACTAGGCCAGTAGGTAAGGACTTTCCACTGGATAATAACTGCAGAGATGTATATGTTTTAGCTGAAAACACGTTTTTTAACCCTAATTGATGCAGTTAGTCACTTCTTTAACACCAGAACCGCCAATCGGGTCAATTTGACCCAGAGCTGTTTTTTATTGTATGTAACTTTTTTTCAATAAAATATTAAAGTCTCCCAGTCCGTGACTTTTCCTGAAAGTGTGTTATGTAGCACCCTATGTTGTTAAAAATTGTCAATATGAAGTCAGATGTTTACTTTTCACCCAACAAATACAACCGCCTCACAAAACGCTATGTTGTAGCGTTAATAAACAATTTAACAAAATTGCTTGTCAAAATACCAATACCACAGGACCATTTTTTTTTTTTAAAGCAATATTTTTAGTGGCCCGAGCGGGCAAGTTGAAAGTACATTCTGCTGGCCGGGGTGTCTAAATAGTGCTTCCGGGCCAGCGGGCCATTTATAATGTTGCGCCTGTATAATATGAAAAGCTGAGAGTTCACAGATTCTATTGGTATACGTTTCATCCCTGTGCGATCAAAACTGACTGTTCAATAAAATAACATTTTACCTTGAAAATCAATGCATTCTAATACCGGGTCAATTTGAACCCGGTGGCGGTTTTAGGTATATAAATCTCTGGCGGTTCTAGTGTTAATGTTTGTTCTTTCTGATGTAAAGTCAAGATTGTAACCGTTTGCAATAAAGTTGTGGGGTGCTGAACTGTTCCTTTGAATCTTTTGATTTATGATAGTAATTAGTTGTCTTTCAAATTTGAAGGAGGGTGAGCAAGGGATCATCCGCTGGGTCCATATGTGGTTGGTTCATTCTGTCAGGGTTGGGGAAAAATAGGACCCAAATGCAGAATGAGGAGGGACGCAAAAAGCTGAAAAACAATAATCCACGAATAGGTACAAGGCACGAGATAGCATCCAAACAAAAAGGGACTGTGACCACAGGAAGGGAGACATGAACGACAAAATAATGAACCAACACTGAACACAGGAAGAGACAAGACTAAATACAGGGAGGGGTAATCACGAGACGAGAAACAGCCGGGCAGGGGAGGAGAAACACAAGGGCAACAGGTCAGACAATTAGACACACCAGGGAAACTAACGACAGGGAGAACAGAACAGCAAAATAACTCCAAAACTAGACACAAAAACTCAAACCCTGACACAGAGTTTGCTAGGATACCCACTAGCTGCTAAACGATATGAAATCCTGAGTCGGTGGGTTCGGTTTTCTATGGAGATCTGATCCGGCCTAGTGAAACAACTCAACATTCAAAAAGAAATACGAATCTTAATGCGGCCGACTCAAGAGCCAGATTTCAAACCAGCTGTTAATGACACAAGGTTCATTCAATTGATGAAGGAAGGATTTACAGCACTTTGTGTGTTGGTTGATAATCAAGAATTTATAGATTTTAAAACTATGTCAGAAAGATATGGCCTTTCCCAGCAGGATTTCTATAGATACCTCCAAATTTGACACTATTTTGATAAGAACATCAAATGATTTTGTTTTCTTATAACTCCAAAGCAAATGCTGGAGAGGATGTGGCCACTGTGAGGTGGACCATACACAAATATTCTGGGGCTGCCAAGTTCTTAAACCCTTCTGGGAAGGTGTCCATAGTATCATCAGAGAAGTTCTATGTTATGATATAAACTTCACCTGTCTTTCCTTTTACTTGGGGAATATGGACTCTGAACTACCAAAAATGTACCAATATCTTTTGCAAATCTTTATGGCAGCAAGTAAAAATTAAGTTACAAAAACAAAATGGTCTTCATTAGACATACTGCCATCATATTTTCTGATACAGACTGCTTTTCGTTAAATACCATACTCAATTAACCATTCCAGAAGATACTGATCCTTTGTTTATTGTTAAGTCTTGATTGGGTAGTTTGAATATCAAAGTCAGAGTAAAACATACCAAATCGAAATGTTATTGTTTAACGTTGTTATTCCTATCTATAGTGGATCTACATAAAATAAACCATTAAAATGATTAGAAAATAAATGATTGTACTTTTGTTTGAAGATTTTCTTCCTTCTAGTCATTGATACACAGCAAACACACTTTTTTAATCTTCTTTTTTTAATCAATAAAGTGATGTTAGCAATATGTTGTGTAAAATGATTGACTTATGTGTACCGTGTAATTAACGGGATACCATGCAGTGAGCAGGTCATTATAAGGAACTTGTAAGCTCTGTTCTTCAGCCAATCAGGCATTTGCTGCCCAAAAGCTAACATTAGCTCTCTCCCTGCAGATTTAAACAAGGATCTGTTGTTCACAATGTATCATTAAAATATATTTTTTAAGTGAGATTACTTAAAGTAAAATAGTCACTATTGTTTTAATCTTATCATCGGCAGATACATTGAGGCATCCCTGTGGGATCATTTACAATGCTTGACAAATCACTAACACAACAAATATATTTCTAATCACATGGCAGTCATTTGGCTCCATCTGAAACACTGGCTAAATATTTATTTCAACCTGTCATTTAAGTTAAAAAATATTTGATTTTTGAGACATGAACACTTGAGGAGTAACTGTTCATCTCCCTCTGCTCTCTGCCTGGTCAGATTTCCATCACATCTGTTCCTGTATCGGCACCTCTTGGCTGGCCACCACTTCTGTCTGTGTGCTTCAGCCGTCAGCTGACATGGTGCTGTCAAAGAGGGTGCTAAAATGATGTTTGACTGCCAGCCATTGCAAAGTGAAGCGCAGAGAAGAAGTCGAGGAAGAAAAAAGTGGCAAAGAAAGAGAAGCATGACTCAGCAAACAAAATCACAGGAAATCCTAATCCGGTTGAGATATTGGTATTAACATAAACCTGCCTGTCCTATTTTGAACACGGAATATTGAGATCACTGAACTTTTATGTTATAAATGTATAGGAAGGGTCCCCAGCACATAGAAACTGCTGGATGCTAACTTGCATATGTTGGGTAATTTGCACAATTAGCATAAGCTGCGCTGATTGATAGATTGAGTGGGGAAGTTCATGAGATCTTTCTAGAGGGTTATGAAGAATAACTTTTATCCAATGACCTTTTCCCTCTCTGTCTGTGTCTGTGTATTCTCTTGTTCCGATTAACCCAGCCAAATATTTTTTCTTGTTTTGTATCTATATCTACGCCGGGATCCGGAGTCGAGGCTGATCCTCTTGCTGTAGTCCTGTGTCTTGGATCCTCTATCCTGAGTTCTGGATTAAGTCGTGGACTTCGGGTCGTGGCTGAACCTGTCTCTGCGGTCCTGCCTTGGGTCTCATCATACTGCTTCCCTGATGGCTTCCTCAGGATTGTAGCTGACATCCTCGTGGATTCATCTTCTCATTACAGACACATGCATTTCCAAACATTCGGTCTATATGCTGTAAAATGTATTATCTCTTCAATTTACACACGGCATCTATTGCACGTCTGTCCGTCCTGGGAGAGGGATCCCTCCTCTGTTGCTCTCCCTGAGGTTTCTCCCATTGTTTCCCCTTTAAACTGTGGGTTTTCTCTGGAAGTTTTTCCTTGTACGATGTGAGGGTCTAAGCACAGAGGGTCTGAGGACAGAGGGTCTAAGGATAGAGGGTGTCGTTTTTCTCATACTGATATTCTGAACAATCTGTGCGGTTGTTTTTGCTGTAAAGTGTCTCTACTGGCTATTTTTATTTTATGTACAGCACTTTGGCTCGACCAAAAACCGTTTATAAATGTGCTATATAAATAAAACTTGATTTGATTTGGATTTGATTAGCATTATTTACCATTATAGCCAATGTGGACGATGGTCATCTTGTGCTCTCTATATCCAAAGGTCGCAACACTACTCATGGTAGTCTAAATCAGCCAACCGAGAGTAAAACAAATGCCATTTTCTGGTTAGAACTGCCATTTAATATCCTGAAAATGTCAGAAATGGATTCAGCTCAATCAATCAATCAATCAATCAATCAATGTTTATTTATATAGCCCAATATCACAAATGTTACATTTGTCTCAGTGGACTTCACAGTTTGTACAAAATATCAGTATGACAATACGACACCCTCTGTCCTTAGACCCTCACATCGTACAAGGAAAAACTTCCGAAGAAAACCCACAGTTTAAAGGGAAAAATGGGAGAAACCTCAGGGAGAGCAACAGAGGAGGGATCCCTCTCCCAGGACGGACAGACGTGCAATAGATGCCGTGTGTAAATTGAAAAGATAATATATTTGCAACATAGGTAGTCCAAATGTTTGGAAATGCATGTGTGTATAATAGGAAGATGAATCCACGAGGATATCCATCCAGGACCTATGATCCAGGACCACAGCCACGACTCAAGATCCAGGGCTCGCGATGCAGGACACAGGACCGCAGGGTCATCCATGACTCCGGATCCCAGCGTATATAGACACCAAAAGAAAGACATTTGGGGAAGCTGGGTTAATCGGAACATGGGAGTACACAGGTATAGACAGAGAGAAGGAAGAAGTAAGATGTCCCCCGACAAACTAAGCCTATATCAGCAAAACTAGGGGTTGAATCTAATCAGCCCTAACTATAAGCTTTATCAAAAAGGAAGGTCTTAAGCGCACTCTTAAAAACGGATAGGGTGTCTGCCGCCCGAACACAAACTGGAAGCTGATTCCACAAATGTGGAGCTTGATAAGAAAAGGCTCTGGCTCCCATTGTACTTTTAGAGACTCTAGGAACAACCAACAACCCTGCATTCTTGGAACGCAATGCCCTAGTAGGGACAGTAGGGTATAATGAGTTCTTTAAGGTAAGATGGCGCCTGCCCATTAAGGGCTTTGTAGGCGAGAAGAAGAATTTTAAATTATATCCTGTGTTCTATAGGGAGCCAGTGTAAGGCAGCCAGAACAGGAGTAATGTGGTCCCTTTTCCTAACTCTGGTTAGTACACGAGCTGCAGCATTTTGAATCAGCTGAAGCCACTTGACTGACTTCTTGGTGCACCCTGATAATAAAGAGTTACAATAATCCAGCCTTGAAGTAACAAATGCATGGACTAGTTTCTCTGCATCGTTTTGAGGCAAGATATGCCTGATTTTTGCAATGTTACGAAGATGGAAGTAGGCGGTCCTTGAAATTGATTTTATGTGGGCGTTAAAGGATAAATCCTGATTCCTTACAGTCTCAATGGAGGCCAAATTAATGCCATCCATAGTTAGTATATCTTTAGATAATTTGTTTCGTAGATTCTTCGGGCCAAGTACAATAACTTCAGTTTTGGTCGTGTTTAACATCAAAAAGTTTAAGGTCATCCACGTTTTTAAGTCCTTGAGGCAGTCTTGAATTTTATTTAGATGATTAATTTCATCAGGCTTGATTGATAAATATAGTTGAGTATCATCCGCATAACAATGAAAATTTACAGAATGATTCCTTATAATATTGCCGAACGGAAGCATATATAATGTGAACAAAATAGGTCCGAGCACTGAGCCCTGTGGCACTCCGTGGCTAACTTTGGTTTGCGTGGAAGATTCATCATTGACACGTACAAACTGAGAGCGTTCAGATAGATAGGACCTAAACCAGCCTAAAGCAGTTCCCTGTATGCCAACTAAGTGCTCTAGTCTTTGCAATAAGATATCATGATCGATAGTATCAAATGCAGCACTGAGATCGAGCAAAACAAGAATAGAGACAAGTCCCTTGTCAGAGGCTATTAGAATGTCATTTGTGACTTTGACCAGAGCTGTCTCTGTGCTATGATGTGTTCTAAAGCCAGACTGAAAATCTTCAAATAAATCATTGTTTTTTAAGTAATCACACAGCTGTTTTGCGACTGCTTTCTCAAGAATTTTTGAGAGGAACGGAAGATTAGAAATAGGTCTATAGTTGGCTAAAACCTCTGGATCGAGGTTGTGCTTTTTAAGAAGCGGTTTTATCACTGCTACTTTGAATGATTGTGGAACATAGCCTGATAATAAAGACATATTCATAATATTTAATAAAGAAGTGCTAATTAATGGAAAAACTTCCTTCAACAGCTTAGTTGGAATTGGGTCTAATATACACGTTGATGGTTTAGAAGAGAGAATCATTGAATTTAATTGTTCAAGGTTTATGGCTGAAAAGCATTCTAGTTTACTATCTAGTGTAATATTAGAACTTACGTTTCCGGGAGTTGATAACACTATACTGGTCAAAAGCAAGAGGTAATTAATTTTGTTTCTAAGAGTAACAATGTTATCGTTAAAAAAGCACATAAAATCATTACTACTGAGTGCTATGGGAATAGAAGGCTCCATGGAGCTGTGGCTCTCTGTCAGCCTGGCTACAGTGCTGAAAAGAAATCTTGCATTATTCTTATTCTCATCTATTAATGAAGAGTAGGAGGCTGCTCTCGCTTTACGCAGTGCTTTCTTATATTCATTGAGAGTAATATGCCAAATTAAACGAGATTCTTCAAGTTTAGTGGAACGCCATATCCTTTCAAGTTGTCTCGACTTTTGCTTTATTTTGCGGGTTTCGGCATTATGCCATGGAGCTAATCTATGTTGTTTTATTTTCTTCTTTTTCAAAGGAGCAACAGAGTCTAATTGTATTCGCAGCGCATCTGTAGCACTATCAACAACATGATCAATTTGGGGTGGTGGACATTTTGTATAAGTTTCCTCCCCTACATGCAGACATGCTATGGAGTTAAGTATTGGTGGAATCTCTTCCTTAAATTTGGCTATAGCACTAACAGATAGGTTTCTGCTGCAGGAGCTTTTGACTAATGCTTTGTAGTCTAGTAACAGTACTTCAAAAGTTACTAAGAAATGGTCGGATAAAGCAGGATTATGCGGTTCGACTAATAGTTGCTCAATTTCAATACCATAAGTCAGAACAAGGTCGAGAGTGTGATTATAGCAGTGGGTTGGTTTATTTACACTCTGACAAAAACCAACAGAATCTAATATAGAGTTAAATGCAACAGTAAGGCTATTTTTATCATCGTCAACATGAATATTAAAGTCACCTACGATAATTACTCAATAACCCCCAAAACCACTCCAAAGTCTTTCAAACTGGCCAAGTCGTTGGCCATATAGGCTATAATGGTATTTTATGAATTAACTAGGGCTGTCAAGTTAACGCGTTAATAATTTGAACGCGATTAACGCATGTGTATTTTTTGTCCTCGGCCGCCCCGTAGTTTCAGAGCGCATCGAGTTTGAATACCATCTACAAGCTGATGCTGACAGCCGCGGGGCTGTCAGCATCAGCTTGTAGATGGTACAATGGTGGTGGTGGTGGTCCTGCCGCCCGCTTGTGGCAGACCACACTTCCACGCTCACCGGCAGGCACCGGCTGGCCATCGGGAGGACCGGGAGGCAGAGTCCTGCATCGGGTCGGGTACCCACAAAAAAGGTGATTCGCGGGTGGTATTTTTTCAAACGCTTTTTTCCGGGTTCGGTTCTGGGTAAAACAAAGATGATGCGGGTCGGGTCGCGGGTGTTGCATAATAAATATATTAAAATAATAATAATTTAGTTTAATGTTTAAAATCCTCGGACCTCTCCCCCGCGGGACCGTGCATAATCATAACCTCTGCAGCGCATCAATCTGCTGCTGAGCGCGCCACATTGGAAATGGCTGAGGTGAAGCTCTAGCGGAGAATACAGCATTTTCAATAACACTTCCTCAAGAGTGAAATCCAACGTCTGTGAGGAATTTGGTGTCGTCCTCGATGGAGAAAATAACCAACATCCCACGCTTTTTGAGACAAATATGCAACTGCGCGTGTTAATAATTGCACGTTTTCACTGCTCATATATGCGGGTTCGGGTCGTGTTGCGGATCTTGTGCCGATGGGTCGGGTCGGGTTGCGGAACTAATTGGCAATATGTGCGGGTAGCGGGGCGGGTTCGGTATTGCACGTCGCGGGTGCGGGGCGGGAGCGGGTCTTGAAAATCAGACCCGTGCAGGACTCTGCCGGGAGGGTGTGTGTATGTGTGGCGCAAGCGAGCGAGAGAGAGACCTTATGTGCATTGTTGTTGTTAGCATCTGGTGCTAGCTAGCTGCGCTAACGGATATAAGGAGCTGTTTCAATGAAAACAGAGGAGCGACATTTCGCCACAACTGCGCCGAGCACTTGACTTTATGCAGGCAGCCAGACAGCGGGACATTGTACCTAAAGTCAGCACGGATAGTGCGTGCAACATGATCACAGCGTCCAGGCAGCTCCAACGATCGATCACTCACACACACACACACACACACACACACACCCCCCCACACACACACACACACACACACACACTGTATTGTATTATTGAATGAGAGAGGTTCCAGGTTGAATTGAGGTGAATATTTGTAATGTTCAGAGGTTGTTGTGTTTAATATTCATGAGAATATTTGTCATTGTTCAAATGATAATAAAAATGTGCATAAAGCATATTTGTCCACTCATATGTTGATAAGAGTATTAAAAACTTGAAAAATATCCCTCTAAGGTCAATTTAGAACAGATACAAAAGTGCTGGGGAGCCGTACTGTACTATACATTTCTAACATAAAACGTTGGGGTTATCAACATTTCCGTGTTCCCACTGCTAGACTATTTCACTATCTCCACAATAAAATTGTGATAATAAAAAAAGGATTTCCCCTCCTTGCAGTTACAAAACATTTGTTCCACAGTATGTACCTCCTAAGACCTTCCTCTTTGTGTTCAACAGCCAGCCCTTTACAGAAGAGTACTGCAAGAGCGTCAGGGTGGTAAATTGCTCTGTGCCACCATTATGTGTGTACGAGTCCCTGCCTAATTAAAACTGAGCAGACTCTGTAGGATAGATGTGGAGTTAAAATGTCATGGAAAGTTTTGTCGCTGGATGTTGGAGTGTTCCCCCATTGGTGCTTAAGCTCTGCAAAGAAAAGTAGAGTGGGACGAGGGGGAGCATTACTGTGTATGCAAATATAGAGAAAGAGATGACGGAAAATAAATGGTAAACAGACTGTATTTATATCTGCGACCCCTCAAACACTTTTTCATATACCAGTCAGCATTCAGCCATTCACACAAACTCACACATCTTTGGCAAACCGGAGCAACTTGGGGTAAAATATCTTGCCCAAAGACACATCAGCAGGTTGACTGCAGGAGCTTGGGGTCGAACATTTGAATTTCTGATTGTAGGACGACCATCTACCTCAACTGCCACAGCAGATTCATTCTTCACAACGTGCCCTCTGCACCCTGCTGTGTGTGTGTGTGTGTGTGTGTGTGTGTGTGTGTGTGTGTGTGTGTGTGTGTGTGTGTGTGTGTGTGTGTGTGTGTGTGTGTGTGTGTGTGTGTGTGTGTGTGTGTGTGTGTGTGTGTGTGTGTTGGTCAATGTGGTATACTATACATTTTACCACTGTCATTACGCAAACTTTGGTGGTATACGTGAACTATGCCGAAGTCCGCTTAAAACAAAGAGTATATCCATGTTTGTTAGTGTCTAACTAACATGAATCCTCATTTTCTGACAAAGTCCTTTTGTACCACTAAAGGTGTTTTTGAGTGTATCCCAGTGTATAGAACAGCGCACCACATCAGTGGTTGGTAGGTTTGCAGTTCCATACACATGTTTGCAGTTCTATACACATGTTCTATACAAACGGTCCAATTTGGTGGGCTGCCCTGTGATTAGCTGGTTTTCCCGGGTGGGCGGTATCAAGAAGTCACGTCCAAGACATGCTTGCAGCTGTGCAGTGCGTTCACTCTCTTCGCTCTAAATGACTCATGGAAAGACATACGGACTATGGAGCTACAATAGCCTACTTAATTAAACACAAACAGGTAAGCTTGCATACTTGTAGATATTGCTTATTTGACATGAGTAAGTGTAAACTTAACCTCCATATTATTATTGATTGCCAGCTGATGAAATAGCATACGTGTAAATGTTTTTTTTGTAGTTCGTAACACCAGAGCTAGCTGCACGTGCTTCAGAGTATGCTAGCATGTATACATGTTTTGTTATTGAACTAGTAGCACCAGAGCTAATACTCTGGAGTGTGTGCTTCAGAGTATGCTAGCATGCAGGGCCGTCCCTGGCCAACTTGTGGCCACACGCAAAGTTATTTGATGAGGCCCTCTGTATGAGATGGGTCTGGATGCAGACCGCAGCAAGGAGGCGGATCCTAAAGGGGGCGGATCCTATAGGGGAAGTTTCCTAAAGGGTTATGAACCCCGCCCCCCACGCATTCTAGGGATGTGAATGACTCTCAGCTTTGTGCCTTTTCTTTTTTTTCTGCATTAACTGCTGCCATCGTGTGTTCAGAAATTGTGTAGAAGCCTCAATGTTTCAAATTCAAAGCCCTATTTCAAAGCTCTATATCAAAAATGAGAGGCTTTATTTAAACTAAACACGTGTTTACTTGAGAGTTCCTAGTCACGTCTGTTCTGTCTGTTAATAATAATAATTTATTTGTTGTTGAGAGGGTAATGGTAGTGATGACAGTTTGACACTGAAGCTTCGAACGGAGCTTCAACCCTGGACTTCCTATTCCATAGAAGCAGTGCTTCGAAGCTTGCTTCAAATCACGTGACATGTGACGTCAGAAGCAGCAACTGCTTCGAATCGTGACATATGACGTCAGAAGCAGCAACTGCTTCAAATCACGTGACATGTGACATCTGAACCAGCAACTGCTTCATTTCCTGAATGAATCTCTTGACTGGTTCGAGGTCCATTCACGCGATTCAATGCGCTGCCTCGTCTCGATTCTGACAGGTTGAAAACAGTTTTGAATTTGAGCGCTTCAACACTTTATGACCGCTCTAAACAATGCGCAATGTGTGGGTTGTTGTCGTAGTTTGCGTTGTTGCTGTTGGTATCGCATTTGAATTGTAGTATCATTATAGAGCAAGCCAGGAAGAAAGATAGGTCGTTCTGGCTCGGGAAACACTTCGAAATGTGGAGAAGTTGTGAACAAAAAGACAATTATCAGTAATATAAAAACAGTTCAATAGTTTAAGGAATAGATAGCCCAGTGGGTCGAGCCGGCGGCCCGAATGCGGCGATGTCCTCCGCGCAGCTGGTTCAAAGCCAAAGATGTACCTTTAATCATTGCTTTTCAACTTTAATACTTGAATAACTGTTAAAAGGCCGTCTCCTCCCAAAAAAATGTCCAGCACTCTCTAGTCTCTTCTCAATAACCCAATACACACACTAAAACCAGTCATCATCAAACCTCAACAAACACCTGCAAAGAACACATGCTAAGGTGAAGCTAACGCACAGCTATTTGTTGTTTGTTTATATCACTGTTCTTCTTCTCTGTTTTCCGGTTGTTGCCTGTTTTGAATGACGAATACACACTACCGCCGCCTGCTGGTAGGGAGAGTTATTGCCACTCACGCATGCGCAGTTCGTACGTGCTCGGCTGAAGTCTTTGCGGTGTCTGGTTCCAGTGCAACACATGGCCAACACGCAGGAGAACACGCCGACGCAACAGCGTGAGCAGAGATAGACTGCGCAAAATACAGATAGCAGGAGACAGAGGACGGCCATGGTGGATCAGTCTTATGCGACAATGGAAACTGAACTAAAGAGAACATTTGAAACTTTAGCAGTCTGCATGATCTGCCTGCAGGGAGGGGCGGGCCGGCCCTGCGAGTAAAGTAACGAGTAAAGTAACGAGTTTACTTTATGTAGATAGTAACGAAGTGGCTAAAACTGTGCAGAAGGAGCTGAAGAAGGAGCTACGGGCAGCCAAGGAGAAATACAAAGACCAGTTGGAGGGCCATCTGGAGGCCAATAGCTCTAAAGAAGTGTGGGGAGGGGTGAGAAAAATCACCGGGTACAAACAATCAGGCACGGCTGTGCAGGGGACCCCCGAAGGTGCGAATGAGCTGAACCTGTTCTTCAACAGGTTTGACCTTCCCATCTCCAGCTCAACAGGACTGCAGGGGTTCCAAAACATCATGCCGCCTCCTCCCCCTCCCCCTCCTTCTCCTTCTTCTTCTTCTCCTTCTCCAAACACACCCAACACCACTCCAGGGGGGACATCAGCCGATCCCAGCAGTTTCAGACCACTAATAATCACCATTGGACAAGTGAGGAATCAGCTGTCAAAGATCAACGTGAGGAAGGCAAGGGGGCCTGACAACACCAACCCCAGAGTGCTCAAGGCGTGTGCTGGACAACTAGCAGGCGTTCTTCAACACCTCTTCAGTCTCTCCCTGAAGCTGATGAGGGTGCCGGACATCTGGAAGACGTCTTGCATTGTCCCGGTGCCCAAAAAGACACGCCCCAGCACTCCAGGAGACTACAGGCCTGTTGCTCTGACCTCACACGTCATGAAAATCTTTGAGAGACTGATTCTGCAGCACCTCAAACCCCTCGTGTGTGACTCCATGGACCCTCTACAGTTTGCCTACCAGGAGAACATTGGTGTGGAGGACGCCATCATCTACATGCTCCATAGAGCCTACACACAGCTGGAGGAACCGCACACCTCACTAAGAATCCTGTTCTTCGACTTCTCCAGCGCCTTCAACACTATCCAGCCACACCTGCTAGCTGAGAAGCTGTCAGTGATGCAGGTGGATCACAGCATGGTGGCCTGGATCACAGACTACCTCACCAACAGACCTCAGTATGTCAGACTGCAGGGCAGCGTGTCTGATGTGCTGCTGAGCAACACCGGAGCCCCCCAGGGAACTGTGCTGTCACCATTCCTGTTCACCCTCTACACCTCCGACTTCCGCTTCAACTCCGGCTCATGCCACCTTCAAAAGTTCTCGGACGACTCCTCCATCGTCAGCTGCATCACAGATGACGATGAGGAGGAATACAGGACCCTGGTGGAGAACTTTGTAGGCTGGTGTGACGACAATCAACTCCAGCTCAACATCAGCAAGACTAAGGAGCTGGTGGTGGACTTCAGGCGGAGCAGGAAGAGACCTCGGACCCCCATCACCATCAAGGGGAAGGAGGTAGAGGTGGTGAGCAGCTACAAGTTCCTGGGAGTGCAGCTGAACAATAAACTGGACTGGACAGACAACACTGATGCTCTCCTCAGGAAGGGACAGAGCAAGCTGTTCTTCCTGAGGAGGCTCAGGTCCTTCAACGTGTGCACGAGGCTGCTGCAGACGTTCTACCAGTCTGTGGTGGCCAGTGTGCTCTTCTTTGCCGTGGCGTGCTGGGGTGGAAACACACACGCTAGGGACACTGTCAGGCTGAACAAGCTGGTAAGGAAGGCTAGCTCTGTAGTCGGAGTAAATCTGAACAATCTGGAGGAGGTGGCGGAGGGGAGGACGAGGAAGAAGCTCGACAGCATCCTAGAGAACCCCTCCCACCCACTCCATGCAGAGCTAGTGAAGATGAGGAGCACGTTCAGCCACAGACTCATCCCTCCACAACAACGCACCAAGCGCCTCGGACAGTCCTTTGTGCCCGTAGCCATCAGGCTGCACAACAAGGGGTTGAATATGAAAAATAAATCAAATTAAATCACTGGTCATAAATATACACTGTCTCCACAACCCATGTTAACTTGTCACTTTAACTTATTCCGCACTTTAGATTTTAGATGATGACAAAATATGTATATATGCTGACAGTTATTTTACTCTTATTTTTATTCATCTTCTATTTTCATAGTCTTTTATTATTACTATCATTATTTCCTTGATTTTATGTTATTTATTATTTATTTTAGATTGTATTGATCTGTGTGAATCTTTGCTGTACTGTTTTTTTTTCACGCTTACCCTGTTGCTGCTTTGTACAACTGAATTTCCTCTCGGGGATTAATAAAGGTTCATCTTATCTTATCTTAGTGTAATATATTACTTTTTTTTAAAGTAATATGTAATATATTCCTTTTTTTTAGTAACGACCCCATCTCTGCTTATGTTTAAGTCCTGTATCCTCCACAGCTGCACAGTGCTGCATATGTGTTCCTATAAACAGACCAATGCTTAAGATATGGAACGCTGCGGGGAAAAGGAGTTACGCCTTCCTAACCAGCTCTCTCCTTCCGCTGTCATCGGACACAATTGTCACGATTATCATGTCATGTCACAGTTCTATGTCTAGGTTTGGGTGTTTTTGCTGTTCTCTCTGTCATGTTTTCCTCCTGGGTTATTGTCTGGTCCTTTTCCCTGTGTTTTTCCTCCTGTCGTTAGTTTCCCTGGTGTGTCTCGTTATCTGATTGTGTTCACCTGTGGCCCTTGTGTTTCTCCTCCCCTGCCCGGCTGTTTCTCGTCTTGTGATTATCCCTCCCTGTATTTAGTCTTGTCTCGTCCTGTGTTCAGTGTTGGTGCTTCTTTTGTTTGTGACGGAGTTCACCGTGGAGTGTTTTGTTTGTCCATGTATATGTTAAGATAAGAGCCCTTGAAATAAAGGTATTATCAGTGTTATCTGCGTTTGGGTCCTACCTGCTTCACTCGGCGTATCAACAATGGGCTGATGTCTTTATACTTGAGTAATTTGTGCATACAAATATTGTGTTTCTAGGCTTTACATGTTATACAAAATAAACTTTTATACTTCTCTCATATATTTGTCCTTTTTTCAACAGTGCTAACTGCTCTTTGTACAGCCCAGGATGCTGATGAAAATCGTATGGTCTGATTCTATTACACTGTTAAAATTAAATAACCTTGTATTTTAAGGTTTCAGAGAGCAATGATTTTTAATAGCAATCATTGATGTAAGATTCAGAAAACTGTCTTGCCTGCCACATTTTGAAGGGACACATCATCCGCCTAGACAAGTACACAAAAACAGATACAGGTCAAGCTGTTCACTTAAACATTTGTACCGGGCAGATATGTAACTGTGCTAAAGGACAGACTATTACTACTTTAACACAGAATAACAGACAACAGGAGTCAAAGGCAAACATTTTGCACTGTCATACACGGGAGCGTACCTACAGTCAGCCCTATGTTCCCTCAAAACTATCTTTACCCCTAGCCCCAAGCCTAACCCTAATTAACCCCATAAGGGACACTGATCTGTGTCTCTTGTTTGAACACATTGGAGGCCAGTCTAAGTGAGTGATTGTAATATGCGTGTATGCGTTTTAGTCCTACACCATGGGTTCTGAAATCTTCCTTAAAACACTTCCTATTCAGAGCAAACTCTGGTCCTTCTGTATAACTGTATAGCCGATTCTAAAAACACCTTCTAAATCCTACATAAGTTTTCAGAACAAGAGCATGGAGACACTTGAATCCTACTACTGCTGAATCCCACATCAACTGCTTCATTTGAGCATCAATTAGTTCCTATAACAATAATTCTAGTGTTATAAGCTGATTATAATACATTATAAGTATGATGCATATCCAGTATTACCGCTTCATTTATTATGCTCTAATTCTTCCTTCGAATAAGATGAAGGTTTAATGGGAATTTGTGTTATGCAATTATCTTATGTGTGTTGATGTAACTTCCTTTCCATATATGCGTTGATGAAAAACACAGCTTTTCTCTCTTCATAAACAATATGTATTTATTAAAGCCATGTGGTGTACGGTACAGTATTTTCCATTATTTATAGGCTCAACTTATCCAAAGCCAAGTTATTCATCTTACCCCTAGACTCTTTGGTCTGGAAAGAGGCATACAATTGAAAAAGATCAGTTATCACTGGAGATTATGAGACAGGGTCTAAAATGCTATATATTTGTATCTCACAGAGAAGCACTTCATTATGGTTGGTTGAAGCGTATTCTGGATCAATCACTCAACATCAAGGGACTGGAAGCTATTGCCTAAACTATTTCTCAATTGATTCGGAAAAGACCAGAGATGGAGTACTCGAGTCCTGGACTCGGACTCGACTCGGACTCGCACACTGATTGACGCGACTCGGACTCGGACTCGTGAATTCTCACGCACGATGACTTGGACTTGGACTCGGACTCGGCTCGGGCACTCCTTGGATGACTCGGACTTGGACTCGTGAATTCTCACGCACGATGACTTGGACTCGGACTCGAGCAAGTTTTCTCTGGAGTCTGATGTCCTCTGTGTCCTGGCGTGTGCACCTGCGAGGCGAGTTCACGTACTGGGCGCGCCCCCGCTGCTATACCAGTCTAAAGATGTACAGAGACACACCCCGCATCGTGCTGTATGCTTTTAAAGATTTCGTTTCCATATTGGGAAAGAGCAGCGCAAAATGCACATTGTGTGGACAGAAGATAGAAGAGAAGACTGGGACAACGTCGAATTTCAATCGACACCTTTCACGGCGGCACCCAGAAAAGTAAGTAGAAATGCCATTGTTAGCTTGCTAACCCACGTTAACGTTAGCCACTAAATTGACTCCACAAAGGTTTTAAGATGTCGGCTTAGATAGAGGTAGGGGTTGATATCACATCCTAGGGACCAAGTGCAGTTTTATTGTCTAGATAGATACTGTTAAAAAGCTATACATGTCCTTGGTGATACTGCAGATGATGAGTAGCCTAGCCCTAGCCTACAATGAACGTGAAAATTAGAGACTGAAAATGATCTCCGTCACGGAGGCTCCATAACACATTACTCTAAGGATGGAGTTCATATATATCTATAGGTAGGCTGTATTGAACACTATCATTAGAGTAATGTGATCAAATCAATAAGTAAAGATTCAGCCGATAACATGAAAGCACATGGCTACTTAACATGCAGAATGTCGTCAAGTAGCAATGTGCTTTCTGGGGCTTAATCTTTATTGATATAATTTAAACGTTCACTTATTGGTTGTTGGACATTGTGATATTATATTTATTATATTCGCTTTGTGTTGTGATGTTTTGCCGACTGTGTTGAAATAAATTAACAAAATATTCGTTCATTGCAACACATTTAGAATCATATTACATATTTACACTTGACACATTTTATTGTTTTAAGTGTTCATTGATGTGCATTGTCCCTGCTAAATAAACGATTAAATATCCATTTTTACCATTAGTGGCTTGCTTGGTTTGTGCTTGAACATTCCATTTTTTAAGGCTCAGGATTATGGTTTTGTATTTCACTGTTATATAGCACACTGATAACAATGTTACTTTTAACATTGTTTCTCAATCCTTGAACTCAAACCATATTTGGAGGGTCCAAAAATGTATTTAAATTATTATCATAAACATGCCACAAGTAGTTTGCAATGGTTGAGGATTAGTAGTTGGGGTAGCCCTAATTTTAACCATACAATTTATTTAGCAATAAGAAAGATTTTTTGAAATTATTTGGCATCAAGAAGCTGAAGTGTGTATTCTTTCTTCCCCTAGGCACAAAAAGCTCCTTGAAAACAAGGTTCACAGAGATCTTCCAAGCAGTGAAGATGCCAGGATGCGAGCCAGCTAAAGGAAGAGGTCCCACCAAATGTCCTTTCATGACTGCCTACTTCAGGGGTGGCCAACCAGTCAGAGGTTAAGAGCCACATTTTTTCCATGTTACTGCAAAGAGCCACATCAAACACAGTCACTGATACCGCTTGTTTCAGTTTTTTGTTTTCTGGAGACAAGATTTCAATCACGTCACTGATGCATTTTTGTGGCATTGGGATATATTTTTTAAATCCTCTGGAGCAGAGAAAGGAGCTGTGGATTATTGTTATTGATTAATGCATCAGTGTTTCTTAGGGTCAAAAACACTAAACTCACAACTTAAAATGAAAGCGTTTAGTTTATTTAATAAAAGAGCACATGTTCAATGTGAAAAGTGACAGTAGTTATAGATTATTTGCAATTTGGTGCTATATATATATATTTTTAAAAAAAAATTATATATATTTTTTAAACACCTTGAATTTCAGGGGGGGGTCGCAGCGCCCGACAGCGCCCCCCCCCCCCCCCCCCTCAAAGGTGATTGGTTCACTGCATTGCAGGTATTATTGTGATTGGCTCTTGGGCCACATCAAAATTAGACGCGCTGTCATCCTCTCATACTGACACCTGACACCACACATACACACGTAGGGAGAGCCGGGATGAAAGTAATACGGGACGAAAGTAACGGAGCGATTTTATCCGAGTCCAAACAACTTTGACCAGCCAAATTACGTCAGAATTATCAGCATTCAATACTTAACAGACCTTCTAAATATCAGATTTAACTGTCAGGAGTAGCTAGTGTTGTCACGATACCAACATTTTGGTTTAGATACCAAGTCAAGAATTGCGATTCCGATTCTTTTTCGATACTTTTCTTAAAAATAGGGAAACAGTCTTAAATGTAATTATTGTGCTTTATTTCACACCAGAACCATAACCATAACACCAACTTTTAAACAATGAGAACAATAAATAAAATAAATGACAAGAATTCGTATTAAATAAAATTAATACATTTCTTACAGACAGGCCTCGTGGTGTCCGTAGGCTTGCCCTCACTGTCAGAGATATAGCTAAAATACATCCAAATGTAGGGTCTCCCATGGCAAATTGGTCTCAGGCAAGGGGCCAGACTAAGATTGGTTCAAAAAGACCTCATGAAAGACGACACAAGGAGTGAGGATACCCGGCCCGGAGGAAGCCCGGGGTCCCTTTCTGGAGCCAGGCCCAGAAGGAGGACTCGTCGGCGAGCGTCTGGTGGCCGGGCTTGCCACGGAGCCCGGCCGGGCCCAGCCCGAAAAGGCAACGTGGGCAACACCTCCGCTTCTCCATCCCGCGGGCCCACCACCTACGGGAAACAACGATGGGGTCGGGTGTGCTGCCAGAAGGGTGGCAGTGAAAGCGGAGGGTCTCGACGGACCAGACCCGGGCGACAGAAGCTGGCTTTGGGGACGTGGAACGTCACCTCTCTGGGGGGGAAGGAGTCGGAGCTTGTGCGGGAGGTGGAGCGGTACCAGTTGGATCTGGTTGGGCTCACCTCTACGCACAGCGTCGGCTCTGGAACCTTACTTCTGGATAGGGGTTGGACTCTATTCTTCTCCGGAGTTGCTCAAGGTGTGAGGCGCCGGGCGGGTGTGGGGATACTCACAAGTCCCCGGTTGGGTGCTTCGTTGTTGGAGTCTACCCCAGTGGACGAGAGGGTTGCCTCCCTACGCCTGCGGGTTATGGGGGGGAAAACTCTGACTGTTGTGTGTGCTTATGCACCCAACAGCAGTTCAGAGTATACGGCCTTCTTGGAGACCCTGGAAAGAGTCCTGTATGGGGCTCCTGAAGGGGACTCTTTAATCTTGCTGGGAGACTTCAACGCACATGTGGGCAATGATGGAGACACTTGGAGGGGAGTGATTGGGAGGAACGGCCCCCCTGATCTGAACCGAAGTGGTGGTTTGTTACTGGACTTCTGTGCTAGTCATGGATTAGCCATAACAAACACCATGTTCGAACATAGGGATGCTCATAAGTGTACGTGGTACCAGAGCACCCTAGGCAGAAGGTCCATGATCGATTTCGTTATCGTATCATCGGACCTGAGGCCGTATGTTTTGGACACTCGGGTAAAGAGAGGGGCGGAGTTGTCAACTGATCACCATCTGGTGGTGAGTTGGGTCGAGTGGCAGGGGAAGCCTCTGGATAGACCTGGTAAGCCCAAACGTGTAGTTCGGGTGAACTGGGAACGTCTGGAGGAGGCCCAGGTTCAGGAGGCCTTCAACTCACACCTCCGGCAGAGCTTTTCGGGCATTCCTGTGGAGGTTGGGGACATTGAACCAGAGTGGTCGGTGTTCAAAGCCTCTATTGCCGAAGCCGCGGCGGGGAGCTGTGGTCTCAAGGTCCTAGGTGCCTCAAGGGGCGGTAACCCTCGAACCTCCTGGTGGACACCGGTGGTCAGGGAAGCCGTCCGACTGAAGAAGGAGGCCTTCAGGGATTTGTTATCCCGGGGGACTCCCGAGGCAGTTGCAAGGTACCGACAGGCCCGAAGGGCAGCAGCCTCAGCCGTGGCCGAGGCAAAGCAGCGGGTGTGGGAGAAGTTCGGAGAGGACATGGAAAAGGACTTTCGGGCGGCACCAAAGTTGTTCTGGAAAACTGTCCGACACCTCAGGAGGGGGAAGCAGGGAACCATCCAAGCTGTGTACAGTAAGGATGGGACGTTGTTGACCTCAACTGATGGAGTGTTAGGGCGTTGGAAGGAGCACTTTGAGGAACTCCTGAACCCGACAACTCCGTCCTCTATGTTAGAGGCAGAGCTGGAGTATGACGGGGGATCGACACCAATCTCCCGGGGGGAGGTCACTGAGGTTGTTAAACAACTCCACAGTGGCAAAGCCCCGGGGGTGGATGAGATCCGCCCAGAAATGCTGAAGGCTCTGGGTGTTGAGGGACTGTCTTGGTTGACACGTCTCATCAACATTGCGTGGAAGTCGGAAACGGTACCGAAGGAGTGGCAGACCGGGGTGGTGGTTCCCCTTTTTAAAAAGGGGGACCAGAGGGTGTGTGCCAATTACAGAGGCATCACACTACTCAGCCTCCCCGGGAAAGTTTACTCTAAGGTACTCGAAAGGAGGGTCAGGCCGATTGTCGAACCTCAGATTGAGGAGGAACAATGCGGATTCCGTCCTGGTCGTGGAACGACGGATCAGCTTTTTACTCTCGCAAGGATCCTGGAGGGGGCTTGGGAGTACGCTTATCCGGTCTACATGTGTTTTGTGGACTTGGAGAAGGCGTACGACCGGGTTCCCAGGGAGTTACTGTGGGAGGTGCTGCGGGAGTATGGGGTGAGGGGGTCTCTACTCAGGGCCATCCAATCTCTGTACTCCCAAAGCGAGAGCTGTGTCCGGCTCCTCGGCAGTAAGTCGGACCCATTTCCGGTGAGGGTTGGCCTCCGCCAGGGCTGCGCTTTGTCACCAATCCTGTTTGTAATATACATGGATCGGATTTCGAGGCGTAGTCATGGGGGGGGGGGGTCTGCAGTTCGGTGGGCTAAGGATTGCACCACTGCTTTTTGCAGATGATGTGGTTCTGATGGCTTCATCGGTCTGCGACCTTCAGCACTCACTGGATCGGTTCGCAACCGAGTGTGAAGCGGCTGGGATGAGGATCAGCACCTCCAAATCTGAGGCCATGGTTCTCAGCAGGAAACCGATGGATTGTCCACTCCAAGTAGGGAATGAGTCCTTACCCCAAGTGAGGGAGTTCAAGTATCTCGGGGTTTTGTTCTCGAGTGAGGGAACAATGGAGCGTGAGATGGGCCGGAGAATCGGAGCAGCGGGAGCGGTACTGCAGTCGCTTTACCGCACCGTTGTGACGAAAAGAGAGCTGAGCCAGAAGGCAAAGCTCTCTGTCTACCGGGCCATTTTCGTTCCTACCCTCACCTATGGTCATGAAGGATGGGTCATGACCGAAAGAACGAGATCGCGGATACAAGCGGCCGAGATGGGTTTTCTCCGCAGGGTGGCTGGTGTCTCCCTTAGGGATAAGGTGAGAAGTTCGGTCATCCGGGAGGGACTCGGAGTTGAGCCGCTCCTCCTTCGCGTCGAAAGGAGCCAGTTGAGGTGGTTCGGGCACCTAGTTAGGATGCCACCTGGGCGCCTCCCTAGGGAGGTGTTCCAGGCACGTCCAGCTGGGAAGAGACCAAGGGGTAGACCTAGGACCAGGTGGAGGGATTATATCTCTTCGCTGGCCTGGGAGCGCCTTGGGATCCCCCAGTCAGAGCTGGTTGATGTCGCCAGGGAAAAGGAAGTTTGGGGCTCTCTGCTGGAACTGCTACCCCCGCGACCCGACCACGGATAAGCGGAAGAAGATGGATGGATGGATGGATGGACATCCAAATGTAGCTTCTGGAGTCTTTTTTGTTAACAAGCCGAGGCGCAGCGGCAGTTGCACTCCCACTTGCAGCCATGCTTCTCGTTTTCTCACATGCTCTGGCAGCTAGCGCGTGCACGAGAGAGGGGAGGGACTGCAGGCACGGCTGCAGTGCAGGGAGTGGAAGCAGAGCGCTGAACACACAGGGCTCTTAGTAAAACGGCGCTTTCTCACCGGAGTACTTTCCCCCGTCATTCTTAAAGTACCGATACTAATGAAACGGAGGAATCGTAACGTTTTTAACGGCAGGGTATTGCGGTACCTTTCAAGTATCGGTACACCGTGCAACACTTGTCAGGAGTCAGTGTCTCTCCCCCAAACTCACACAATTCGATATGAACTGAAGAGCCGCATGAAACTAGGCAAAGAGCCGCATCTGTGTTGGACCCATCGTTTGGTTTCCAGTGGCTAAAACATGATGTGCAGCTGGACAGTGATGACAAAGATCAGCTAATGACTCAGATCATTAGTGAGACATGTTCACTTGTTATATATGTATGCAGGCTCTAACTTATACTAGCCATTATTAATTATAGTTATATGTGTACATGAATGTCTAGAAGTGGTTTATCTGTTTGTAGATATTGGGGTGTGTGTAGCCAAAATAAGAATACTCAATCCTTATGGAAAGAATTACCCAATTATAAGGCCATTTTTACACATTAGCCTTTTCAAGTAAAACAAATTAACATCATCTATAAATGGTATCACAAACAAAATAATAAGATCAGTAGCAGATTTATTCACAAAAGTATACCCTCTCATTTCAGATTGTATCAAGGCAGAGGGTGAGAAGCAAATGATCTCAACAGCAGGACCAGAACAAGGTGATGTTCCAGTGTCTCCTCCTGCTCCTGAAGCTCCTCAGAGGAAGCTGAGAATGTTCTCCCACTACAGCAAGACTCTCTCCTCCACCCACAGTCGGTCTGTCCAGGCTCAGCTGACTGCATACCTCGACTTGATCGACAACCAGGTCTCAGACCCATGCTTCAAGTTTTGGCAACAAAATAAATCCCAGTTCCCTGTCCTCTATCAGGTTGCCACACAGGTATTCTCTATCCCTGCTTCCAGTGCACCCATTGAAAGGGTATTCAGTCATGGAGGCATTTTTATGAGGCCTCACCGTGCAAGGTTGAGTTGTTCGATGTTGTCAAATCTGATGCTTTTAAAATGCAACAAGGATGTTTAAGTGTGTGTGCCTGAGTGGGTGCTCATCTGCTCCTGACGCTAGCAGCTAAAAACATATTGTTATGCCAGACTAAGTTTCCCTGCCAGACTAGAGTGGCACAGTGACGCGTCCTAAAACCCGGAAGTAAGCTGCGCATGGGTTCCTTCGTCAAAGAAGCAATGCAATTTCTCCATAGGATTTTGGAAAATAGCTCGAAATCAGGTCTGTGGTTGAGACACATTTAAGAGACAGATCACGTTTTGGATAATCTCCACGTGATCTGTCTCTTAAATGTGTCTCAACCACAGACCTTATTTCGAGCTATTTTCCAAAATCCTATGGAGAAAATGCATTGCTTCTTTGTCGAAGGAACCGGAAGAAGTTTACTTTCGGGTTTTAGGACGCGTCACTGTGGCTCTCTATTGGAATTGGCCTCATTCGGCTCTGCTGGTGTTGTTTGTGGTTTTCCGTACACCTGTAAGATGCTTTTTAAGTATTCTAAATGCATAATTTCAACTGGGTGTCTGTCCAATAGGGCCACATTATGGTAGGAGAGGGGACCCCATCACTTCACTAACAGAGAGGAGCCAGATTCAAATTGGAAATTGAATGAAAATGTTACTTATATTGCGTAGAAAGCCCTGCATGCTTTCTCATGTTCTATTGTTCTTAATAATGTATTTTCAGTTTATGTGGGTTTTCAAACCATTAAATTAGTTCAATTGTGTCATTGTGTTTAATGTATACCATTTTCATTTGTAAAGCAGCTCTTTGAAGATGCCAGAACGGAGCACTGGAGGCAATATTGGAACTGGACTCAACCTTGATGATGATAATAATAATAATAATTATTATTATTATTAGTAATAAGCTTTATATTTGTATAGCACCTTTTTTAATACAACAATTGTAGGCACACTCGCTTCACAGCAGTTCAATAGACACATTAGTATACCATGACAGGATAAAAGCAATGTAGAGGAGCTACTGCTACATTTCAACACATATATCCACTAAGATTAATACATGAAGACTTGTGACTCGGACTTGACTTGGACTCTTCTTAGGTGACTCGGACTTGGACTTGGACTCGAACACAGGTAATGGTGACTCGGACTCGACTCGGACACTCCTTGGGTGACTCGGACTTGGACTCGGACTCGAACACAGGTAATGATGACTCGGACTCGACTCGGACACTCCTTGGGTGACTCGGACTTGGACTCGGACTCGACTACGACTCTCCCTAGGTGACTCGGACTTGGACTCGGACTCGAAGAGTGGGGACTCGAGAGTGACTTGGACTCGTGAATTGGTGACTTGACTACAACACTGGAAAAGACCTTGATTTTAACAGGGATTCCTTCTTTCTATCAATGTGTCATTCAAAGATGGGCTAGCTGGCAGAAAGCAGGGGGTGGAACACTAAAGGAGCCGCACAGGAGATGAGGTTGGAAACCAGACCATTTGGGGATCTAAGTATATAACGGATCTTAGAGGAAATTCATTAATGTATCAACATTGGATTGACTCCGGTATAATTTGCATTAAAGATATGCCATAAGCTTCAGGATAAAAGGAATTGGGTAAGTAAATTATTCATTATTAGAAAGGCAATCCCTAAAAATTGGCTCCTGCTTCTAAATAATAGAAGCAAAACCCAAAGATTACATTGACAATGTACACATGGCTCTGACAGGATGTAATTGTAAAACAATATACAAGCAGACATCATACTGTACATACAGACATACTGGGAAGCTGTGCTTCATAGTCCTGTTCAGTAAAGCAAGCTCACACCCTACATAAGAGAATGGAGACACTTGAGTCCTACTATTGTTGAATCCCACATCAACTAGTTCATTTATGAGCATTAATGAGTTCTTATAACTATAATTATACAGTGTTATAAGCTGATTATAATACATTATAAGAAGGTGCATAATGCATCAGACATTGGGTGCATAGCAAGTATTAGTGTATTACCGCTTCATTTATTATGCTCTGATTCTTCCTTTGAATAAGATTACATTGACAACACATGGTTCTGACAGGATGTAATTGTAAAACAATATAAGCAGACATCATACATACAGACGTACTGGGAAGCTGTGGTTGACAAACAGAAAGTAAAATAATGTATGGCAGCTACAGACAATTTCTCCAGAGGGTCAATTGCCAGACATATGTGCTGTTTGTTTGGTCACATAGGAGACAGACCATTATGTTTGTTTCATGTCAATGCTTGGGCAACTCAAGTTGCTGCCCTTATCTTGTCTCCTTCAAAGTGAAATGTACACAGAAATAGCCAAATATCATTCTGGGTCTTAACACACCCCATAGTGAAATATATAGCCTCGTGTAAACCTTATACTAATAATAGCAAAATTGTCCATCTACAAAACTTGGATGATATTCAAAGATGACCAACAAAAGTTGTATAAGGCAGACAGTATGTCATGTTAAATATCAAAATGGATCTTTTGGTTGATGAAGTCAGAGATAATTAAATCTGGGCACATATTTTGTGGTTGCTGAATTAGAACACCCAATAAAATGTTTATGTTTAATGAAGACTTTCCTCTTTGTATGTACTGTATATTTTCCTTTGTACAATGTATTGCTATGTACTATACATTTCATGATTAGTATTTGATGTGTATTGTAATGTTTCAAAAATAATAAATACGTTAATTAATTAATGAATCTTACCACCAGACACAACATGAACAAATGACTGATACACATCAGGACAGTAACTTCAACTTCAGTATTTTAGGTGTACAGAAACCTCTACTCATGTTGTTAAATGATATACAGCAATATCTTCCATAAAACGTAGTTGATTGATTTGAATAACAATTACTTCCACTGCACAAACAGTAAAAAATGATATGCCTACAATTTATGAATTTGTCTTCTCTGTGGGTTGTATACTCTTCATTCTTTATGCAAATTAATTATAATTATTATTTTTCAAAGTTCGTTTATGATTCATTCAAAGCATTAAAATAAATGAGAAACAGAGCGTCATATACCTTTAAGAAATACGTGGGGGGCGGGGTTCATAACCCTTTAGGAAACGCCTCCTATAGGATCCGCCCCCTTTAGGATCCGCCTCCTTGCTGCGGTCTGCATCCAGACTCTATTGGTCAGTATCGCGAGCGTCAACGGGGGAGGGGGGTGCTAGAGGCCCCCTCCGCGAGGTCTGCGTGATCTGCATGTAGGGAGGGACTGCCCTGTAGTGATGGCAAAATGAAGCTTTGAATGAAGCATCAAACCACTTGGACAATTGTGTCGGAAATAGGTTCATTTCTCGAAGCTTCAGTTACAGCGACCTCTCCTGGCGAAGTGCAAGGCTGCAGTGGGTTTAACGTATCTTTGCCTTGAAAAATATTCGATGCACACACCCACTAAGACTGAATACCATGTTCTATTTGCAATTAAAGATTGATAATTGTGTGTATTGGGTTATTGAGAATAGTCTAGAGTGCTGGAAATTGTTTTGGGAGGAGAGGGCCTTTTATCAGTTATTAAAGTTGTAAAGCAATGATTAAAATACATCCATCCCGGGCTTTGAAACAGCTGCACGGAGGACATCGCCGCATTCGGGGCCGCCGGCTCGACCCACTGGGCTTTCTATCTATTCCTTGAAATATTGGACTGTTTTTATATTACTGATAATTGTCTTTTTGTTCACAACTTCTCAACATTTCGAAGTGTTTCCCGAGCCAGAACGACCTCTTTCTTCCTGGCTTGCTCTATAATGATCCAATTCAAATGCAATACCAACAACTCAACAGCAACAACGCAAACTACGACAACAACCCGCACATTGCGCATTGTTTAGAGCGTTTATAAAGTGTTGAAGCGCTCAAATTTGAAACTTTTTCAAATTTCGTCAGAATCGAGACGAGGCAGTGCATTGAATCGCGTGAATGGACCGCGAACCAGTCAAGTGATTTATTCAGGAAATGAAGCAGTTGCTGCTTCGGACGTCACATGTCACGTGATTTGAAGCAGTTGCTGCTTCGGACGTCATATGTCACGTGATTTGAAGCAAGCTTTGAAGCACTGCTTCTATGGAATAGGAAGTCCAGGGTTGAAGCTCCGTTCGAAGCTTCAGTGCCATCACTACTGCCCTGCTAGCATGTGTAAATGCTAGCTAAGAGTAATGCTAAAGAAATAATGTCGGCAGCTGAAGTGTGTTTTGTTTTTTGATTGAAGATGAATTAATGTCAGGGACGCCGTCCGACTGAAGAAGGAGGCCTTCAGGGATTTGTTATCCCGGGGGACTCCCGAGGCAGTTGCAAGGTACCGACAGGCCCGAAGGGCAGCAGCCTCATCCGTGGCCGAGGCAAAGCAGCGGGTGTGGAAGAAGTTCGGAGAAGACATGGAGAAGGACTTTCGGGCGGCACTAAAGTTGTTCTGGAAAACTGTCCGACACCTCAGGAGGGGGAAGCAGGGAACCATCCAAGCTGTGTACAGTAAGGATGGTACGTTGTTGACCTCAACTGATGGAGTGTTAGGTCGTTGGAAGGAACACTTTGAGGAACTCATGAACCCGACAACTCCGCCCTCTATGTTAGAGGCAGAGCTGGAGTATGACGGGGGATCAACACCAATCTCCCGGGGGGAGGTCACTGAGGTTGTTAAACAACTCCACAGTGGCAAAGCCCCGGGGGTTGATGAGATCCGCCCAGAAATGCTGAAGGCTCTGGGTGTTGAGGGACTGTCATGGTTGACACGTCTCATCAACATTGCGTGGAAGTCGGAAACAGTACCGAAGGAGTAGCAGACCGGGGTGGTGGTTCCCCTTTTTAAAAAGGGGGATCAGAGGATGTGTGCCAATTACAGAGGCATCACACTACTCAGCCTCCCCGGGAAAGTTTACTCTAAGGTACTCGAAAGGAGGGTCAGGCCGATTGTCGAACCTCAGATTGAGGAGGAACAATGCGGATTCCGTCCTGGTCGTGGAACGACGGATCAGCTTTTTACTCTCGCAAGGATCCTGGAGGGGGCCTGGGAGTACGCTTATCCGGTCTACATGTGTTTTGTGGACTTGGAGAAGGCGTATGACCGGGTTCCCAGGGAGTTACTGTGGGAGGTGCTGCGGGAGTATGGGGTGAGGGGGTCTCTACTCAGGGCCATCCAATCTCTGTACTCCCAAAGCGAGAGCTGTGTCCGGGTCCTCGGCAGTAAGTCGGACCCATTTCTGGTGAGGGTTGGCCTCCGCCAGGGCTGCGCTTTGTCACCAATCCTGTTTGTAATATACATGGATCGGATTTCGAGGCGTAGTCATGGGGGGGGGGGGTCTGCAGTTCGGTGGACTAAGGATTGCACCACTGCTTTTTGCAGATGATCTGGTTCTGATGGCTTCATCGGTCTGCGACCTTCAGCACTCACTGGATCGGTTCGCAACCGAGTGTGAAGCGGCTGGGATGAGGATCAGCACCTCCAAATCTGAGGCCATGGTTCTCAGCAGGAAACCGATGGACTGTCCACTCCAAGTAGGGAATGAGTCCTTACCCCAAGTGAAGGAGTTCAAGTATCTCAGGGTCTTGTTCTCGAGTGAGGAGTTGAGCCGCTCCTCCTTCGCGTCGAAAGGAGCCAGTTGAGGTGGTTCGGGCACCTAGTTAGGATGCCACCTGGGCGTCTCCCTAGGGAGGTGTTCCAGGCACGTCCAGCTGGGAAGAGACCAAGGGGTAGACCTAGGACCAGGTGGAGGGATTATATCTCTTCGCTGGCCTGGGAGCGCCTTGGGATCCCCCAGTCAGAGCTGGTTGATGTCGCCAGGGAAAAGGAAGTTTGGGGCTCTCTGCTGGAACTGCTACCCCCCGCGACCCGACCACGGATAAGCGGAAGAAGATGGATGGATGGATGGATGAATTAATGTAGAAAGCAGCTTGGTTTGGGAAAAGGCAAGATTAGACTCCTGTCTTTTTTATTAATGTATGAATTTCAATCACCAGAGCTGAGGACGGAAGGTATGAACTGTAGTTGATGTGTAGCCTCCCGGTAGTTTATAAGGAGCCTCCGGTTTATTTAACCGGAGCCTCCCGGTAATCTTAGGTGATATGAATGAAGAATGGACTGTCCCAGTAATTGATTGGAATGTTTTACTTAAATGGAGGTATGAACTGTTTAGGAGCCTCCGGTTTATTTGTGTGATGTACACATTGTATTTAACTGGAGCTGAGGACAGGACGTATGAACCCTTACTCTTTTTCACAGCTATAATAAACCATCAAAGTCAAGATGCAAAGGCGGAGACGCATCAATCCAAAGGATAATGCCACATTTTATATTGACACTGGAGGGGACAAAGCAGGACTTGACGTCCAATACATCAATGCCATCAAAGGTGAGTTGATCCGGAGTAATCTGCGGCCGCAAGCTGTTATGTGCAATCATGACGTGCATGGTGTTATGTTTTAATATATTAGAATGAAGCGCGAGCTGTGTGCTCGAGTCCTCCTGTCTGTCGGCTCTGCTGCTCCGCGATGAGGGTCTAGCTTCAGCAGATTACCTACGGTGCAGAGTCACTGTGGCACAGACTAGACCGCTGGTGAACAGCTGTTAGACACACTTACACAATTAAAATAAATGCTTTTATATATTTCTATTAGATGTGACTCTTTTGCGTTCCTGTTATTATTACCACTGCTGCTTTAGTTGTTCTGACAAAATCATCTGTTATTCCTAATTCCTAACATTCCGTGGGGTTGGGGGGCTCTGATCCTTGTCACCTTTTTCATACCTGATGAGTTTGCATCCCTGCTTCTGCTTATACCATTTCAAAAAGGAGACTTTTTGATAGAATATAGAGGTGAACTCATAAGCAAACAAGAATGTGAGAGGAGACTGAAACGTTATCCTGTCAGGCTCAAGGTGTTCATGGTCGATTTCCATTTTGATGGAAAACTGTGGTGGTGCGTATTATGTCAATGATAAGTCTGAGCAGAATGAATGAAGTTGGATTTATTTTCACAGCTTAGCTAGCTGTTCACGGAGTATTTTAATTGACTGTTTTGCAATGAGGTTTTACTTGTGTTTTCGTAGCGTCGATGCAGCAAAAGAGGATGAGTCTCTTGGAAGACTTGTAAATGACGATCACAGAAACCCGACTGCAAAGATGAGACAACTATCCGTGCAAGGGAAGCCCCATCTTTGTTTGTTCGCTGAGCGAGACATAAGTCCAGGAGAGGAGATCACCTATAATTACGGTGGTTCAGACGGGCCGTGGAGATGCAAGGTGGTCAACATTTTAGTTTGTGAACTCCATATCTTTTCTTAAGGAAATGCTCTAACCATCACACCACATACGTAAATGCTACATATTGTCCAATGCATTAGTTTTGATTATGATTATTCTGAGTCATGATTATTTCAGTATAAATATAATTAGTTTTTTACTTCTGATATAGTGAAACATAACTACATGGTGTTTATTGAAATGTATATCTGAATAACTTTAATTTCATGTTACTACAAGCTATGGAGGGTTTAGAATCTTTAGGTACATGTGAAAGCACCATCCAATAATAATAATAAGTGTTTGTGTGTGTGTTTGCATCCTGCAGGGTCTTGATGAAGTGATGCCTCTTGAAACCTGTGGGGCCACACAGGCCACATGTCCAAATGAGAACATTGAAGAGGTATTTGTTGACATTAAGCATAGATTTAATATTACGAATTGATGTGTTGTGGCTTACAAAAGGATCCAGTAAGGTTTTAAACTGTCGTCAGGTGACGTTGATAGTGGCATTCATCTGAGTTTAACTCTTACTTGCACCGCCTGCATGGGATCTGTATGTTAGTTTTACATGTATGTTAAGTTGTTCAGTAACATGTGATGAAAAGCGACCCACTAAGTAATGATTCATGTCATCTATGACAAGATTTAATGTAAACTAAATGTAATATCGCAAATTGATGTTTTGTGGCTTACAAAAGGATCCAGTAAGGTTTTAAACTGAGTTTTCCTTTCATTCTTTCGGTCATCAGTAGGACCATTCTTTTATTCAATTCCAAATATTCTCTGTACATTTTTGACTTTCTTTATTGATCCTTCTCTTTGTGTTGTATCTGCTACAGATGGTGAAGAACAGCGACTGCACTGAGAGCTACATGAAGACGACAGGTCCAGTGCTTTCTCCCCTCAGCAGAGCTGAAAAGGTACTTTACATTTAAATACTACTTGATTTGATCTATTTACATACCCACATGTTTATTTGGGCTGTGTGTGTGTATGCAGTAGTCTGAATATCATATGGTTTATAGAGACAATGGTATGTGAGGACATTGTCTTCAAACGCTTTTCAAAGTGTAAGTCATGACTGTAACTCATACTTGCACTGCTTGCATGTGATCTGTAGGTTTAAGGATTGTACTTTTCATAACCTAAGACCTGTAATCATTTGGGCTGTCGAGTGAATGCAGAACTGCATTGGATTGGAACACAACCTAGATGCTTTCATGTAATGTCTTGAGACTTGTAAAAGCAAATGTAATTAAACAATGATTTTTGCTATTAAAGGATTTGCTTTAAGTAGATATCAACATGTCAATGTGAAATTGTTGCTGCTCAAAAACAAAATTGTTACATTTTGCCAACAGCATTGCTTGAGGATCGCAACTGTATCCTCATTGGACAGGTGTGTTTCCTGTGTAGGACCTGTGTCCTCCTTCAAGTGGCTTGGATATGAATGCAGACGTGAGATAGTCATGTATGAATTTGCAGTAGTTTGGTATCCTTTTTAGAATGATACACCTTGGGAAAATTATTCCTGGTTTACACCATTGGCTATATATATATATCAACTGTATTAGTGTAATGATGCGTAAAAAGAGGTCATTATTTAATTATAATAGTTGTTTTTCTTTATCTGTTATGATTTAATGCTGAAGATCTTTTTGACCCCACTTTTGTATTTCATTGTGCAAACAAAATGGTTTCAATAGACCCGTACTATGTACAATAATATACAAAAAATATGTTGCAGAGTTTTCACAAGTCTGGCATGCATCCTGCTTCAGAAACATTCAAGATGATGATAACCACCATTATCTACCTAAGGTGAGTATGAGCCAGTGGCGTAGCCACCATAAGGTCAGGGGGGGGCCCAGGCCCACCCAGTTTACTCATTGGCCCACCCTGAGAAAGCTTCGGTGTAATTTTATTTATTTATTTATTTTTTATTATTATTATTATAAAAAAATATATTCACCCATTGAGAATATCCAAGCATTCAAAGTGAAATTAAAATGAACATGATTATTGGTTCCGGCGCGCGCCATCATAACGTGAGAGAGGCAGACTCCAAGAAGAGCCCCCACTGCCCTCATCTAGCAGCGATCTATTCCATCATTTTCTGATAACCATGAAATAGCCCCGCCTCTCTCTCTCCCCACGCCTCCCTCTCCCCACGCCTCCCTCTCCCCACCTCTCCCTCTCCCCACGCCTCCCTCTCCCCACCTCTCCCCACGTCTCCCTCTCCCCACGCCTCCCTCTCCCCACCTCTCCCTCTCCCCACGCCTCCCTCTCCCCGCCTCTCTCTCTCCCCACGCCTCCTTCTCCCCACCTCTCCCTCTCCCCACGCCTCCCTCTCCCCACCTCTCCCTCTCCCCACGTCTCCCTCTCCCCACCTCTCCCTCTCCCCACCTCTCTCTCTCCCCACGCCTCCCTCTCCCCACGCCTCCCTCTCCCCACCTCTCCCTCTCCCCACGCCTCCCTCTCCCCACCTCTCCCTCCTCCCCACGCCTCCCTCTCCCCACGTCTCCCTCTCCCCACCTCTCCCTCTCCCCACGCCTCCCTCTCCCCACGTCTCCCTCTCCCCACCTCTCCCCACGTCTCCCTCTCCCCACGTCTCCCTCTCCCCACGCCTCCCTCTCCCCACCTCTCCCTCTCCCCACGCCTCCCTCTCCCCCCTCTCTCTCTCTCTCTCCCCACGCCTCCCTCTCCCCACGCCTCCCTCTCCCCACCTCTCCCTCTCCCCACGTCTCCCTCTCCCCACCTCTCTCTCTCCCCACGCCTCCCTCTCCCCACCTCTCCCTCTCCCCACGCCTCCCTCTCCCCACCTCTCCCTCTCCCCACGTCTCCCTCTCCCCACCTCTCCCTCTCCCCACCTCTCCCTCTCCCCACGTCTCCCTCTCCCTCTCCCCACCTCTCCCTCTCCCCACGCCTCCCTCTCCCCACGTCTCCCTCTCCCCACCTCTCCCTCTCCCACGCCTCCCTCTCCCCACGTCTCCCTCTCCCCACCTCTCCCCACGTCTCCCTCTCCCCAACGTCTCCCTCTCCCCACACGCCTCCCTCTCCCCACGTCTCCCTCTCCCCCACCCTCTCCCCATGTCTCCCTCTCCCCACCTCTCCCCACGCCTCCCTCTCCCCACGTCTCCCTCTCCCCACCTCTCCCTCTCCCCACGCCTCCCTCTCCCCACGTCTCCCTCTCCCCACCTCTCCCCACGTCTCCCTCTCCCCACGTCTCCCTCTCCTCACGCCTCCCTCTCCCCACGTCTCCCTCTCCCCACCTCTCCCCACGTCTCCCTCTCCCCACGCCTCCCTCTCCCCACCTCTCCCTCTCCCCGCCTCTCTCTCTCCCCACGCCTCCCTCTCCCCACCTCTCCCTCTCCCCACGCCTCCCTCTCCCCACCTCTCCCTCTCCCCACGTCTCCCTCTCCCCACCTCTCCCTCTCTCCCCACCTCTCTCTCTCCCCACGCCTCCCTCTCCCCACTCCTCCCTCTCCCCCTCTCCCCACCCTCTCCCTCTCCCCACCTCTCCCTCTCCCCACCTCTCCCTCTCCCCCCACGCCTCCTCTCCCCACGTCTCCCTCTCCCCACTCCTCCCTCCTCCCCACGTCTCCCTCTCCCCACCTCTCCCCACGTCTCCCTCTCCCCACGTCTCCCTCTCCTCCCCCACGCCTCCCTCTCCCCACCTCTCCCTCTCCCCACCTCTCCCTCTCCCCGCCTCTCTCTCTCCCCACGCCTCCCTCTCCCCACCTCTCCCCTCTCCCCACGCCTCCCCTCTCCCCCCCCTCTCCCTCTCCCCCACTCTCCCTCTCCCCACCTCTCCCCACCTCTCTCTCTCTCCCACTCCTCCTCTCCCCACCGCCTCCCTCTCCCCACTCTCACGTCTCTCCCCACGCCTCCCTCTCCCCCAACCTCTCCCTCTCCCCACGCCTCCCTCTCCCCACCTCTCCCTCTCCCCACCTCTCTCCCCACCTCTCCCTCTCCCCACCTGCCTCTCTTCCCCCACGCCTCCCATCTCCCCACGCCTCCCTCTCCTCCACCTCTCCTCTCCCTCTCCTCCCTCTCCCCACCTCTCCCTCTCCCCCCCGCCTCCCTCTCCCCACGTCTCCGCTCCCCACCTCTCCACCCCTCTCCACCCCTCTACCCTCTTCCCCACGTCTCCTCTACCCCACCATCTCCCTCTCTCCCACGCCTCCCTCTCCCCACGTCCCCTCTCCCACCTCTTCCCTCTCCCCCGCCTCCCTCTCCCCCCCTCTCCCTCTCCCCACCTCTCCCCACGTCTCCCTCTCCCCACGTCTCCCTCTCCCCACGCCTCCCTCTCCCCACGTCTCCCTCTCCCCACGTCTCCCTCTCCCCACCTCTCCTGCTGCTGGGCTGTCAGAAGAAAAACAATATTTAGGTGTATTTGCCATATCTCTGGAACCCATCGGTTGATTTTGATCAATGACACCACTTTTGAACCATTAGAGCCAATAGAATCGAGAGAGTGTTCCTAAATCCATCTAAACATTAGCATTGGTGAATGAGAGTGACGCGCAGCCAGCATGCCCATGCTGGTAGACTGCTTGCATGCAGACGCTCCAAAGGGGCGTGGCCAGCAGCAGCTCTAAAGGGCCAGACACAGAATCAGCACTTTAGTAACAGGGCTGAAATAGAGGGGTATGAGGCATGCTACACTGGGTGGTCTGTTTGGTATTTTGAGCAAAATACTTCAGAGAGATGTTTTGATATTTCTGTTTAATATATTGTTCAAATATAGTATAATAGGAGATCTTTAAGTTGAACCTAATATTTTTTATTTCAACTTTATATTATTGCTTTCAACTAAACTGCTACAGTGATGTGAAATATGTTGACATAATACATTTAATTAAACTTTTCAGTGTTTTCAGTGTAAAAGATGGGAAAAGGGAAATAAAGTGAAGATGGATTTGATGGAAGGCTAGACTGACACACACACTTACACAGTTACACACAGACAAACACACACAGACAAGCACACACACTGATGGATTGACCCACACACACACACACACACACACTGACTGACACACACACGTTTGATTTTCCCTGCAGCTCATCCTGTCCGTCCTCCATCGTCAGCCTTTTTTCTCTTTGTAGCCCTTTCTCCCAGTTCCTCTCGTTCCCCAGACAGAAGGAAACATGAATATGTGCAGCAGCGCTCTTTCATCACAGCACCACGTTAAGCACAGACATTTTCACGTGATTTCCCAGGAAAATAGCACAGTAGCTGCAGCAACACATCACTGCGGGCACAAAGGGACCCTTCATTTCACATGCACTTTTTTTCACGACATAATGTGCAAAACAGGTTTTTTAAGGGCTAAGGGGGAAATATCATGATATTTGCAGAAGTCCCTTTTTCTTCAGCAGTTTAAGCATAATCCCCTAAAATCCCTACAGATGTAGCACTCCAGATAGGACTCCACTGGGAGACATAAAGATAGACAACTGGGACAGCAGAAGAAGACTGGAAAAGATTTAATAAGGAAGAATGAGGGAAGGAAAGACAACCAAATATAAAAATACACACACAGAAAACAGTAGGATAGTGTTCAATACGCTAACAACAGTCCTTTAGTGAATCAAATGTTTAACTCTCTTTATTTAACAGTCCCTCAATCTCACTACAATTTTGGGAAAGAGCAGAAAAGACGTTTAAGAATATTGAATGAATATGAAATGCTCTTATTTTTTCTCTATACAGAAAATTGCTAGAAAATACAGAAGTGCAAATTCCTACTAGATTATTTTATATTTTCACAATGGTGATCAACAATAAACGATTGTCCGCATTATAACTTAAATGAGTTCAATTGTCCCTCTCATATTAACAGCAGTGGTAAGGTATATTATCAGCCTTCAACTCAATGTCTCTCAAACTGAGTATGTCTTCCTCTCATCAGTGCCTTCAGTAAAACAGACAAGCTCAGGTCATTTGTGAGACAACAAAGATATTTTCATTATATCCATAACCAAGAATAAACTACAGAAACATGACATGAGGGATGTGAAAGGACTCCTTCATCACTAGAGAGCGATGAAGAAGAGAGACAGGTGAAACATGAAGTGCTACAAGATTAATTTAATTCAAATAACAGCGCTGACAGTTTGTTAAGCTGATCCATGGAGGGGAGTAGAAAGAGGACAAAGGGAGGAATGGTATGATGTAATGGTAAGGAAGTTGACATGAAAACAAAGGAGAACAAGTGTTATGGAGGGACATCTGACAGAACGATGTTGAAGGACTTCACATGATGGAGCAGGAGGTGAAAGGATGGGAGGAAATAAAGAAAGGTGAAGTTAGGTAAGAGACATAAAGATAGACAACTGGGACAGCAGAAGAAGACTGGTAACGATTTAATAAGGAAGAATGAGTGAAGGAAAGACAACCAAATATAAAAATACACACACAGAAAACAGTAGGATAGTGTTCAATACGCTAATTAGGAGTCTATTAAAACTCTCCATAAACACTGACAACTGCCAAGCTCTTACAGATGGCTAAATCGAATTTACCGTTGGGTGCATCCTGTTTAGTGTGTGTGTGTGTGTGTGTGTGTGTGTGTGTGTGTGTGTGTGTGTATGTGTGTGTGTGTGTGTGTGTGTGTGTATGTGTGTGTGTGTTCATGTTAGCAAAGATGAAACCTCTTCTTTCTTATAGATTAGTGTGTCTGAAGATGCCAGCTGGTTTCCATAATAACAATATGTTCTTGTGTGTGTGTCTGTGCAGATAATTGACAGCCCGTCTCCCTGCAGACTTCAGAGGCTCTGCAGGAGGAACTATCATCGCTCCCATCAATAGGGATGTCAACATCAAAACACTCCTCCTGCAGATGAAAGCTCAGGACAGCTTTCTCACCAATGAACACCACGTGGCTCATTTCAGGGGAAAACACTGCACATCTGATTAGGGTTGTACTCATTAGCATCCAGGCACAGGAAGGAGACAGATCTGTGACTGTGATCCCTCAAGGCTTGTGGATATTTGACCTTATGCGTGGTTCTCAAAGTCAAACTTTCACTAGTAACTTGAATCCTATCCGCTTAGGATCCTGTTCTGCTCTGACGATCACTGGCAGTTTGACCCGGAGAAATAAAGAAAAAGTGACACAGGTATAAACAGCAAAAACAAGCTGGTACAAAACGAGCTAAACGAATGGATCAGGCAAAGGTCATAACAAAGAAAAGACACAGCTGGAGAGGGCAGGCAAAAACACAGAGGATTATACACTGGTGGATAGAATCAGGGCGGGGCAAACAATCTCCAAAGGCAGGAAAAGATAAAGACAGGAAGTGAAACATGACAGGACACAAAGCCCCAGGAAGTGTTCTGGGTGTGGAAGCACATTTTTGTAGCGGCCACACGATGGTACCACAACTCAAGTGTCAGTCACGCCAATGGGCCCAACTTAACTTTTCCCCATTGACTTCCATTGGAACCGCGATGGTCCCCGAAGTTTCAGGGAAATGCAGGTATTTTAGTTTTTGTGAGTGAGGCCCTTTTGGATTTATGCAATACTGAGGAAGTTGCATAGGAAAGAACAGGACCCTGATGTATGCAGTCCTCTTTCTACATCCATGACATCATCAGGGCGGGGCAAACATTCACAAATGCAGGAAAACAAAGACAGAAACTGAAATACACACAAAGAGAGAATATTTTTAAAAACAAAACAGGAAACATAAAAACCAGGATCATGACACTGACAACCTTTAAATTACAGGAATAATTAAATATGTCAGTAATTATGTGTCCTTCTGTCAGAACCTCTTACTCTCTTGGTGAGAGTTTGATGTTGTGGTGTCAATCGAATAAAACAATTATCAGGTCACAATAATAATCTGTGATTAATCATGTTTAATGATTAAATGTAACCTACTATTTACAGATTCCAAATACGTACATGTTGTCGGCAAACTCTGTACAGCATCCACACATTATCAGGGTTTACCAGCTGCTTCCTGTGACTTGCTCGAAGCTCCATGGTTGAAGATTTGGGAATTTCTGAATATGATACTAAGTGAGATTGAAATGAGATTTTTTGTCAGCTTAAAACATATCATTTCTGACATTTTGACATGAACTGCTAGGTTTCTAATGTATTACTAAACGGAACACCAAGTTTGAGACTTTATAAAAGTAAAATCTCTGTTTTCATTCTATGAAGTCTGTCCTAGATAAAGTTCCTGCCTGAGCTCTATGCTGTTATAAGGAAACAAATGGACCAGCTTTCACAGCAGACTCTCTGTAGCAGTCTGTGAATTGTAATCTTCAGCTTTGGAAATAAGGCAGGAGAGCGGATATTGGTGGACTCCTCTGGTAAGCAATCTTTATCACCCGTGCCTTCAAATCTGCTGGCACCAGATGTGAAGCGAGGAAGAGTAGAAGAAGAGTAATATTGCTTTGTCACCTAATCACTCAAATATAAATGAGTGTTGACACTAAGCATATGTTCACTGAGCCATCATTGACTAATTGATCAATAGAGGCAGCCGGGGAGGGGAACGCATCATTAGTAATGATAATGTTCTTATGATAATTAATGAGGTATCTCAAATTGTCCTCCATATTCCGGTGAGCGGAACAAAACACACACTTCAGGTTAGAATATCACACGTAGCTATTTTAATTACCTCTCAAACTACCTAAACTCGTTATCGATATGTTTAGTTTTACTGTCGGGTCACTCATTACTGATCCGTGAGCTGCATGATACTGACGGGCTGTCAGGAGAGGGAGAGCGCTCCGTTTATTATTCCCGTGTTATTATAAGTTACTGAACACTTTTGAATAGTTAATCTACTATAATTAGTTTGTTTAATATCGAATCATATCAATTTGTTTTAAAGCTCAATAAATAACAAAGAAGACCTTTGACCGGCACTTTTCAAATTTTGTCCGGAAGATTTAAACTTTAACGGACATGTTGACCGCCGAAAAAATATTCTAACGGGAACTCTGACCCGTACTATACATTTCTAAAACAAAACTTTGGGGTGCTCAACATTTCACTATGCTGGCAACTAGACTATAATCACTGGAGCTGAGAAAACACTAATTAACACAGCAGGAATTATACAAAAGTCTCGAGCAATTTTGAAATGAGAGCCATTAGTGTTGACTTTCATTGGAAATAACCCTTTAATTAAAAGCTAATGGTCGTTCAGGTTAATCAATGGAAGCCGCCAGAGGAGAGAAAGTGAGCTAATTGTTAGCTGATGATGAGAAACTGGCTAGAGACTCTTATGATGAATGATGAAGCTGTTCAACAGGAAGGGAGGGCAGGCGCTTCATTGTACAACTGAGGAAGAAACAGAATGTGCTTCTTTCTGTTTCCTAATGTGAATCTTTGTTTGGGAGCTACAGTATGATATCACAACTATCCATTGAAACGTACAGACTTCCACTAGAAATGATAAATACAGTACAGCCAACAGAAATGATCTGCCACAGCATTTGACAACTTTAATCGCAGAGTGAAACCTTTATAGCTAAATGTATGTGTATTGTTCAACCATCTCTTTTAAATATTGTAATGCTCGATATTTCGACAAAGTCACAGTGACTAAGTAGTAGTGATCTATGTTTTTCGCATCACCTGATGATGTTTACTGATCTAATTTCGACACTTTTTATGACAGATAGAAGCTTTAGACATTCACCAGAGGGGTATTTACTGATGTATTTTATGTTGTAAAATCTCTCTGTTACACATGTAATGGTGTCCCCCAAGGCTTGGTGCTCAGTCCCCTTCTCTTTACAATATGCATACTTCTGATTGGTGAAATCCTCCATCGCCATGGTCTCAAGTTCCACTCATACGCCGATGACACCCAACTCTAGATCAGCACAAACCTTCTGCCCACCTCCCCCCTCAATCACTAGTCAACTGCCTCCTTGAAAAATAAAAACCTGGATGACGGCAAATCTACTCAAACTCAACAGCAATAAAACTGAGCTCATGGTTGTGGCCCCCAAGGCACTAGTGATGTGTCGGTCGCGAACGAGCCGATTCTTTTGAACGGCTCTTTGGTACGAACAAGGGGAACCGAGTCGTACTTGGTGAGAGCCGTTCTTGTTGTCGTTCAATCGTTGGTCCGCACTCACCGCCTGCCAAAATCCACTCGCCTTTTAAAAAGCTTGATTTTGTTCCCTAAAACGTATTCTGTGAAAACCCGCCCCTACTCTGATTGGTAGGTTTCAGCACGAGGAGTGAGATGGGGTGGGTGTTAACGGAATACGCGTGAGAGAGAAGTCATAACAAGTGGTACAGGACAGGTAGACAACGTGTTTTTTGGATGGAAAATGAGCCAAACGCGAAAACGCAGCAGCATTTGGATGCACTTCACCCAAAACCCAGGCAGTGATAAAGCGCACCATTTGTAAAGGCAACATATCCTTTAAAGCCGGGTCAACAAATAATCTCCATCGCCACTTAAAAACACAGTAGGCCTATCTAATATTAAGAGTTGCGTGAATTTCATTCAAGGCAAGGCAACTTTATTTACTTAACACATACAGAGGGTAAATTCAAAGTAGTACATTCACTGACATGAAGGATATGGATATGGCGCCACCTTGTGTCACGTTTACAATGCAGATTATTGACATTAGGTCTGGCAATACAGTCAATCATTATCCTGGTGATTATTTTGCAGATAAACCCAGAATACTCCCGCCCCCTTTTAAAAAAACGGCTCTTTTGAACGGCTCTTTGAAAGGAACGGAGCCATAAGATCCGGCTCCCTTCAAAGAGCCATAATTCCCATCACTACAAGGCACTGCTTGGGAAGGTTGGTGATCTCCTCCTCACTGTTGACGGCTCCCCCATCTCACCATCCTCTGAGGTCCACAACCTGGGCATGATCTTAGACTCCACCCTTTCATTCCAGAACCATGTTAAATAAGTTACAAAATCAGCCTTGTTTCACCTCAAAAACATCTCCCGACTCCGGGGGTGTTTCTCAATGTCGAGGACGCTTCCTTGGTAGGACATGTCTTCCGAGTCAGATCCTTCAGAGGCTAGGCAAGAATCCTTCCTGGCATTCGGAGAACGAAGAATGGAACAGGCTAGCAAGTGTGCAGGTGTATGTCATATGAGAGACCCAGCCTTAAATTGAGCGTGATTTGTTTGAAGTAGGGCTGCAACAAACGACTAATTTGATAATCGATTAATCTATTGATTAATGAAACGATTAATCGACTATTCGGACCATTACTGTCTGCCTTGCACAATTTCTCAAACGCTCTTATTTAGCCATCAACTTTTAGATTTAGCTTGAGGTTGTTTTAGGCATGTGGAAACTAACAATGAAGACAACAAAGATGAATACTTGATTCAAAAATACATATATTATTAAATTAACTAAACACATTTTGAACAAAATTAACATTGCTTTTAATTTAAATGAAATAAATAATATTTCACATCAAAAGAAACAACAGTGTTTTAACAAATCATATTAAATAATGGGATGACAGAACTGTAAACAGAATAGCTGAAACTTTAACAAACTAAATAACTCGGTTACCTCTAATCATTAACCCATATTTGTATCATTGAGTTAACTCCGTGTGTTGCTGCTAGCATACATAACACCTGACGTGGAAACGTTACTCGTGGATGGGGCTACAGAGCTGCTAGAAAGACAGTCGAACCCGGTGCATTCCTCCGTCTGCATGTGGATCACTTTTGCTAAATGTTTAGACAAATTGCTCGTGTTACTGCCCTGACATGCTAAACTCTTATTGCACTTTTAGCAACGAGCATTCTCCACATCGAGACGGGTAAAGTTTAACCACACCTCAGAGCGCGTTAACTCCGCCATCTCCTCCGTGTCTGTGTGTTGCTGCATGTAGCAGACGCGTGTGTGTAAATGGCCCCGCCCCCTCGCACACAGACGGGGGAGAGAGATCTCGTCTGATCGAAAATACATCATAGACGCATTTGTTTGTCTTTTTGCATATTAGAAACGAGTTGGCGACACTAAGACTGCGAGATAATGTTTTTCTAGCAATAATACATGACATATATTTTAAATGTCTCCAGTACCGATAAAAAGACCAATAACGTTGGAGCTTAACGGCGCGTAGAACACATGTGATGACGTCACCAACGAATCGACGACTGAATTAGTTGGCAACTAATTTGGTCATCGATTGTAATCGATTAAGTCGATTAGTTGTTGCACCCCTATTTGAAGACTCATAACTAGGGATGGGTATCGAGAACCGGTACTAAGTCAGTACCGGTACCTGATTGGACGGTATTGGTATACCGTTAAGCCGCTGGACAAACGGTGCTGCTATCGGTATATGAATTACGCTACTTCTTTAGTTTAAACAATTCTGGTTGGTTGGGAACCCTCATCCTGTTTGACGTATCCGGTTTGAGTACCACTCTGATTGGCCACTGTGAATGCCACTCGTCATCTCTCCTAACAGCGCTCTTATTATTGTGAGACTCCTGGGGGCAGACCATAGGGGCAGACGCAACATCTTGCTAGAAACAGCGTCTCAAGGCTTCTTAACATTTAACAACCTATTCATTATGCATACCCACTTAACGGGAAGAACTCAGCTAACAGACGATATTAACCATTTGACCTACACGGAACAGAAGTCCAACACCAAGAGTTTAGTTTAGTTTATTTATTTTTTTCGAGCGTGTAAAACCAAAGAAAATACAAATGAAACAAAAGATGATACAGACATGATACAGTACAATACAAATGAATGCAATAACAAAACGAAATATTTAATTAATAATTGAATAATCTGTAGTATCATTGTCTGATAACAATAAACAACAAAACCTTAGCTAATTACACGTCCGAAAAGGGGAAGAAGTTTACACTTATTTAATCCGACCCCTTCTCCCTTTTTTTTTACATTTTTCTTTTTACATCTTAATATATGTTAACATACAATATCAATGTATACTTTAACCTTGAATAATGTATATAATCATTCATATAATATATACAGGCAAGTTAGGAGAATGGTCTCTATATATTTACATATATATATATATATAGATATATATATACACATATGTACATACACAAATTCATACAAACACAAATTCATAAATTGAATACAAAACAGGAATACAAACAGTTATGGTTTAGCAGTCCCTGCACCTTGTGAGGATTGTCTTTATACCTCTTGTTGAATACTTTGATGTTTGGACCTCCCGTTTGCCCCTCACTCACTTTGTTCCAGATCTTCCCCCCACAAACACAAACACAAAAACTTCTCTTTGTTGTGCGCACCCTAACATTAGTGAATATAAATGAACCACGTAAATTATAATTCCCTTGTCTTTCATTGAACAGTATCTGAATATTCCAGGTCATTGAACGCTTTTTGCCTTAAACATGATTTGTGCAATTTGGAATTCAACAAGATCTAACAGTTTTAATAATTTTAGCTCTAAGAATAATGGGTTTGTATGATCCCTATAGCCGACATTTTTAATAAGTCTTATTGCTCTTTTTTGTAGAATAAATAGGGATTGTGTTGTAGTTTTATAATTACTGCCCCAAACCTCTGCACAGTAACTTAAATAAACAGTAAAGAATATAGAGGGTATTTTGATCAAGAATCTATTTTGCCTTGTTTAATATTGCAATACTTCTTGAGACTTTGGAATGAATATGTTTTATGTGTGGTTTCCAGAACTCTCTCAATGAAAATCCCATCTATCGGGATCTAAATCAACACTTAGCTAAACGGGCTAACGGCTACTTTAGCACATGACTGGCAAAAGCGATCTTTTCTACGTCATTTTATCATAAAAACCGTTAATCCAATGTCTCTGTGTAACTTTAAAATGATTATTGATAATCCATCATTACAATTATAAATAATAAACACAATGAACGGATTATAATGGTTAGCGTCTCGTTGTTTACATGGATTTATGAACTGCCCCTAATTGCCGCCCCCCTTCCAGAGACACACTGTCAAACACACTCATACATGCTTGGTATGACATTGAAAAAGTTACATTAAATAATAAATACAAATAAATTACAATAAAAGTACTGTTGTTTAATCTTCACATCTTGTAATCATGTCTATAATTTTGAGGGACAAATTATTGAAAAGTATCAATAAGAGTATCGACAAATACCGGTATCGATAAGCAGTATCGGTATCGGTACCTATCCCTACTCATAACTGATTTGCGAAGACTGAAGATTTACTTGAGTAACTGTATTTTGTAAAATGATCATCTCTCCAGGACAGAACCACTAAACTAACATAAAACGTTCTCCTGCTGTTTGCAGCCTTGAACAAGTCCTGGAGGATTATGGGATTAGTTTTGTATCATAAAGATACAACAAAGCTTTCTCAGAATAAAGCAAAAGAGTTTAAAAGAAAAAAAAACTAAGTCAAGCAACAAAAAAAAAAAACCTATAAGTTGCAAACTAATCATTTGTTCTTTTGTCTTTATTTTAAAAGGTTTTTGTTTGCAGTTCTTGTTTCTTGTTTCTCAAAGATCAGACTTTTGCTCTCGTTGCAGCTTTCTCTTTTGCGCTCCATCATTTTTTGTTTTCGATTCTGACACAAACCTCCCAGGTGGGCGGGACTTTCAGGAGTGCATCCCCATTGGCTACTCAGTTTTTGAATGACAGCCCAGTCCTCCAGCGATTGTACAGTGCAGGCAGCTGCTGTGCGGTAGCTAGCTGAGCGTGGACAGAAGACCCCCAGAAGAACCAGCATTTTAATTATTATAATCCTACAAGTGAAAATATATGTAAGTATTGATCATTTGTGTTGTTTGTGCTATACGGTCTGTTTCTTTATTGTGTTAAGTGGGAAGTAAAGCTGTGCTATGAAAGTTAGTTTGTGCTACCTTTAGATCCATAACAATGGAAGCTAAGTAGCCTAACAGTTAGCTACATAGCTAGCAGTGAGTGAGGGTTCAGACACCGGCGCACACACTGAAACGGACTCATGTGCCTGACTCTACCAACAGGCTTTCATGATTCTGTTTAGATATGCAAGTATAAGCCATGACAGCTTATTTTATTAAAACGCTAATTTGATATGAAAATCAATGGAGGCTGAGGTAACTTTGTAGGAAAACCTACCGTCCATGTGTTTTATTTGTTAACTTCATATTTTTCATTTCCTAAAACATTATTTTCCTCTCATATTAACAGTGTGTGAGACAGCGTGGCGTCCAGAGTCTTATCCCGTTTTCCCACTTCCTCTGAGGGGACAGCACGGAGGGGGGACATGAAAAAAGACCTGCACCATCTTCATCCAAGTGTTGCTGTTATCACTGGCTCAGTGTCATTTCATTTGACCAAATGTCTTTACACATTTAATAGATGTTATTATTGTCCACTTTTTTGTTGTATGTCCTTTTATTTAAAACATTCTTTGAGACTTCATCTTCTGGTTCAAATTTCAATAAATGTAATTTGTATAATCACTCTTTTGTCTTTATTCTACATGAAAATGTTAGAGATTCCATTCAAATCTGTTGATTATTCAGATCTTCCTCCAATAGTATGTAGAGTTTTTAATGCTAAATGTATATCATTTTCTCACAGGATATAGAATGAAACAACACAGGTTGTATCCATTGTGTATGAATGCTTCAGCTCTCCAGACCAACATAGTAAGATGTGAGCATGCTCCTAATTGAGTTGGTATGCAACCTAGGTCTGCTCTGTTTAATAAAGCAAATCTGCCACTTTTATATTGTAGAATTTGTTAAATTAAAGCAGTCTTTAATTGTTTGTCCTAAACATAGCAATATATGCTTTTGAAATGTAACATGTCTTTGAAGAAATAATAGTATACAGTTTATATTGTGCATCACCTTTAGCTTGAAAATACATAGATGTGTTTTTTTATCTATAAAATAAATAAATAGACAGACAGACAGACAGACACTTTATCAATCCCAAATTGGGAAATTATTTTACAGCAGCAGTGTGTTCAGGTATTAAAATATTTAAAGTTGGAATAAAGTATAAACTTCACAACACAAGTCTAATGCACTGCAATCCATAAGATGAGCCGATATGTTCATGAAAACTCCCCAGGAGACACCGACACTAACGTGGCCGAGTGGCCTGGAGTTTGCTGCATGAGTTGCACTGTATGATCCGTGGTGTAGTGGGACCAAGCGGCAAACTCTGGGGAACAGCTGGGAAGCCAATACGGAAGTGCCACACACTGCAGTTCATACATGGGCCGCTAGGGACTGGCTGCAGAAAGGAGCAATTTCCATAGACCCCCATGTTAAAATGCCCAACCTTACAGCAGAGAAAAACATGTTTCTACCCATGGATGCAATAAATATTATTATCGATATAGTTAGATTCCACCTTCATGATTATGAATCTGTGAGTGAATTGTTTTCTAACACGACCCTTTTATTTATATTAGGTCTTAAAGTGTTTGCATAAATTAGGGCGTGGTCACTTTGATGGACACGTACATGCCTCACTGTCAGCTAACAGCAACTTGTCCACTCTGCTAGGCTACAACCATAGAGGCTACAACGTTAGTTAGTCATAGTACTGTACTTGACCCTTTAGCTTTAGCCGTGTTCATGGTGATTGTGCCTTTTAGGGGATATTGTTACAAATACCAGACAATTAAAATGTCGTGCTGTGCGCTTGAATGTACTAACAGAACTTCCAAGAAGTCTAAAATGATAATATTATACATGTTAACCCCGTTCGCAGGTGTTTGTGTGCTTAGTAGCTTAGCTTGTTACTTATTAGCCAGCTAAGGACGTAACCCTTTATACATACATATACATTTTAGTTTATGATTCAGCCTTGGGTAAGACTTTTATAGTCTATGGCTATAAAGTCCATAATGCTAAACGGGAGCAAATGTTAATTGGGGACCCAATTATCCCAGTGGTGGCCGCCGGAGCTAACGGAGTCGCAGGGGGCTAGCTCCAACCGGCGTCCTGGAGCTAGCCCACTGCGGCTCCGTTAGGTCCGGGCGGTGGAGTCCGTCGTTATAACTGGAGATCAAGGAATGCAGCGAAACACAGACTTGATTCACCTGCTGTAGTATTAGCTAAATAAATTATGTTGAACAAGGCTTATTAAGCTGAACATCGCCACAATTGTTCTGCTATGTATCGGTACTTCTTTTCTTAACGTGTGAATGACAAGCATTAAGAATAACAAAATATAGCTAATTCTCTTGCAGATTGTCTCATTTGATTATGAATGTAACGTTTATATAGGGGAAGTACACTGTTAGCAGTAACTTGGTATGCATGTATTTCCTGTTAGATTAGCTTCTTAGCCTGAGCTAGCTCTGTTTACTTCCAGTTCGGTGGCAGCAGGTCCCGCCTCGGCTCCGCCTCTTTGCCCTTATTTGGAGCAGGCAGGATTAGACTCTGACGTTGCTGTCAAACCGTTAGTGGCCGACTCCGCCTACTTAGGGCTTCACGGCAACTCTGCAGAATCCTATGGGTGACGTCACGGACACTATGTCCATTTATATATACAGTCTATGAGTGGGACTCAATAACTGAGTAGCCAATGGGGACGCACCCCTGAAAGTCCCGCCCACCTGGGACGTTTGTGTCAAAATCTGAAACAAAAAATGAGAAAAAGAGCAAACGAGAAGAGCTGCAGCGAGAGCTGGAGAGAGAAACCCTGGCTTGATTTACCGAGTTGATAACCATCATCGTAGGACCGCTTAGCGAGATCTCGTTTGTTAGGGTTAGTGAAGATAACTCAAACATATCCAGGGTCTGTTGAACTGGCTTCATGGTACAGTTTACAGGTCGCTGCATAGCAGCGCTATTGTCAAAGACACAAACATTATAGGCTACATTATATATTTATTTTACCAGGATGCAGTGACACAAATATTTGGGAAGGCTTAGCCTTCCCTAGCCTACAGGCATAGCTGGGAATCAGTATAACCAGGATTCCACTTTTTCTGTAGAAACTTTAGCCAAAACAAATTACTAGGAGAGAGACAAAGTAGGAACCTTCACAGGCCGGCCCAATGCTGATTAGAAGATCGTGTTGCCAAGAGACTTTTGTCTAAGTATGTGCACCAACCAGGGAAGCCAAAGTCTAAACCACGGCCCTCCCCAACTAGTCTCAACCAATCATAAATGTACGGGCAACGCGGCGGCGACCTCCTCCAGATCCTACCAATACTCACAGGGCCAAGATCAAAGGTGAGCAGAAGCCTGTTGAATACTGACAAAATTCTGCATAGGTAGAAATAGGACTGTTAAAAACTGTGAGTGTCGGTGGGTGAGGGTGGAGGTAATGTAAAATATAGATAACTGAAGTGTGTAAGGAGCAAAGGATATATTTACTGTAAATGTGCATGCGATAACAGTGTCAGGGACACTAAAGAGTCAGGGACGTTGGGAAGTGTCAGGGACACTAAAACGTCAGGGACATTGGGAAGTGACAGGGACACTAAAACGTCAGGGACGTTGGGAAGTGTCAGGGACACTAAAACGTCAGGGACGTTGGGAAGTGTCAGGGACACTAAAACGTCAGGGACATTGGGAAGTGTCAGGGACACTAAAGTGTCAGGGACGTTGGGAAGTGTTAGGGACACTAAAACGTCAGGGACGTTGGGAAGTGTCAGGGACACTAAAGTGTCAGGGATGTTGGGAAGTGTCAGGGACAATAAAACGTCAGGGACGTTGGGAAGTGTCAGGGACACTAAAACGTCAGGGACCTGGGGAAGTGTCAGGGACTATAAAACGTCAGGGACGTTGGGAAGTGTCAGAGACACTAAAGCAGTGGTCACCAACCTTTTTAAGCCCAAGATCACCGACCTCGGCCAAGGTGAAAGGCGAGATCTACCTATTGCAGAATTGAGTGAAAAAGACGGCCCAGGCAGTGCTTCCAATTTGAGACCTTTTATAGGCTAATTGCATCTGAATTACTGTTACAATGAAGGCTCCATAATCAGCTCACGGCTTATAGGCAGGGGTAAAGTGCTATTTTTTATGAGTGGGAGGCGGACTTCACCTCCTCTAGGGAGGTCCTCACCTCCTCTAGGGGGGTCCGGGGGGATGCTCCCCCGGGAAGATTTTTTTTTTAAATATTGAAGTTGAAAGCATCAATCTGGTGCACTTTGAGAGCAACATGAAGAGATCTATGGATACCTCTCTCAGCACCCATATGACACAGAACTGTAAACAGATTTTCTTTTTCTTTATGGACATTTTACAAATCACTCCCCTTTTAAACTGTATTCTTGTTTTCTGCCATATAGTATTTCATACCTGTTTTACATTTATTCTCTTATTGTTTGTATAACTATAATGATCATATGAAGGTGTGCCGCGGAAATAATCTTTTGAATAATTTGTTACAAAACCGTTCTAAACACTCAGAGAGTCCTTTAGCTCACCTGAGCCCCTCAGTCTGACAGAAGATGACTCTCCTCCAGCTTGTTGTGGAAACAGCTCCTTATGTCCGTTACAGGGTTTCCGTTAGCCGGTAATTACCGGTTTTTAGCTGGTAAAATTAAATAAAAACCGGTCAATTCAAAACCTGCCGGTCAAAATGTCCGATGCTCCGATCGATTGGCCGCCGATCATTATCGGCCGATATTCACTCTTAATTGCTTGATCTGTGCTCTCTATAGGCCGATCAGGAGAGCTGGGTCTGATCGATATGGACATAAACGCGAGTGAAGTGTAACCGGACGCGAGAGAGAGATCAGATCAGCTGCTGAGTCTGACCTGAAGCCCCGCCCACTGTTTAGCGCGCTGCATGAGAAACTGACGGGCTGTCAGGAGAGAGAGGGAGGGAGAGAGGAAAAGAGAGGATCCGTTTCTCCCATGTTATCATTCAAAGTTAATGTAAACTTTTGAATAATGTACTTTATCTACTACAAGTAGTTTATTTGAATGTAATAATGATGTTGTTTGTTGTTTGTGGAATCATTTATTGAAAAATGAATCTGAATTTTTCGATCTGTTACGATTATAAACTGAAGCAATATAAAAACGAGCCCCATTAACTCAGTTTTAAACATCAGCATATCTGGTCCTAGTCCGGTGATTACCTGCTAACGGAAACTCTGCTACACAATTCTTATTATTATTATTGAAACATGACCGGTAAGTTTCAAATGTGTCCGTTAAAATAAATTCTGTTCGGACATTTGACCGGCGAGAAAAAATCCTAGCGGAAACCCTGGTCCGTTAGTGCAGCTAGCTAACCAGATGCTAACATCACGGTCCCCGCACCGGTCCCTCTCTCTCTCTCTCTCTCTCTCTCTCTCTCTCTCTCCTCTCTCTCTCTCTCTCTCTCTCTCTCTCTCTCTCTCTCTCTCTCTCTCTCTCTCTCTCTCTCTCTCTCTCTCTCTCTCTCTCTCTCTCTCTCTCTCTCTCTCTCTCTCTATTACACTAAATGCGCTATTGCCACACACACACACACAGAGCCGAGCTTGAATGACACAAGCACACGTGTATGTCCATGCAACTCTCTGATTGGTCTGGTGACTTGCCTCTGTTGCATTCACTGAACACGGGAAACTGCAGTCCTGCCGTCCTCTCTTGTGTCATGATGAGGTTCACGTAAAGAACGGTTAATGTATTATATCATTGAGGTGTCTCACTCAAATATACGTCAATCAAGTGGCACCTGCTAACGGGGTGGTGGATGATAGGTTTACATCTAAAAACGTATTTTTCAAACATTATTATTTTAATTTTATTTTTCTTTCTTTTGTTACTCTTTTTTTTAACGGTCCGTGATCTACCCGCACCACACTCAATTGACTGTTAGGCGACCACTGCACTAAAGCATCAGGGATGCTGTGAAAAGCTCCACCGCCGTGTGGAGGCTGTGTTTTGAGAAAAACTAAGAATAGGGCAAGTGATTAGATTTAAAGTAAGATAGGTATAGTAACTAAAGACTTTCTGGGAGAGCCCGTCAGGGACGGCATAGGTTAAAAAGGGTGATTACGTTAAGTCAGTGACATCTCCTTAACCTGTTGAACCCCATCGACGCGCCCCCGGGCGGAAAAACGAATCATCTTCAGGAAACAGCGTCTGAGGGCTTCTTAATATTTAATAAACTATGAATGTTTCATATCCATGTAACAGGAACTTCATTTTGCAAAACAAACCACAAAGCTAACGCTGAGCCTCTGAATTAGCCACGAGCGAAAATGCTAACGGCGTTTGCACAGAAAACATGGTATAACACCCTTATTACTTATCTGCACATCCAACATATCGATTAGCATCGTGAGAATACGCAGAATCAATAGGTATCTATATCATCACTCCATGATAAGAACTCGCGACAATATTGACAAAAACAGACATCAAAACACGTGGCGCTAGGTAGCCAAAACAGGAATATGTCTTACCTTAGTCGTTGTCTGATCAAAAGTTCTAGGGGAATTTGACAGGGTATTACTCAAAAAGTACACGATAAAATCATTTTATCTCTCATCAAAGATGGCAGAAAACATAGATTATTGTACTCTGAAGGGGAGTTTGACAGGGTATTACTAAAAAGTACACGATAAAAGTACTTGATTGTACTTGTGGTAGTAGTCCAAGTTGTACTGAGTCCAACAGTACCACTTTCACTGAGAACTTATGGCAAAAAATCATTTTATCTCTCAAAGATGGCATAAAACATACATTATTGTACTCTGGAGGGGAGTTTGACAGGGTATTACTCAAAAAGTACACAGTAAAAGTACTTGATTGTATTTGTGGTAGTAGTCTAACAAGTACTGATTCCAACAGTATCACTTTTATTAAGAATGTATGGCTAAAAATCATTTTATCTCATCAAATATAGCAGAAGTGGCATGATTTTGTTCTCAGGAGGGGAATTTGAGAGTATTACCCAGAAAAAAGAAAGTAAAAGTACTTCATTTTATTGTTGGTAGCACTCAAACTAGGACTGAGTCAAACAGTGTTAGTTTTTTTAAGAACTTATGGTAAAAATAATTTGTATCGCATGAAGCAGAACAAACATGCATTATTTTACTCTTGCGTTGGTGCCGCTTCTCAGCGATTACCGTAAAGGGGTCATTCTACAGAAAAGGTGGAATCTGGGTGATACAAATCTGCTGAAATATATTCCTTCTAAAAACATCTAAAACCTGTTAAATAGCAATAACTAACTCTTAACTTGATGAATCCACAACAAGTAGAGCTTAAAGTATTTGTATTATTTTTATACATTATACAAAGCTTATTTACATAGGAATGTCACTGGTGTTACGTGTTACCAGGAAGAAGAGTAACACCAGTGACGGTAACACCAGTGACAATTTGGAGAAAACACTACCATTTTAACAAAATGGCTGCAATGTGTCAGACCAAATATGGCTTTAGTCAATATCAAAATCGTTTAACTCTTCAATACAATGTTTTTTTTTGTTTTTTTTTAATAATACAATACATTTTCCCATGCAAATGTTCACCCCTGGGCTATGCAATGAGTAACACTATGACACACTTGAAAGACGCACGTACAATTTGAAGATAAAAAGACACCTTTAACAAACAAAGTAAGAAGTATCTGACTTTCCTTATGTCTTAGTCCACTGCACTGCCTCAAATGATCTCTTGTTACAGGAAGTACTTCAGAGACAGTACATTATTTCAAAAATAAAAGCGTTTTGTGTAGCAGTAACACCAATGACGTCATTTTCGGTGACTTGACATTTATTTGATATTATTACCTTTTCAGTGTTATATTTAATGCTTGTAATGTTATGTAAATATAAATTTGATTTATTTATTGAAAAAAAAAATCTTTTAAATGAAAACTATAGGCTCCACTTCCATGTATGATCAAAGTGACAAGGCAGTTCCTTGAACTTGGCATTTTAAATAAATTGCAATTTACGTATAAAACCATTTTTTATTTATTTTTTATTTAGAACCATTGCAAAGACAATCTCTATTTATTCAACATATATAATGAATGTGAGTATTAGGTCAACGTCATGTATTTTGGTGTCTGCAAAAGTAAGTGACAGTACTTCCTTTTCTGTAGAATGACCCAAAGGCGCTATAAATCGCGCACTCAAAAATGAAGAACTGCTCATTTGACCAAGCAAACGCGAGAGACGGCTGAGTTGACCGCAGTGACCCAGCCGAGGGAGCAGGAGAGGCAGCGGTCTAAGCACTGTTCCAACTGTTGTGTTGTTGTTGTTTGTCATGCATTGTTCTCATCATTAGAAAATATCTCTTCTTACACTCTTCATCTCCCATCTCCCGTTTTTCATTGCAAAGTTATTCTACACAACATGTCACCAGACGTGGAAGAAGTAGTCAGATGTTTTACTTAAGTAAAAGTAGCAATACTAAATTGTAAAAATACTCTGTTTTTATCTTATTTTAATAAAAGTGCAAAGGTATTGGCATCAAAATATACTCAAGTACCAGAAGTAAAAGTACTAATTGTGCATTATAGCCCATTTCGTGTTTAATAACTGGTTCATGATTATTAATGTTTTGAGTGTTTTTCCCACAGCTGGTAAATATATATACTGCTGCTGGATATTTTACCTTAGTTTACTCAATAATTGATTTTATATTTAGATTTTACACTCGGAGCCCCGATGTATACACGCCCTGTCATCCAACAACATCGACCCACCACACCGTCCCTGACCGGCTTTTGGCTAACATCCATTGCATCCCCACTTCCTCCCATCCGGTTGTAACCGTAGAGAAGTTGGGGCCGCAATTTGGATAAGGCACACTCACACACGCTTACCTCGTGTAGAGTGTGCATGGAAAAGATCTGTGCGGAGACTCCGTCTGGAGCCTACCGCGCACCATGTTCCCCAGGTCCCTCAGGAGCATTGGAAAACATAAGTGCACCACGTCCCGGGATGTGGAGGGCCCTTAGAGACAACACAATCTGTGAAACCCACAACCACAGGTTCTCTGCCGTGGTCAACAAGGCTATTGAGCGGACTCCGCCTTGCCTGTTGATGTACGCCACTGTGGTGCGGTTGTCGCTCCTCACTAGCACATGTTTGCCCTGTATTAAGGGTTTGAAGTGCTGTAGGACCAACATCACTGCTTGCAGCTCCAGGAGGTTGCTGTGCCGAGCCTCTGTCAGAGGCCAGCAACCACCTACAGCTCTCTAGGCACGTCCCCCCCCATCCTGTCACTGAAGCGTCTGTGAAGACTGTGATATAGGAGGTCACTTGCCCCAGTGGAGCTCCCCTCCGCAGATTATCTGGGGACCCCCAGAATCGGAGGTTGCTCTCTACTGAGGGGGGGATGGTCACCAGACGTCGTTTGTGTCTTTTGAGATCTAAACGAAGGCCGATACACCACCTCTGCATGCGATGTGCATGCAGGAGTCCGAGTGGCACTACGGAGTGAGCAGCCGTCATGAGACCCAAAGTCTGCATGATGGTCAAAGCTGTCACCGTCGCCTCCTGACGCAGCCTGCAGACTGCCCGCAGCAGGGATGTCTGTCTGCTTTCTGTCAGGGTGGCCCGTAGTCTGCCTGCATCGAGCATCACCCCCAGGTATTCTACCTGCTGGTGAGGTATGGGGGAGCTCTTCTTCTAATTGACCGCAACTCTTTTTCAATCCAACTTGGTTAGGTGTAGTATCAATTGGGCTGTGTGAAACATTGCCCATTCCCTGGACCTGGCCATGACTATGAGGTCGCCCAGATAAAAGAACACCCTCATGTCATGGTCCCGCAGCGGTTGAAGCGTCGTAGCATGCGTGGGGATAGGGAGTAGCCGAACGTCAGTCTGTTGTACTCGTAGGCGACCCCCTGGAAGGCAAAACGCAAATACTTTCTGTGTTTTGGAGCCATTTCGCCATGAAAGTAAGCGTTCTTCAGGTCGATGGTTGTGAACCAATCACCTGGCTGCACCAGTCCCAGTAACTGTTTCATAGTTAACATATGGAACTTCTTGCATGCAATGTGCTGGTTCAGGCATTTGAAGATCCAGAATGGGCCTGAATTCTCCTGTCTTCTTGGGAACCAGGAAGTACAGGGAATAGTGCCCCTTCTCTCTGACTTGAGAGTGCACATGCCAAGAGGAAACCTATCTCCTCCTGGGATGACAGATTTGCCTCTCTCATGCCTCTGAACGGAGAAGGGATGGTGCAAAACTGGAGTGAATAACCCAGTCTCAGTGTCCTGTCCGTCCGCCCCATAACATTGTGTTAGGGGATGTGCAATCAGCTGCGGAGCCGCAGCTATGAGGCTGTGGTACTCTCTGGTGGCCCACTCCGCCGTCAAACCCTCCATAAAAGGAAGTTTGACCCATGGGGGGCTGACACAGAAAGGACTGTTTTTCTATAATGCAGTTTCCACTCAGAGAACAAAACGGCCGATTTTTCACTGAGGTCCCTGAACACACCACGGCATGCATCGTGAGAGCGCACGCTCCGCCATAATGCTGTTTTTTCTCAGAGAGAAAGAGGAATTAATCTGAGCTTCTTCTGTCCATGAACGCACCGCGGCCCGCTCTAGTTTTTACTGAATGCATTTTACACACACATATCACTCTAGAACTAGAGTTACACTACGTAACCCACTGTTCTTCTGCGGAGGTCCCTGAACGCACCGCGGCCACTCTCACGGGGCCGCGCCTCATAATGGGTGTCCAATTAACATCGTATGAAAACGGCCTTGCCGATCTCAACGAGACATTATGGGGAAATGTGGAATTGTGGAGAGAGATGACTCTTACTCTGGGATGAATGCCATAGTCTTTACTAAATGCATTTTTCACACACACACACATCACTCTAGAACTAGGGTTACAATACGTAACCCACCGTTCATGCAACAGGGCCTCTTTTCGACTTCCTGTTGAAAGGAAACCTATCTCCTCCCAGGATGATACATTTGACTCTCTATTGCCCCTGAATGGAGGAGGGACGCTGCAAAGCTTGAGTGAGTAACCCAGTCTCAGTGTCCTGCCCCTCTACTCTGTCAGTACACAGCTTTTGTGGGGCTTCCATTCCCCACAAAACTGTGTTCAGGGGACATGCCAGCAGCTGTGGAGCCAAAGCTAAGAAGCTGTAGTATTCTCTGGTGGCCTACTCCGCTGCCAAACCTTTCCATAAGAAGGGAGTTTTGGCATGGGGGCTGACACAGAAAAGGGCCGATTTTCTACTGAGGTCCTTGAACGCACAGCGGCACGCTCCCGTGGGGCCGCGGCTCTGTCCTAATGCCGTCCCTTTGAAACGGACATTATGGTGAAAATTGGAGTGAAAGCACGCGCAGCATGATAGAGAGTAGTAGAGGGCGGAGCCTGTGTGAAATATAACTTAAGTAAATGTACTTTGTTACTACCCACCACTGCATGTCACTGACCGACTGCCAGAGGTCCATCCCCCTCCTCATCAGCATTTCCACACCTCAGAGACCTCGGTGAAGGTGAGAACAGGACATGTGTCATAGTGTCTTTGCATGGAACGGGTGAGTGTATGTTTTATTCTGTGAGGCTGCTCACTGAGGGGAGTGAGGAATGCTATTAACACCTTTCTGTAGAATAACGCATGGCAGGTCAAGCACAGCTTCAGCCTATCTAAATATAGACAGAGGCTCCAGTGAGGGGGATAATAGAGAGAGGTAGAGGTGGAGGTAGCGATGGAAAGGGAAATTGACAGGAGAGAGACAGAGGTGAGGACAGAGGGAAAGAGTGAGAAACTGAGAGATAAGAGACAGGCAGATAATCCAACACTGAAGAAAGTGTGTCCACACAAGAGTGCCCCCCCCACACACACACATGCACAATGACAATCACAGTGATCCACTGTGTGAGATTGCGTGAGTAGTTCAATTCACTTCCAAATGTCTTCACACAGTTGTGCAGGTTTGAGTCCCAAACCCAGAAAGGATTCAGTATTTAACCACTTCCAGTTCCCTCGTCTCAAAGTACAGATTGTGTTTGAAACGGTTTGTGGTTAGATTCCTAAAAATAAGTTCTGCTTTACGTGTCTCAAAAACAGCAGTTCATAACAAGTGTCTCTAAATGCGACTAAACGTCTTCACGCCAACATTAGCCGCCTTTAGCTTGGCGGTGGTGACGTGCAGCAATGCGACCGTCTAATAGTTGGTTAAAAACATTATGTACGCTACATGGGGCAAATGTATTAAAGCTTTGACTCTTATCAAATTGGTGTTAACTTGTGGAGACTACCCTGCTGAATGAAACCTGTCTTTGCCACAGGGAGCGCCTGGTTTGCTCACTTCCAGGTCATCCGACAAAAAGATGTTCTACTGCAACACTCCATTGGCATGACATTAAAACACAGTATTGCCAAAGCACACCCATAAGGTGGAAGTACGCTAATTAAACGGCAAACAATAATACATAAATCAACCATGTAAACACTATTTTAAAATCATGAAATGAAGATTACTGATTGATATCAGCAACAATATAAGAATCGTAAACATTTGATTGAAATAACAGTATTTGTATATGATGTCTCTGTCTCTCTGTCTCTTCATCGCTCCTCTTCAGGGAGCCTCTTTGTTCTCTCGGCTGTCTCCAGGTTCAGGCTGCTCTCACTGAGTCTCTGTTGTGTCCTAGTTCTGCGTCAGTGACTGTGCTCAGGTCATCTGTCCCATCAGGGCCACTGTGGACACTATTTAAGCACGCAATGAAAAATGATTAAAGTGCTTTTCCATGGTAAGTCTCTTCAAATGCCTGATGGAAAACATATCTGATGAATGTCTACCATAAGGATGTATAAGGCGCACTGCCACAGACATTTTTACTTTGAATCATGGGCCTCACTTTGTTAGAAAAAGTGTCAGGGACATTTTTGGACTGATGAAGTGAAATGTAAGCACGAACAAAGCAGACTTCCATGGAGCTGCACCACCCGACTCACATCCTGCAGAACAAAGCAGACAGACTTCCATGGAGCTGCACCACCTGACTCACATCCTGCAGAACAAAGCAGACAGACTTCCATGGAGCTGCACCACCTGACTCACATCCTGCAGAACAAAGCAGACTTCCATGGAGCTGCACCACCCGACTCACATCCTGCAGAACAAAGCAGACAGACTTCCATGGAGCTGCACCACCTGACTCACATCCTGCAGAACAAAGCAGACTTCCATGGAGCTGCACCACCCGACTCACATCCTGCAGAACAAAGCAGACTTCCATGGAGCTGCACCACCCGACTCACATCCTGCAGAACAAAGCAGACTTCCATGGAGCTGCACCACCCGACTCACATCCTGCAGAACAAAGCAGACAGACTTCCATGGAGCTGCACCACCCGACTCACATCCTGCAGAACAAAGCAGACAGACTTCCATGGAGCTGCACCACCCGACTCACATCCTGCAGAACAAAGCAGACTTCCATGGAGCTGCACCACCCGACTCACATCCTGCAGAACAAAGCAGACAGACTTCCATGGAGCTGCACCACCCGACTCACATCCTGCAGAACAAAGCAGACTTCCATGGAGCTGCACCACCTGACTCACATCCTGCAGAACAAAGCAGACTTCCATGGAGCTGCACCACCTGACTCACATCCTGCAGAACAAAGCAGACTTCCATGGAGCTGCACCACCCGACTCACATCCTGCAGAACAAAGCAGACTTCCATGGAGCTGCACCACCCGACTCACATCCTGCAGAACAAAGCAGACTTCCATGGAGCTGCACCACCTGACTCACATCCTGCAGAACAAAGCCCGCCTCCAGCCGTCAGCACAATGTACAAGAGAATGGAACAAGAGACGGATGATGAGACCCTGGGCTTTGTTTCTGTTTTCTCTCTTTTTCCCCCCCCTTGTTTTAATGAATTCATGATTGTACGTAAGTGTAAGTATATATTTTATAATCTACAATCATGTATAGTTTTATTTATTGATGTAAACTCTGCTTCGATTCAGTTTTTGACGGTGAGCAACAAACCACATGTGTCTGCTGTCCAAACCTGATGGTGGACGTGTGTCATTTTGACATATTAACAGACTTTTGAAAGTTTGAAGGCTTTGTAAAATAGAGAGTAGGGTCGGACAGGAAGACAAAGAGAGAGAAATACAGAAACAGCGTGAGAGTGACAGGAGAGAGAAATGGGAAGATGAAGAGAGATACAGTACACAGCAAGACAGAGAGAGAAAGGGAGAGCAGATAATTACTCACTTTGTCTGCCTGCTATACACACACGCACACACACACACACACACACAGACATACACACACACGGACACACACACACACAGACACACACACACACACACACAGACACACACACACACACGGACACACACACACACACACACAGGAAGTTCAGAGGGAAATGAAAGCCTTTTCATCTCCACTATGGATAATCCTGCACTATTAGCATTGCAGGGAAAGATAGAGAATATAGAGGGGGGGTGAGGGATGACTGATCCAATAGAAAAAAAAAGAATTTGTTACTTGTTAGCAACTTCTGTCCCAGTTTTCATCAAACTTCTCCAATGTCAGGTTGTTTTCACTGAACTGTCAAAAGGTGTTATCGCACTGTACAGCAGCTGTGCACTGGAACAAGTCGGACTGCAACCACACTGTTGTCTTCGTGACAAGTAAAGAAATCAAATGAGTGATAAATGTATTCTTCCTAAATAGTATATATATTATAGTGTAGTCAGTGGTGGATAGTAACTAAGTACATTTACTCAAGTACTGTACTTAAGTACAATTTTAAGGCACCTGTATATTACTTAAGGCGAGACACGGCAGGTAAACACATCGTTTTTCATGCACTGGTCAATTTTGAGATTTTGTGCTATATCTGAAGTGCTTTGACAAAAAATCTATAACAAAATGTCATCTGTGAAAGCCGTAGTACTGTAACAAGCACGACCAATCATTTTAGCTAAAATAACTGGATGGCCTACCTGCTTGTCAGCCTTCCATCTGTGCACAAACTTATCTCGTGCCCTCATTGGTCATGTGCGCGTTCGTGTGTGTTGGAGGAGGGGCTCTGTGAGGAAGTGGCAGAATTTCTCCGGCTGTGTATTTTCAAATTCTAGCGCACTCCAGTTGGTTTCTCCAAAATGACCTACCCCACCTTTAATGTAAGTAATTAACTGGAGAAATGTCTAGCTTTTTAAGTTAAAAAAATTACCCTATTCACCTGTAGTGTCTCATTCACAAGTGTTATCATTTTACATTTCTTTCTACTCCTACTCCACTACATGTTTCAACTTTATTATTATTATTATTATAATTATTATCGATATAGTTAGATTCCACCTTCATGATTATAGATCTGTGAGTGAATTGTTTTCTAACGCGACCCTTTTATTTAAAAGTTTGTGCACACATTAGGGCGTGGTCACGTTGATTGACAGTGCCTCACTGTCAGCTAACAGCAACTTGTCCACTCTGCTAGGCTACAACCATAGAGGCTACAACGTTAGTTAGTTGTAGTTACTGTACTTGACCCTTTAGCTGTGTTCGTGGTGATCGTGCCTGTTAGGGAATATTGTTACAAATACCAGATAATTAAAATGTCATGCTGTGCGCTTGAATGTACTAACAGAACTTCCAAGAAGTCTTCTTCTAATCTAATATTATACATGTTAACCCCGTTAGCAGGTGTTTGTGTGCTTGTTAGCTTAGCTTGTTATGTAGCTTATTAGTCAGCTAAGGACGTAACCCTTTATACATATATACAGTTTAGTTTATGATTCAGCCTTGGGTAAGACTTTTATACTATATGGCTTCGACGCCCATAATGCTAAACGGGAGCAAATGTGAAAAGGGGACCCAATTATCCCAGTGGGGCCGCCGGAGTCCACGCCGCCGAAGCTAACGGGGCTGCAGGGGGCTAGCGCGTCCCGGCCATAGGTCCCGGCGGCCGTAGCTAGCCCCCTGGGGCCCCGTTAGCTTCGGCCAGCGGCGGAGTCCGGCGTTATAACTGGATCAAGGAATCACTAGATCAAGGAATGCATCGAAACGCGGACTTGGTTCGCCTGTAGCAGGCTGTAGTATTAGCTAAATAAATGATGTTGAGCAAGGTTTATTAAGCTGAACACCCCACAATTATTCTGCTATGTATCGGTACTTATTTTATTTTATTAACGTGTGAATGACAAGCATTAAGAATAATACCAAATAGCTAATTATCTTGCAGATTGTCTCGTTTGATTATGAATGTAACGTTTATATAGTGGTGGAACTACACTGTTTTATCAAAAACACGCAGTGACTTGGTATGCATGTATTTCAGCAGGAAATGTGCAACCTAGATGACATTTACCAACACAGACTATATAGAAATATTTGTAAAAGTTGTTCCTTACTAAGTGAATATGGCATTAACCCTCCTGTTGTCTTCGGGTCAAATCTGACCGATTTACTACTTTCATCAATCATGTTTTACATTCGATTGCATTAAGGCTTTATGATATCCTTCACAGTACACATTTGAACAATCCAATTATGGATGATTTAGTCAACGTTGTATGCCGGGAATGAGGAGCGGTCACTGCAAGCTGGGTTGTTAGCATAGACTGTGTTGTTAGCATAGGTTGTTAGCTTAATACTGAGAGCATGTTAGCTTAGCTTCTTAGCCTGAGCTAGGTCTGGAACGTCACGCTCGTTGGCAGCAGGTCCCGCCCTGTCCCGCCTCGGCTCCGCCTCTTTGCCCTTATTTGGAGCAGGCTGGAGAAGGCGGGAGTTAGACTCTGACGTCACTGTCGAGCCGTTAGTAGCCGACTCCGCCTACTTAGGGCTTCACGGCAACTCTGCAGAATCCTATGGGTGACGTCACGGACCCTACGTCCATTTATATATACAGTCTATGGTGACAACATTGGCTAACATTGGGGGAGGAGCTTGTTTTTGACGGTGTCTTTTAGACGGAAGCTATCATAACAAAAAACGAAAAGCCTGTTTGTTGGAGCAGATCTGCCGGGTGGACGTCGGTGCCAGTAAATGTAAACACACGTCCTTCTCGCTCTCCGGCTGTCAGACTGAAGCTTCTTCAGACAAAATGTGAGAGAAAACATCTTCCAGTTACCGTTCAGCATGTCATATACATACATTTCAAGTAGAACAAAGGCATCATAAAATCCAACGGGACAATGCTAGTTGCCACAACAGCGGTGGTACGTTTTTGATATTGTTGTTGTAAAAAACAATAAATAAGTGCTGTCAAAGATTTGTAGGGATTTAACGCTGGGAAAAGGCTCTGCCCAGTGCCCTGCTAGCGTATGTCTGCCAACAAAAGGATCTAGACTCTGGCTGGAACAGAACTCTCTGCTTCTCTTGGGTAATTGGACTTAAACTCCCACTGTACATTTTACATTTATATTCAATCTAATATTTAATAATCCATTCCTTGCACAATGAATGTATGTATAATATCCTGCTTCATATTTTGTTACTGTACATTTGTATTTCCACATGTATATTTTCCACATGTATATTTTTACTTTTTTAATGATATTTTAATTCTATTTGAGATGTTTACATTTGTGGTTGTTTATTTCTAGTCATGCCGTGTCTTTTTATGCTGCTGCAACGTAAACATTTCCCAAATTGGGATCAATAAAGTACTTCTTATCTTAGACACGACCCTACGACTTGACTCATGAAATATACATCAATCTGAATGAACTCCACGTGTATTTTAGACCCGGCCTGTTATAGACTCATGATATGAATAATGTTTTTATTTGGCTTTTTTTCTATAGAATTACAATCCAACAATATTAAAATGTCCTTTTGATCAAACTGCACTGCACATATAGTGCAGACAGTTATGGAGAAAGGGTCATATGTAGAGTTATTAGCTGAGGGAGCATGAGTAAGTGTTTGCATTAAGCTTCAGACAGCAGGTTCACAGCGGGGACACGAAGCTCCGCTGTCTCCTCTCCTCTGTCTCTCTGCCCGTCATCTCTCATCTCTCCTCTTATCATCTCACCCTCTCTGCGCCATGTTCTTTCCCATCTGTCTCTGCCCATCATTACCATGCTCTTTGTGTATCTCTGACTTTACCTTCATCCCTCACCCATGGTCTTCGTGCTCTTGCTACTGTATCTTTCGTTGTCTCTCTAAAAATTACATTATACCTAGTTCGGTCTGCTTGGAAATCATTTTCTAAGTACATCGGCAATATTTGTTGAGGAAGGTTAGCAAGACCTAAGGAGTACCACAAGGATCCATGTGCTGCACCCTTCTGTTCTAATCACGCTGCAGTTGAAATAACACTACAGTGCTTCCTGGATGACTGGCCCCATTGATACACTTTGTCAGGGCATTAAACATGTGACATGAAAGTTTGATCTCTAAATAAAGACAATACTAAGTTGACTGTTTAGTTTCCATACTGAAAGACAGAAATGTGTTGCCCACCTAAAAAAATGTATCACCAAGCTATTAAGTATTTGAATGCCCTCTCTGAAAGTTCCAAAGCTGTTTCACCTCTGATGACAGCTATCATCAGTGATGGGTTTGGTTTGTCTGTGGTTCTCTCTCTCTAAGAGCCCGGGGCCAGGAGAACTGAGTGGCCCCTGCTCATGGTCACTAACCCGGAAAAACGGAGTCTACACAGAACCAGTGTTGGGCAAGTTACTTCCAAAATGTAATATATTACATATTACTTATTACTGTCTTTTGAAAGTAATAAGTTTCATTACAATATTACTGTCTCTGAAATGTAATGAGTTACACTACTTTAGTTACTTTCACCAAAATAACCGCAAAAGAGTGGCTAGGTATTTTAAATGCTGAAATGTAGTTTAGTGCAGCTCATTCTACATCCAGTGAAGGGCAATGTGGTATAGCATAACAACTGTGTAGGCCCTTAAGGCTACTAACAACTTGTATTACACGGCTTAGTTGAATACTCGATTCTGATTGTAAATTCTTAACATGTGACACGTTGTTAATACAGTAGTACAGACCAGTGTCAAGGTCTATAATGAAGGTTGCTAAGGAGGATCCAGAAAGAGAAAGGAAAAGAGGTTAAAAGACGGAGCGCTGGACGTCATCACCAGAAGAAGACAGACAGGAAGTAAACAATAACAGAACACGGAATGGGCTCTGTAGTTTGTTTAGTATATGGCCATGTACAGGCCCGGTTCCAGAACAAAATGACTCAGGGTGCCTCTGAGATTACAGGGGGCGCAGCAGTAGCAGGTTTACATGAGCAATAGTGGCCGGCAACAGCAATGAAAAATAGCATTGATGGTCCCCAATGAACAGATTATGGCCTTTGTTATGTTTTGAAACCAAGCAAGTGAGAACATTTCAAGTGAGTTAAAAGTGCAATCCTGAAATATCTCATATAGTCCAAAGTGGACTATGGCAAAGACAAGCACAAAAGCTTCAAAGCTACTGATAAAACAAATGAGAAGATATTGTACATCAAGGCACATATGATTTGAACCAGCTCATGGTTTGAAATGGCAAACATTGAAAAGCAAAAGTATTATTAAAACCATGTACTAAATCATCACTTTGGTCCCATCATATACTCTGGGAAGAGAATATCTACTGTGCTTGAAAACTGGATCACATCATCATGTGAGGTTGACTTTGTGACCTGGAGAACATTTCAGCTGCAACATCAGCTTGTTGATAAGCTCGGGATATGAGATCTTTGTGTAGCCATTCGTGGTGAAGGCATCTGTGCTATTGTATGCATTATGTTTGACCCAACATTTCTACCGGCATGGCAGGATATGGCACTATTTTCACATGAATATTCTAGCCCTTGTCTATTTGTATACCACGAGCTGCAAAATGACCGCCTAACCCCACTGTACAGGCGGTGTTTAGATTCACCTGGGCAGGCTCTGTTTTGCCGTGGTATTCTGGCACCTGCGGGAGGGGCAGGGGCGGCGTAGTTTCGGGCGACGAAGACTGCTGCTCCGGGGCGAAGGCGGCGAGTCAGGCGGGAGTAAGCTAGTGTCCACAACGGAGGGTAACGTGATGTCCTCATCTGACCCGTTGCTACGGTCTGCAGTAGATGCAGTGTTGCGGGCGTTTAGTGATGGTTGCTTTAACCATTTTCGTATAAATGATTATCCACACATGTGTGTCACTGCTGTGGAAGCACTTTGGAAATGATGCACGCGCAGCGGAGCAGGTCACGCGCACCTGACACAATTTGTTGCTTGTATTTTTCGCTCCGTACTCTTTTTTGAATAGAGGGTGCATAACATTCAACTGCCCCGAAGATCCCGACGCGAAGCCTGAAGGGTAAACATTACTATGTTAATACATTCTTAAAAAACGAAACAACATTTAATTTCGGGTTAAAATGTGTTGTGACTGCGTTACTGAGCATTGTGGGTAATATATTACCCACATTTCATTAGTAATGCGTTACATTACTTCGTTACAGCAAAAAGTAATATATTACTGTGACTCCGTTACTTTTGTAATACTTTTGTAACACTGCACAGAACACACTAAAAGGCTTTTACTTTTTATGAGTACTGGAGTCAAAGAAAAAGACAACAAGGAAACGTGGCAGTTCTAAGCCTCCCCTCGGGTTAAGATAAACGGACATTTATGGAAACTGTAAAAACAGTAAAAGGAAAGGAAACGAGATGAGTCTGGATCTGTGATGTCTGATTTGACATCATGTTGAAGATTTGGATATTTTAAACAGCGTTGTCATAGGGACATTTTTGTTATGTTGATGACCAGCTTTTCCTGGATACATTTTATTTTAAAACCTAAACAAAGTAGCTCTTTATTGAACTGTTTGTAGATATGCAAAATATTTAATGAAAGTCTTTTTTTTAAATCCAGTCTCTCTCTGTGTTTAATGCTCACTCTGTCTTTTCCCCAACTCACTTCCATCTCCCTCCATTGCTTTTCCTCAACGTTGACATCACAGTTTTTGAGTTATTTAAATAGTTTTTCTCTCTATATGGAATATAACATAGGATACTGCATCACACAGTCAGATTTCTGTTTCCCCCACTGTCCCATACAAGCTTTACTTATGTGTCTTACTTATGTGTGCTGTGTGCTCTGCATGTGTGCCCATTAAAGAGGGTCTCATCCCTCCCATTCGATGCTATGTGTGTGTGTGTGTGTGTGTGTGTGTGTGTGTGCTGTGTGCTCTGCATGTGTGACCATTAAAGAGGGTCTCATCCCTCCCATTCGATGCTATGTGTGTGTGTGTGTGTGTGTGTGTGTGTGCTGTGTGCTCTGCATGTGTGACCATTAAAGAGGGTCTCATCCCTCCCATTCCATTGTATTGTGTGTGTGTGTGTGTGTGTGTGTGTGTGTTGTGTGCTCTGCATGTGTGCCCATTAAAGAGGGTCTCATCCCTCCCATTCGATGCTATGTGTGTGTGTGTGTGTGTGTGTGTGTGTGTGTGTGTGTGTGTGTGTGTGTGTGCTCTGCATGTGTGACCATTAAAGAGGGTCTCATCCCTCCCATTCGATTGTATTTGATGCTATGTGTGTGAAGGTAACAGATTAGAGTGAGGAAGGGGAAAACGAGCGAGGTAAGGGGAGGAAGGGAGGATGACCAGGAGAGAAGAGCTGGAGGAGGCAGCAAGTAGGAAAGGGGGTTAGGGGGATGACACAATGTGAACAGGACCAGCAAGAGGCAGAGGAAACGTCCGTAGAGTTTACCATTTCATTATTGACTTTGTTTTTTCAAAGTTTATAAATTGTGGCGACAGCAGCTCAGTCTAGGGACCTGGCTCGGGGATCGAAGGGTCATGAGTTCAAGTCCTGATCGGACCAAAAGGAAGGAGTGCAAACTCTCAGCTGGAGAGGTATTATTAGTATTCAGTAAAATAAGTGTAATGTTGAGGTGTGTACAGTGTCAGCCCAGTGACTGCATCAGATAGGTGTGTGTGTGTGTGTGTGTGTGTGTGTGTGTGTGTGTGTGTGTGTGTGTGTGTGTGTGTGTGTGTGTGTGTGTGTGTGTGTGTGTGTGTGTGTGTGTGTGTGTGTGTGTGTGTGTGTGGCAGGGGTGTCAAACTCAATTTCATCCCGGGCCACATCAGCATTACGGTTGCAGTCAAAGGGCCGATTGTAACTTTTAACAAGGTGCTTCTGTAAAGCAGCATCTAACCGTAAAATAAACGTATTATATTCTTTACAACCTCTTGCGGGCCACATCAAATGTAGTCATGGCCCGGATTTGGCCCACGGGCCTTGAGTTTAACACTCCTGATGTAAGGACAGAAGGTCCATGGTTGAAGGCTGATAGCGGATGGAAAGAGGTTTCGAAACTAAATGAACCAACATGGGGGCAGGAGTAGCTGGAGAGCATTACAGACTGAAGTCAGTAGAACATCAAGGCAACATAGGAGGAGAACGTCTCCGTACAAGCTGTCATTGGGATTAGTGTTTGAAGATGGAACAGCAGGGGTGAGGACTGTTTCACTTTAAAAAGGAGAAAAAACCTTCTTTGTTCCGGGCCGGAGACTGGCTGGGTTTTCGTCTGCATTGCACTTGTTGAACTTGATGAGACCTCCAAGTGCTACGGAACAGGACTCACAGCATGGACTCTTATACACCCCCCCCCCCCCCCCCCCCCCGACACCTCTCCATAGGAAAAGAAAAGCATGCATGTATATAGGTATTCTGAAATAATGTATGTACAGTAGGTCCTGTGCATAATGTGTATACAGTATATGAAAACTGAGTGACTAACTGAATTTCCCCATGGAATAGATAAAGGGCCAAAAATCAATAATCAAGATTTAAGTTATTCAGTATACACACAGCCAAATAAATCCTTAAATCAGCTTTGTATTGCAAAAATTCTTCTTACTTAAATGTGTGTTAGGAGCTTTAAGTAATTTAGTTTGATAACAGGTCCTGTAGTTTTCCTTCCCTGTAAGAAAGTTAATAATTAAACACTAAGCCTAAATGTTCAACAAACAATGTCACCAGCTAATAATTGATCACTTAAAGGGCCCATGTCATGGCCATTTCTACTGATCATAATTCCATTGTTGAGGTTTACTAGAATAGATTTAAATTGTGCAATGTTCCAAACTCACATTGGTTTCTCATACAGCATCTCTGTATAGTCTGTGTATTCACTCTCTGTCCTAAACGGCTTGTTGGAGCTCCTGCCTGATATTGAGTAAGAAAAAGGTTTAGAACGCTGTGAGAATGGGTCTGTGGAGAGCATTTCTCCACTATCCCAACTCGTCTATTACCAGCGTTTAGGAACTCCCTGTTAGTTAGCCAAGGGATCCTGGTGTGTGAGGTGCTTGGTCCATTTGGGCCAATCTGGTCATTTGTTGTTGATTTGGGTATTCACACATCACAGTACCCAGGAAGAAAACAATGGAAAAAGAGAAATGTCTAACGAGGCGTTCTGGGGCAGCACAGACAGGTATTTCTGTGTTAGAGTTTTACTCGCTACAGGGTGTACTTTGAGGGTTTGTGACTCTGCAGACCGTTTACATGCAGAAAAACCTTCATAACACAAGGGGACGGGTAATAACCGGAAAAGCATGCCTTTAAGTTTCTTATATGATGGAATAACACAAGTAGCATAAAAAGGCTGCTCAATAATAAAAGAACATATTCAATATTTAATAAAAAAACAAGAGTAGGTATAGTGTTTCAATGTTTAAGGTCATATAACAAACATCACTCTGCTTTAAATGCATTACTTGTATGATGTTGAGTGATATTTGGACTGAATACATTAATTAAACTAGCATTAAATTGGACTTGAGCACCTCCCTTTGAAAAGGTAAATGAATGTACACAGTCTCAGTCTGGAGGTCATGTTAGTTTGTCTCATAAACAGGGTTGTAATATTGTAACAAACACAGACACACATAATGCAATGATGAGGAAATCCAATAACACTTCATAAAGCATGGATGGTATCTTGGCAAAATGGAGCATTTGATATAAACCAGTTACATTGAATCATAGCACCTTTCAGCAGCACAGAGAGATTGTTGTTGTGAAAAAGGAAATACCTGAAACAATTTGAGAACATTTCTAAAATAATGAAAGACCTCTCTCTATCCTAGTCCATCATCAGTCTTATTATCACTCCATAGGAAAACACAACATTTTTGGCGCCAGTTTTAGGTCTGTGAACATTGATATTAATCTGTCACAACAAGCAATAAGTGTCACGTAGACCACAACAGAAACATATCGGACCAGAGGGTCTCTTCCCATAACAGATAACAAAATACACCTTATCAAACAAGAGATAAGAAGGACCCATACATGATTATAGGCTGTTGGAAATTAATAATCAATGTTCTTTTGTGGTTGTGGGTTGTTGAGTTGGCTATGGTCTGATTATTCCTTCATTATTTTAATATCTGGGGGCCTCACTAGCCCGTAGGGACGTCATCTGTTCCAGTCCCGGTGACTTTGTGTTGAGACTTGAACTTCAACCTTTGGCCGCCACCAGGGTGTGTGTCCTTAGGCAAGGCACTGAACACCCCACTGTGGTGTGTTTGGGGCTAATGTGTACATGTGTACTGTATATACTAGCAGGATGTTTGTATATGTACTGCATATCAGTGGCGAACCGTGTCTATCACAACTGGACCTTCTGTAGACACACACACCCCCCGCCGCCCCCCGGCATTATAATGTCCGTCTTTTCACTGAATTGTCGTCTTGAAAAGGGTACTCACAACAATTCCGCAAGAACTTCATCTTCACCTGTTGCACTTGTCATTTCAAAGTTAAAAACGGCAAATTAATTGCTTCGTCGCATTCATCTAGAGCCTCTGTCTCGAGCCAGTGAACTAGCGGGCCTTCTAGAACACCCTGGAACCGAGGGGAACTCTGAAAGAATACGCCCATTGGCTACAAATCAATATATGATTGGTTGATCAAACGGTCAGTCTAAACATACACTCTCATTCAGTGCAACGGCCAGGGCATTCTATCAAGGATGTAGAATACCTTGGTTGAAGGATATTCTACCCAGAGACCCAGAACAAGATCTGATTGGTTGCTTTCTTTTCTAACACAAAACCACTGAAATGCGTAGAGCATGGTCCGAGAAGGACAAACAAATCAACGTAACACTGTAATATTACAGATCAACACGGATACCATTCTCATTTATTCATTTTATATAAATTTTATTTATATAATTAAATCGATTTTGTTTGTTTTATCTGAGTGTTCCAGGGTATTCTCTGAATACCTTGAAGGCCCTGACGGTTCGCCACTGCTGCATATGCTGTATAATAACCGGATGTGGGTATTTGTACTGCATATATTGTCACGGTCTGTCTGTGTTGTGTTTTGTCTGTCTCTGGTTTCCTGTTTTATTTTGAAAAGTGTTCACCCCCTGTCTTGTCTGTTGATTCTTGTGTCTGTGTTTGCCCTCCTGTGTCTGATTGTCTGATTGTGTTCACCTGTTGCCCTTGTGTTTCTGCCTCCCCTGCCCAGCTGTGTCTTGTCCTGTGATTACCCTTCTTTGTATTTAGTCTTGTCTTCCCCTGTGCTCCAGGTCGGTTCATTGTTTGTTTTTCCTGTCTTCCTCCATGTCAGTCACGATCAGTTTTTCGGGTATGTTTCTTCCTTGTGCTACCGTTGTTTTTATGTCATGTTTTTTGTTATCGGCTTTTGAATAAAGCTCACTTTTTGTTTATAGTGTCACGATTCTCATGTTATGTCACGTTTGTAGTTTTGTATGTTTGGGTTTATTTTGCTGTTCGGTTCTCCCTGTCTTGTTTTCCTCCTTGGCTCTTTCTCATTTCATCAAATCCCCCTCCTCGACTCCTCGGTCCTCCGGTAGTGACCCGGAAATGAATTCTAGTGCGCCATGTTGAAGGACATCTCATTTCTCTAAATGCACTTCGAGGACCGAGGATCGAGCGTCGAGGAGGCTCTCTGGAGGAGCTCTAACCGAGGAGAGAGGAGAGAGGAGAGAAGAGAGAAGAGGCTCTCTGGAGGAGCTCTAACCGAGGAGAGAGGAGAGAAGAGGCTCTCTGGAGGAGCTATAACCGAGGATACACTGATGGGTCCTCCTCGGCTCCTTCGTGGATGCATTTCCGGGAACAGAGATGTTTCAAAGAGTCGTGACGCACGGCCGGACTTATCTCAGCCAATGACAGCTCTGCATGCATCCCTTGGATATTATATTAGTAAGTGCTTTCATCGCAATGCGATGTTTCCAGAGAGAACAGCTGTGAGGTCCGTGCAGAAAGCAGAGCAGTGTGTATAATATATATCACTCAGTATAACAGGCCTACATTACTCTCTGTATTTGCTGTAGTTTAGTAGATATCTACAAACAAAGAGTCGATATTTTTCTAAGACCATTTAGTGCTTCACATAATAAAATACACAACGGCTGTAGCCTGATTGTGTGTGTGTGTGTGTGTGTGTGTGTGTGTGGCAGGCAGACAGACAGGTCTCAGTTGGTTTGGTGTCCTCTGCTTACTTTTAATACTTGTAAATAAAACTTTTGGCCCGTAATTTATTTCCCTCATTGTAGCGAGGGGGGGGGGATATATCCAGTCTCTGATAGTGTTACGTTATTATGAGAGTGCTCTGTTTGATTCTGAAATGGTATATATTTATATAAATATATATGTGTGTGTGTGTGTCCGCATCTGTAGCCTGTTATTGTCTCATTATACAGCACTCTCAATGAATTCAAAGTAAATATATAAGTGGTCATGAACACATCTGTCCATCAGACAGAGGGCTGCTGTGCCTCCTGTCATCATTAATGGACGTCTCTTTAAAATGACCGCTCAGAGGAGAGGAGTTCTCATTTCTCTAACCGCCTGCTGCTTCCCCTCCTCTCTCCTCGGCTCCCCTCCTCGACTCCTACGTTCGCATCTCCTGTGGGCGGGACTAAGTCTCGAGGATAGGAGTCGAGGAGTTCGAGAAATTAGAAAGGGCCCCAGTGTATTGTCTGGTCCCTCTCCCTGTGTTTTTCCTCCCTGTCGTTAGTTTCCCTCGTGTGTCTGATTGTCTAATTGTGTTCACCTGTGGCCCTTGTGTTTCTCCTCCCCTGCCCGGCTGTTTCTCGTCCTGTGATTACCCCTCCCTGTATTTAGTCTTGTCTCTTCCTGTGTTCAGTGTTTGTTTGCCTTTTGTTGGTGACTGAGTTCACCGGTGAGGGTTCTGTTTTGTCCAAGTGATTTTCATTATCCTTGAAATACAGGTTAATCAGAGTTATCTGCATTTGGGTCCTGCTTCCTTCACTCAACCGTAACATATAGACCTTTTTTGTGGCCTGCATTTGGGTCCTACCTTTTTCCGCGATCTTAACAGAGATCATAACAGAATGAACCGACCATCTTTGGACTCAGCAGATTCAGATTTTTTGATTCTACAGGCGGAACGTCTTGGGTACTCTCTGGAGTACATTTTTTATAACTGGTATGACGCCTCATCTAGACGGGGTAGAGTGGCTGCTTTGAAGGAGGCACGCCAGGAGGTTGCTCGCAAGCCCTGGCTCAGGAGTTTGTTGCCTGAGTGGCTACAACTTTTTACAAGTAGTCCTGGAAACTTTTCTCAAGCCTCTAACCCTTTCCTGGGACCCCCCCCCTGAGTTCCCCATCCGCGGCCTTCGCACTCGAGCCGGGCCCTCTGAGTTACCCAGCCGCGGTCTTCGCCCTGGAGCCCGGCAACCTGACTCTTCCAGCCGCTGCCTTCGCCCTCATGCCCAGCCCCCTGAGTTCGCCCGCTATGGCCTTCGCCCCTTTTTGAACTCTGCTTTGCCCCCGTGCCGTCCGCCCGAGACCTCCACCATGAACTCTGCCTTTCCCCCGGGCCGTCCGCCCAAGACCCCTTCCTTGATCTCTGCCTTGCCCCCGGGCCATCGGCCCGGGACCCCTTCCGGGTCCTCCGCTGAGCCCCTGGGCTATCAGCCCAAACCCGTCCTCCAGACCCCCTCCACCCACCCTTTTGGCCCTAGTTTTGTGTCCCTCCTCCAGTCCCCCTCCACCCACCCTGCTGGACGTGTTTGGACTTTTTAGGGACGTCTGTGATCCGTCCCTTGAGGGGGGGTAATGTCACGGTCTGTCTGTGTTGTGTTTTGTCTGTCTCTGATTTCCTGTTTTATTTTGAAAAGTGTTCACCCCCTGTCTTGTCTGTTGATTCTTGTGTCTGTGTTTGCCCTCCTGTGTCTGAGTACCCTTCTTTGTATTTAGTCTTGTCTTCCCCTGTGCTCCAGGTTGGTTCATTGTCTGTTTTTCCTGTTTTCCTCCATGTCAGTCACGGTCATGTTTCTTCCTTGTGCTACCGTTGTGTTCATGTCATGTTTCTTCCTTGTGCTACCGTCGTGTTCATGTCATGTTTCTTCCTTGTGCTACCGTCGTGTTCATGTCATGTTTCTTCCTTGTGCTACCGTTGTGTTCATGTCATGTTTTTTGTCATCGGCTTTTGAATAAAGCTCGCTTTTTGTTTATAGACCTTTTTTACCTTTTTTGTAATCTGCATTTGGGTCCTACCTTTTTCCGCGATCTTAACAGAGATCATAACATATATACCAACAGGATGTGTGTATGTACTATACTAACAGGATGTGTGTATTTGTACTGCATACTAACTGAGGTAAACTGTATTTCCCATGTGGGAATATAAAAGTATGTCTTCTTCCTCTAACACAGGGCTCATGGGAAAGTAAGAAAGAGACGCACCATAGAGCGTTACCTTGGTAACAGGCCGACCGGCCCACAGCAGCCTGGTTGCTCTGGTCACCCCGACAACCTGAGGACAGGAGGAGAGGAGAAATCAGGGGAGGAAATGTCAGGGGAGGGAATGAGAGGAGAATGAAAGATGACAGGTGTAATGAAGAAAAAGAGAGGAGACGTTAGAGGGGGGGGGAATAGCGTGAGAGAATACGCTGAAGAGAGAGGAGATAACAAGAGGGAGAGGAGTGTGTGATGGTAAAAAGAGGAGACAAGCTTTCCTGTCCACACACACACACACACACACACACACACACACACACACACACACAGAAGCTTAGTATTGTCTGAGGCCCATTTAGTGTGGTCTGCTCTCACATAACAGCACATAATTTCTTCTCTCCGTCTACCATCACATGCTGGCTCGGGAACGCCACTGAGGCACAGAAAAAGTCAATCAGGAGGGCCATAACAATGTCCAGTAAATTGTCAGCAATCTCATGTTCTAGTCTAGAAAGCGTATACAAGGACAGATCTGTAAAAATGGCACACAATATTGTGAGTGACCTGAGGCACCCTCTTGCCTCTTATTTTGAACTGTTGCCATCCGGGCGGAGATCAGAGTCCTGCATCGGGTCGGGTACCCGGGTGAAAAAAGTGATTTGCGGGAGGCATTTTTTCAAATGCTTTTTTCCGGGTTCGGTTCTTGGTAAAACAAAGATGATGCGGGTCGGGTGTTGCATAATAAATATATTCAAATTATAATAATTTAGTTTAGTGTTTAAATCCTCAGACCTCTCCCCCGCAGGACCGCGCATAATCATAACCTCTGCAGCGCATCAATCTGCTGCTGAGCGCGCCACATTGGAAATGGCTGAGGTGAAGCTCTCTAGTCTAGCGGAGAATACAGCATTTTCAATAACACTTCCTCAAGAGCGAAATCTGACCTCTGGGAGGCTTTTGGTGTCATCCTCGATGGAGAAAATAACCAACATCCCACGCTTTTTGAGACAAATATGCAACTGCGCGTGTTAATAATTGCACGTTTTCACTGCTCATATATATATGCGGGTTCGGGTCGGGTTGCGCATCTTGTGCCGATGGGTCGGGTCGGGTTGCGGAACTAATCAGCAATATGTGCGGGTAGCGGGGCGGGTTCGGTATTGCACGTCGCGGGTGCGGGGCGGGAGCGGGTTAAAAATCAGACCCGTGCAGGACTCTGGCAGAGGTATCGTGCCCCTCTGTTTAGAAAGAACAGATCTCGGCTGTCTTTCGTCCCACAAGCCATCAAACTCCTTAATCAATGATGGCTAGGATGCACTGTTTACCCAGCTGGCCTGGCACTGTCCCCCCCTCCCTCTCGCAAATGAGGGCCTACACTCTAAACTCGGATTTTATTGAAATTAAACTTTTAATAATGCTGTTCATGTTTTGTAAAAAGACTGTGTCATTACTAAAGCAAATTAGTTGTTTGCACCATTTAGCTGAAATGTGCATTGCAATAATCCTGTTAAGCAGAGATAATTCAGTGTACATTTCTGCAAGAGAGGGGAGGGGCTCCACACACATTGAGCATGACAGCTGCACTGCACGCAGTCAGAGGTGAAGACCGAGGAGCCCGCTAATTATTGCTGCTGCGTCTGGTCCGACCGAATTTTGAAAATAACTTTACGTTGAATGGTGAGTTTGAAAACATCTATATCCATCTGTAGATATATTTCTGATATATTAGCTAAAAGACCTGCTCACAACAAGTTAGCTTAGCGCTAAAGCTGCACGTGGTTTAGCTAACGTTACTTAAAGGTGGGGTAGGTAAGTTTGAGAAACCGGCTCGAGATACACTTTTTGTTATATTCCATGGAATGCTCTTAACGTCCCGATAGCAATGAATATCTGAAGTGCTTTGACAAAAAATCCATTAAAAAATATCATCTGTGGAAGCCGTGGTACTGTAAAAAGCACGACCAATCATCTGAGTCGGCCCGGCTAAAATAACTGGATGGCCTACCTGCCTGTCAGCCTTCCATCTGTGCACAAACTTACCTCGTGCCCTCATTGGTCATGTGCGCGTCCGTGTGTGTTGGAGGAGGGGCTCTGTAAGGAAGTGGCAGATTTTCTCCGGCTGTGTATTTTCAAATTCTAGCACACTCGAGCTGGTTTCTCCAAAATGACCTACCCCACCTTTAACGTCTGTTCATATGGTAACAAAACCGATTTAAAATGGCTTTTCATAAGGTTGCATTTGAGTGATTTGTCACATTTACAACAGGAACTTAGCAACATTTTCCAAGGAGAATGTCATTAGGTAGATATTAGCAGAGGTTGCTTCATGTTTTGCAGTAGAGTTAATGATTTAAAAATAAAATGAACAACAGTTAATGTTACTAAGTGAGTTGTTGAGCTAAACATTTTCTTATGTTCTGTTTTACAGGTTCTTGTGAAGATGCAGTGGAAGTGCAAACACTGTGAGTTTGTATCTGAGAGAACCCCAACCCCACAGACTTCTACAAAGCAGGCTCTGTAAGTAACCTCTTACCTTCTCACAGAGTATTTCAAAGCACCATTATTTGTTAGTTCCTGTCCCTGGTAAACCCTGTGAGCGTAGTTTTATACAATTACAGATTAAGATCGTCCACTTATCACTAGTACGATTAGTTCTGGCCGATAAATATTGGTGAAATTGTTACAAACAAGACAAAACAAAAGCCGCTTATATAGTCTTAACTGTTTAGGTTAGTTTGCCACTTGTTTTTAAATGTAGCAGATCTTATAAAGTGTGCTGCTGGCTGAGACAAAGCAGCCCCTCCTCTAGCAGCTGTACCTGTAGTGATTGTAGAGCAGCAACAGTATAACGGTTACACCAGCATCAGTCATTATATACATTAATATCTCACTGGAAAAAAATCTAAAATGTCAATAAAGAATCTGAATATTCCTGACAGCATTATACTGAGGCAAGTTTTGAAAGAATGAAGAACACAGACATCTGTCAGCATCATTTATTCTGCAGGTACCGCTAGGGGGGGGTCTGCTTTGTCTCAGTCAGTGAGTGAATTCACAAGAATACGCAACGTTTTAAGATACGTGGCAAACTGAGCTAAACAGTTCATACAGACAGCTTTTGTCTTAGCTGGTATACCACATTTGGGTTACGTTTAATATTGGGTTTCCATACCATCCCTAAATTAAATCATTTCTTATTCATTGTTTATTGCTATTTTGCTATTTTTTTATCACGCATGTTCATATTACGATGACAACGAAAATAGTACTATACTACTACTACTACTACTACTACTACTACTACTACTACTACAAACATCTAATCATGTCGCTCGGTCTCTGTAAGGAACTTTCTGTAAGGAACATCTCCTCTTGAGGCTCCGTCTCTCCCGCTCTGTATGCTAGAGCCAGTTTGGACCACTCTGCAGAGGTGGAGAAGTACTCAGATCTTGTCAAACCTGAAATACCACAGTGTAGGAATACTCTGTTACAGTACATGTCCTGTATTCCAAAGGTTCCTCAAGTAAAAGTAGAAAAGTATTCTCATCAAAATATAGTGAAAGACAGTAAAAGTAGTCATTGTGCAGATTGGTCAATTTCAGAATAATATATCTGATATGTTTTATAATGATTGATCATGAAAGTGTTCTCAAAGCTGGTGAAGGTGCAGCTAGTCTGAATGGCTTTGTAGACTGCAGGGTAGCTGGTGAAGGTGCAGCTAGTCTGAATGGCTTTGTAGACTGCAGGGTAGCTGGTGAAGGTGCAGCTAGTCTGAATGGCTTTGTAGACTGCAGGGTAGCTGGTGAAGGAGCAGCTAGTCTGAATGGCTTTGTAGACTGCAGGGTAGCTGGTGAAGGAGCAGCTAGTCTGAATGGCTTTGTAGACTGCAGGGTAGCTGGTGAAGGTGCAGCTAGTTTGAATGGCTTTGTAGACTGCAGGGTAGCTGGTGAAGGAGCAGCTAGTCTGAATGGCTTTGTAGACTGCAGGGTAGCTGGTGAAGGTGCAGCTAGTTTGAATGGCTTTGTAGACTGCAGGGTAGCTGGTGAAGGTGCAGCTAGTCTGAATGGCTTTGTAGACTGCAGGGTAGCTTGTGAAGGTGCAGCTAGTCTGAATGGCTTTGTAGACTGCAGGGTAGCTGGTGAAGGTGCAGCTAGTCTGAATGGCTTTGTAGACTGCAGGGTAGCTGGTGAAGGTGCAGCTAGTCTGAATGGCTTTGTATACTGCAGGGTAGCTGGTGAAGGAGCAGCTAGTCTGAATGGCTTTGTAGACTGCAGGGTAGCTGGTGAAGGTGCAGCTAGTCTGAATGGCTTTGTAGACTGCAGGGTAGCTGGTGAAGGTGCAGCTAGTCTGAATGGCTTTGTAGACTGCAGGGTAGCTGGTGGATTTACTCCAGGTGGAACTAAAGTCAGATTTAACACTTGATTATATTTCACATCATTCATCCACATCTGAGAAGTAACTAAAGGGATTAAATACATGTAGTGGAGTAAAAGTACACCATGTACCTCTGAATTTTAGTCGAGTAGAAATACAAAGTAACAAAAAATAGAAATACTGAGGTAAAGTACAAGTATCTCTTTTTGTACTTCATACTGTATTTACTACTTAGTTCTCACCTCTTCCACTCTGCGGTATTTGTTGCTTGGAGTGATTGAAAAGAAGGACGAGTGTTCTGAGCCACGCAAGGCATCAAGGCATCAAGGCATCAAGGCATCAAGATAAGGAGGAATAGTGCCCATTACGAGATGCTTGGAATATATGATATATATAAGAACTCTGGAGGAGACACTTGACTGCTTTTCCTGCACATCGACATCTCATTGTTCAATGAGGACTTGGTTTTGATTTGTTTGATTTTTGTATGTTTTTCTTGTTTTTTGGTTTAAGGATTTAGGTTTTGGAGTGTTTATTATTTGTATGTTTATGTCTTGTGTAAATGTACAAAATGTGTCCATAAAGGACGATTTCCATAAAATACATGTAAATATTATGTAGCATTGTAAATAAAGTGTAATAACTGCCAACATGATAATAAAAGATACTGGTTGGACCGCCTGTCCCTGCAGGATGCTGAAGCCCTGTCCCTGCAGGATGCTGAAGCCCTGTCCCTGCAGGATGCTGAAGCCCTGTCCCTGCAGGATGCTGAAGCCCTGTCCCTGCAGGATGCTGAAGCCCTGTCCCTGCAGGATGCTGAAGCCCTGGCCCTGCAGGATGCTGAAGCCCTGGCCCTGCAGGATGCTGAAGCCCTGTCCCTGCAGGATGCTGAAGCCCTGTCCCTGCAGGATGCTGAAGCCCTGGCCCTGCAGGATGCTGAAGCCCTGTCCCTGCAGGATGCTGAAGCCCCACGGGGCTCCTGTACTAAAGAGTATGAAGGTGGTCTGTTGCAGCTGAATGACAGCTTCTGAAAGTAGGCCAGGTCTGAATTCATTACAGCTCTCTTTTTATTTTCACAAACCACTTTTTAAGCGTAAAAAGTATGGATTTAATTTGTAAATGTCATTTAGATTGTCAAAACTAATTTGACTATCTTGGTTATTCTGTACAGACAATATGAATGTAATCTCTGTCCGCCCGGGGAGACAGATCTCAGTCTCTCTTCATGAGCTTGTTTTCTTTAATTCCCTGTTGTTGCATGTTTCTCTGACGCTGGAGGATGTTTCCGTTCTAAATCCAGCCTTTCCCACTGTGATTGGCTAGGCCAACAAACTGCAGAGATCAGTGGGCAGCGCTTCACTGTAAACAAACCCAGAGGAAGCACCACTCCTCTCAGCTCACGGTGTGTTACTCCAGGCAGCGATGGAACCTAATAATCCAGGTATTATGTTGGATATCTTCTTTAAATGACACTCAATAAGTCAGTGAAATACAAAGGCTCTGAACCCTGCTGAGCTGCAGCATGTCACATACTAACACACACACACACACACACACACACACACACACACACACACACACACACACACACACATCTATCCTGCCCCGCTGGCTCTCCTCTTCTCCCTCCTTTATTTCCCTTTCCATCTTTACCCCCCATCACCCCTCTTCAATCTCATTCCCCTCCCTCCTCCATTTTCTTCTTGTCCTCCTCTGTCACTATGGCTGCTTTCACAGAACCTGACACACACACAACCCCCCCCCCCTCCATGCACACATACAAACATGCATACCGTAAGAAATGAAATAAAAGAGATGGACAGTGACTGTGGGTGTGCAGAGAGGCAGCAAATGTAGAGTAGGCCACACACACACACACACACACACACACACACACACACACACACACACACACACACACACACTCTTTGCAGGATGTGCATCCATGAATTTGATGTGTGTGTGCATTTGAGTGTGTGTGTGTGTGTGTGTGTGTGTGTGTGTGTCTGTGTGTGTGAATGAATGCCTGTCAACAGATGTTTTCATACACTGAACAAAAATATAAATGCAAGACTTTTGTTTTTGCTCCCATTTTTCATGAGATGAACTCAAAGATCTAAAACATTGTCTATATACACAAAATAACCATTTCTCTCAAATATTGTTCACAAATCTGAAAAAATCTGTGATAGTGAGCACTTCTCCTTTGCCGAGATAATCCATCCCACCTCACAGGTGTGGCATATCAAGATGCTGATTAGACAGCATGATTATTGCACAGGTGTGCCTTAGGCTGGCCACAATAAAAGGCCACTCTAAAATGTTCAGTTGTATCACACAGCTCAATGCCACAGATGTCGCAAGTTTTGAGGGAGCGTGCAATTGGAATGCTGACAGCAGGAATGTCCACCAGAGCTGTTGCCCGTGAATTGAATGTTCATTTCTCTACCATAAGCCGTCTCCAAAGGCGTTTCAGAGAATTTGGCAGTACATCCAACCGGCCTCACAACCGCAGACCACATGTAACCACACCAGCCCAGGACCTCCACATCCAGCATGTTCACCTCCAAGATCGTCTGAGACCAGCCACTCTGACAGCTGCTGCAACAATCGGTTTGCATAACCAAAGAATTTCTGCACAAACTGTCAGAAACCGTCTCAGGGAAGCTCATCTGCATGCTCGTCGTCCTCATCGGGGTCTCGACCTGACTCCGGTTCGTCGTCGTAACCGACTTGAGTGGGCAAATGCTCACATTCGATAGCGTCTGGCACGTTGGAGAGGTGTTCTCTTCACGGATGAATCCCGGTTTTCACTGTTCAGGGCAGATGGCAGACAGCGTGTGTGGCGTCGTGTGGGTGAGCGGTTTTCTGATGTCAATGTTGTGAATCGAGTGGCCCATGGTGGTGGTGGGGTTATGGTATGGGCAGGCGTATGTTATGGACGACGAACACAGGTGCATTTTATTGATGGCATTGTGAATGCACAGAGATACCGTGACGAGATCCTGAGGCCCATTGTTGTGCCATTCATCCACGACCATCACCTCATGTTGCAGCATGATAATGCACGGCCCCATGTTGCAAGGATCTGTACACAATTCCTGGAGGCTGAAAACATCCCAGTTCTTGCATGGCCAGCATACTCAGCGGACATGTCACCCATTGAGCATGTTTGGGATGCTCTGGATCGGCGTATACGACAGCGTGTTCCAGTTCCTGCCAATATCCAGCAACTTGGCACAGCCATTGAAGAGGAGTGGACCAACATTCCACAGGCCACCATCAACAACCTGATCAACTCTATGCCAAGTGTTAGGGAAATATTTTAATCATGTCTGTCTCCTTATATGGAATTCGGAACTTATCTGCAGAACTTCTTCTCTGGTTAAGAGTGTTGTTCCCTCAATCTGTGAAATATCATCATATCATTCTCAGGGTCAACTCAGAGGTCAGACGCCTGGCTTTCTGGAGAAAGGGGGGCCATCCGGTGCCTCTGAGTTTCTGTGCAGTGTGTACATCTGTTATAGTTAGCAGAGACAGGCGCATAAATCTCAGATCCGCTTGTTTCAATATATATATTGGGTATATTCTGTGCAACCTTTTAGAGTTCCCGCTCGGTGGAAGACTGTCGTGTATGAAACTGAGTGTGTCCTCTCCGGCCGTTACTTCAATAAATCTCCGTGTTTGATGAAAGATTCTCTGTCTCCAATTCTTCAACATTGGCTCTGCATTGAATCCCAGAAGATTATTCTTCACACCAAGGAGATGTGTTGCACTGCGTGAGGCAAATGGTGGTCACACCAGATACTGACTGTTTTTGGACCCCCCCCAGACCCCCCCAATAAAGCAAAACTGCACGTTTCAGAGTGGCCTTTTATTGTGGCCACCCTAACCCCTAGTTTCCACCGGGTCCGTCTGCGGTGCGTTACGGGCGCGTTGCGGCTGCGCCGCGGCGTCCGCAAGGTTCGCGGCCACTCTAGTCAATGGGTGCTATTCAACCAGACGCGCTGCGTTACGGCTCAGAAGCGTCCCAGAAGCGTCTCGCTGCTGGGCTCCGCTCGAAATAGGATTGAAGTCTATTTTTCGACACGACGCAGCCGTAAGGTAATGTCGGGCAGGAAGTGGAACGGTGACAGCATCCGGCCCACCCCCCTAATAAACTAATTTGCAGACTCCCCTTCACATCACTACATTGTCTCTACAACGACACAATGGATGACGAAGTTTTTATATTGGAAGTGGAAAAACCCTTTTAGATAACACAACAAATCTTTTTTACAAGGACAACACCAGCGTTCTCCTTGGGTCTCCAGGCTGTGTGTCAATTATATAGAATAATTATGATGATGAATGCATTTTTTTACCACTAAAATACAGCAAGTCTTTGATTCATGTTGTTTTTAACTGGACTATTACAATTATTATTAATTATGTCTGTAGTCTACAACACAACAAAATAGGAAATAACAACAATAAACACGATTTAAACAGACACAGAAATAAACCATTTAACTACGTAGCCTACTTACTTTCTTGTAGAAGTACAAATGTCCAGGAAATATGCCCAAATCAACAAGAACTGCGAGCCGGCATGCACGACGCTCCGCTTCCGTAATACTTCTGAAACGCTCGTGAAACGCGCCCGGTAGGGTATGACGCCGGAGGAGGCCGGACCAAAACCGCGGCGCAGCCATAACGCGCCGCAGACGGACCCAGTGGAAACTAGGGGTAAGGCACACCTGTGCAATAATCATGCTGTCTAATCAGCATCTTGATATCACCTGTGAGGTGGGATGGATTATCTCGGCAAAGGAGAAGTGCTCACTATCACAGATTTTTTCAGATTTATGAACAATATTTGAGAGAAATGGTTATTTTGTGTTTATAGAAAATGTTTTAGATCTTTGAGTTCATCTCATGAGAAATGGGAGCAAAAACAAAAGTGTTGCGTTTAAATTTTTGTTCAGTGTATTTGCTGTGCTCCATATGTGTGTGTGTCCTAAGTATGGATTGTGTGTGTGTGTGTGTGTGTGTGTGTGTGTGTGTGTGTGTGTGTGTGTGTGTGTGCTGCTGAAAGTAAGAAAGGGCTAAGCTCCGAGACAGAAGCGATAAGAAGAGCAAAGCTGGGTGAAAAACAAGAGAGGAAGGGAAAAAATACTTGGGAGGCAGGGGGAGATGAAAAAGAAATGCACATGGGGAAGGAAGGAAACGACTGTGTGTGTGTGTGTGTGTGTGTGTGTGTGTGTGTGTGTGTGTGTGTGTGTGTGTGTGTCTAAAGCCTGCTCCCTAACAGCTCATTATCATGCAGACTGTCGGCTGGTGTATATCTCTGCTGCCCTCAGTGCTCCTCTCTGACACACAGAAAATTCAACATACACAAAATGGGGCATGAACGTAAAGCTTCAGACACACAAACACACACACACACACACACACACACACACACAGCATGGTTGAAGCTAGCAGAGGGCGAGTGAGTTTAGAGAGGATTATGATTGAAAATCTGCTATTTTACCTGCTCACAAACACACAGATGCAAACACACACAAACTCATACCCACACAAACCTGGGGCTTAGACCTTCTGACGTTCACCATGGCAACAAGCAGAGGTACGGCACTCTGTTAATGTGAATGGTTTTTGGAACGTTTTCAGTGGGTCAGTGAGGGGTTGCTGAAGTGCCTTTGAGCAGTAAACAGTGTGTCTTTAGGAGAGACAGAAGGAGGACACCATGACACCACTGCTTGGACTCTTTTAAGAAAAACTAGATGAACGATACAACTTCAGGATGAGGATATTTTATAAACTTTAAAGGTGATGGATTTTTATTTTCTCTGCGGTCCTGCCTTGGGTCTCGTCATGCTGCTTCCCTGATGGCTTCCACAGGATCGTAACTGACATCCTCGTGGATTCATCTTCTTATTACAGACACATGCATTTCCTAACATTCTGTCAAATGTATTATCTCTTCGATTTACACACGGCATCTATTGCACGTCTGTCCGTCCTGGGAGAGGGATCCCTCCTCTGTTGCTCTCCCTGAGGTTTCTCCCATGTTCCCCTTAAACTGTGGGTTTTCTCTGGAAGTCTTTCCTTGTATGATGTGAGGGTCTAAGGACAGAGGGTCTAAGGATAGAGGGTGTCGTTTTTCTCATACTGATATTCTGAACAATCTGTGCTGTTGTATTTTTGTATTTGCTGTAAGGTGTCTCTACTGTAGGCTATTTTTATTTTATGTACAGCACTTTGGCTCCACCAAAAATCGTTTATAAATGTGCTATATAAAATAAAACTTGATTTGATTTATACAAATATTGTTATTTTTTTATACAACTCATTTTATTTTGGGAAAATGTCACATTCAAAAGAAGAAATTGCCTGACCCTAAACCAAATGTTTACTTACAATTAAAATAATATGGCACCAATTTTTTAAATATTAAAAATAAGAACGCAATCAAAACCATAAATATTTTACTTTAAATTGTGTCCTTTTTGATTTGTCAAAAATGTACTGTGTTTAATACCTGTGTCCCCCTGGTCTCAATGTGTTGTGTGTATATGTTTGATATGTATATTTTCTTGAATAAAGGAAAACAAGACCATAAAGCTGGAGGGAGGGTGTATTAACCTTCTTGTTTGTAATCAGGACTTTAAATCTTTAGTGAAGAAGGGTTCATCTTTATGACCTTGTTTTTAAATGCTTGCCTCAGTGTAGAATTACAACCACTTGAACTCTTTCTACACCTTCACTTGTCCCAGTATAGAAAGGGAATTTCAACTGTTTAAACTATATTACTTACAATGCTGAATTGTATCTAGGCTATAACACTGTTTAAAATACACAGCTTTATACAACAAGGAATGATGAGATGGGTTACTTTCTGGGACTGGTGTGAAGGAGTTCTGCTTTCAGGGGGGGGGGCTCTCAGACTTCCAGACTCTTGCACAGTGTCATGATCCTGGGGCCCTTCTCACTTCGGTTAAATTAATTCCTTGCGTCCCTGACTTGCGTCGTTTCCCTGCGTCTAGTCCCTCCCACCAGGGAAGCAAGGAGAGATGCAAGGAAACCACGAGAAGCAGGGAAATGAGTTTTAAGAGCAATGGGACGTCCTTTCCTCCGGAGCGTCACGTGAAGCGACGTCCGTTTGTGATGACGCTGCACAGCTGATCGTCTGACGGCAGCTCTGTCTGTTTGTTTTCACAAACACCCCCCCCCCCCCTGTTAGCACACATTAACTGACACAAACATTTGTATCATCTGTTTTAGACCCAAATACATTAAATAAAATAAGAACTCATTCTCAAAAAAGATAAACGCCATTCTTAAAATGTATAAACGAAAAAAGTGATAATGAAAATGTTTCCATTAAATGAATAAAATGATTTTAGACCACTTTGTTGTTCAGATATATCACATATTTGTAACTAAATGAAACTTGAATTGAAACAAAACATGGTATAAACTGAGGAGTGACTCCCGTGAGGTTCATGTATTTTCTTCACTCCGCTGGGAAACTGCTCTCATGTCAAGAAGCATCAGATCAGTGCATGCACTGCCTCGTCCAATCAGTGAGCGATACACAGTAAGGGGGCGGGGCGAGTGTCTGAGGATTTCATCGAAGGATGGTCTGGTGGTTCCTCGGTTATAGCTCCTCCATTATCGCTCCTCGCTCCTCCGGCAAAAATTAGGCCATTGGGACGCTACTCAAGATGGCGCAGACAAATCAACTTCCGGTGAGACCGAGACCGAGGAGCGAGGAAATGAAAAATAAGAGAAGTGAGAAGGGCCCCTGGTGTTGTGTCACAATGTTGGTTTTGTCTGTCTTGTGGTGGGTTTTATTTTGCTGTTCTGTTCTCCCTGTGTATTGTCTTCCTTCCTGTGTTTTCCCTCCTGTGTCTGATTGTCTGATTGTGTTCACCTGTTGCTCTTGTGTTTCTGCCTCCCTTACCCAGATGTGTCTTGTCCTGTGATTACCCTGCTGTGTATTTAGTCTTGTCTTTCCCTGTGTGCCTTGTTGGTTCATTGTCTTTCCTGTCTCCCTCCATGTTGGTCACGGTTAGTTCTTGTGTTGTTGTTTCCTTGTGCTACTGTTTCCATTCGTGCCATGTTTTTTTTCATCAGCTTTTAAATAAAGCTCGCTTTTGTTTCTAGACCTTTTACCTTTTTTGTAGTCTGCATTTGGGTCCTACTTTTTCCACGTATCCTATCACCCAGTGCATGTTGTCGCTCATTTTGAGTTCCACCAACCCAGTCTCATAAAAAAACGTGTAATAACTACGTTGGTCCACAACGTAGGACGTAGTATTTCTACAAAAACGCCTCTGAAATTGTAAGATCCTACGTTTTTTTTCACCATTCATTCCAATGGCTGGCGTCTATGTCTCGTGATCTTCACATTTCTCCCTGCAGAAAAAAAAAACATGGCCGACATTCGTTTTATTCTCGGTGGAAAATGCCTATTTTAAAGTTAGTTTGGCCATTAAAATGCGTTTTGATGTCATTTGATGCGAGAAATATGAGTTGTTATTTCAGATGATGTGTGCAGTGGATGTACATGATCTTTAGTTTGCTATTTATTACGAAGATTACTTCAGGAAATGGTGTCTATACAACGTTTTCATTGTTACCAAGGTGGTTGCTAGGGACGTTGCTATCGATATTATTTCTGTTATGTTGTGTAACTGTTTAATGGTGTTATCTTTATTGCTACCCCCTTCCCCGTCAATGTATAGTGTTGGTCCACAGTGCAAACGTATTAGTTTAACAAAATCCGCATCTAAAATTGTGGCATAGTGTGGTGCCGAGAGATGGGAGTCGGAGGCGGGGTATCAAAGGTACAAGCTAGACTTTTATTTAGCATCTCAAAACACATGTAAACAGCTTCATGCCCGGGAAGCGAAGACCGGCGGAGACAGGAAGTCCGGCTCACTAAAATGTCCGTGCAGAACAATACCCTAACCCATAGATCCGTGGGTGAATAATGTCAATCACCACAATAGATAAGTTATTTTCCCCTGTGCAATTCTCCATTTACTCAACAATAACACATAATTATCCTTGTGTTTATTTATTTGTTTGATTAATAAACACAAGTTGGAGTCCGTCAGGACCGAGGGTCGGAGCAGCTCATTTGCTTTAGAGAATACTTACTTCCGGGTGTAATATTCTCTGTAATATTCTCTAAAGCACATTATTACACCCGGAAGTAAGTATTCTCTCCGCTTCGCTTGACAAACCCCGTGATAGTCCTCAAGCTCTGTGATTGGAGAGTGTGCTTCGAGGGTTACACCGAGCCTCGAACAGCACTTGAAATGGGATGGAACCACGGCAGACTGTCCAAAACTGGATTTGAACGGCTCTACCACGTCCCCCCCCTACCCCACCCGGTCCCCAGAACTACACATGCTGGCTATTGTGTTTCGCAACATGTTCTCTATCTATGGCACGTCTCTACTGGGAGTTGTAGTTTTAAAAGACGTTTTCACATTTCCCATAATAAGAAGTTGCCAGTATTAAACTGTGTACATCCCTGGAGGTTTAGGGGATAGGAAACACTCAAATTTAAACATATAATTAATAAATGGGTGAAAATTGCTTGTGCCCATAATGGGCAGCATTAATATATCCACATGCCAGCTAAGGTCAGAAGAGCTTTATTTAACAGCTGGTCTTATGTCTGTGACCCCTCCTGTTGTTCATTGATAACATTACATTACATTAATTGATAAGCCTGAAACATGCACTTGTCAAGGTTCAGAGGCAAATTTTGTAAATATGGCAGTAGCCATCGATCAGCTTAAGATAAGATATACTTTATTGATCCCAAGTTGGAACATTTGCGTTACATCAGCATGTGTAACAGTTGTAAATATGCCGTGGTGTTTATTTGTAAATCATTTAGTATAATCACACAAATTCTGTGTTTTATATTTAACAATTCTGTGTTCTTTATTTATTGATTGTTCAATACCTGACAAGGCCGGAGATGAAAAACTTGGGTCACAGGTTCCTCAACAGTGCATCACAAGACATCTTTCAATATGTGTGTACCTCCACCATTAAACTGTCGTATTCTGCACATTTCTTATACTATCTACATACATCTTATAAGAGCATAATACATATGTATAATATCAGTTAAAATAAGTGCTTCAACATAGTTAACATTGCTGGAGGTATACACAAAGTGTTACATTCATTGCATAACTACACCGTTTGTGAATATGATAGGTCAATAAACCTTAGAAAATCTTGAAATCTTGAAAGGGATGTGCAAAATAGTCATTATATACAGTCTTTAATGAACTATTAGTAGAGAATAACGAGTAATGAACATACTTTATAGGGATTCTATTAATATCTAATAATAAAAATAATGAAATTCAATAACATGCTTTAACCACTAGGTGTCCCTTTATATCAGCTGTGCACCTTTATGGTGTAAATACAGCCTATCTACCAATTGGATTAAATATAAAAGTCAGCCGAATTAGTGTTGATACTGCAAGGAGACGTATTGTGTGAAAAGAAATGTAAGATGTTGTTTAATGGCTGATATATTTATGATCCACGTCACGTTTTCAGTTCCTCATGTTTGTCTAGAAGTCTTCTCATCAGGGCTCTATAAATACAGAACTACGGCAGATATGTAATATTTAATGCAGCCGAACCGTGTATTACAATGCCGTTATGTGATGACCTCCAAAGAGAAAAGCAAGCACACTCGGAATAAAGTATTATTTTAAAAAAGTGTTTTCGGTCTGTTTCCGGGATTTGTTTATAACGATGTGAGACTGGAATTGCACAGGGGAAAATAACGTTTCTATGCCACCATTTTAGATGCGGATTTTGTTAAATTAATATGTTTGTGCTGTGGACCAACACTATACATTGACGGGGAAGGGGGTAGCAAGATAACATACAGAAATAATAATAATAATAATATCGATAGCAGCGTCCCTAGCAACCACCTTGGTAACAATGAAAACGTTGTATAGACACAATTTCCTGAAGTAATCTTCGTAATAACTAGCAAACTAAAGATCATGTACATCCACTGCACCCATAATCTGAAATAACAACTCATATTTGTCGCATCAAATGACATCAAAACGCATTTTAATGGCCAAACTAACTTTAAAATAGGCATTTTCCACCGAGAATAAAACGAGGTTCGGCCATGTTTTTTCTTTCTGCAGGGAGAAATGTGAAGATCACGTGACATAGACGCCAGCCATTGGAAATTAATGGTGAAAAAGAACGTAGGGATCTTACAATTTCAGAGGCGTTTTTGTAGAAATACTACGTCCTACATTGTGGACCAACGTAGTTATTACACGTTTTTTTGTGAGACTGGGTTGGTGGAACTCTAATGTTTAGTTAGTGGGCAAATCAATGCCTACATACTCTTTACTAACAATGAACACTGAGCATTTAAAACCAAAAACCTAATTTGTCTCTTTGTAAATGTTCCCAGTCCCAATTTATATTTATGATGAATGTCTTATATTCCATATGCTTAGGTTCAGAAGAAGCAATAAAGAAAAATAAAACATTCACAATCAAATACTTTTTATTTAAACGTATAAGAACTGTCACTCCTTTATTTTTACTTTATTTGTAGTAAAAAGTAACATCTGCCTCCAAAACCAGATCAATAAAGCAAATTGACCTCTTTTAAGCTTCTATTTAGGACATAGTTCATACTGATCAATTGTGTGGTTTACAACTCTTAGGCTTTGCAATGTTTTTAATATAGCAGCATCTCCACACTTTGTGAGTGCTGCTTTGGGAAATGTGTGTAGAAAACCACCTCTGATGCTTGTACAAACTCCTGTAGAAACAGCTCGGAAAAACCCCTTTATTCTTTCACCTGTAGTGCTATTTATCAATCCAGATTGTTTTGGTGTGAGTGGAGTTATTGGCTGCCTTGCTACACTACAGTTGAAGGAACAGGGCTTGGAGAGCTGAAATAATTCCAATTCAGATTACAGGTCATTTAGCTGATTCTTCAAACACACTTCATACCACAGACATGCCTTTGGGAACACTTTGTAGTTAATAAGAACACTTGGACTTGTTGACTGGGGCGAGGGATTGAACTACTAACTACTTTTTGATTGGTAGACACTAGGGATGTAACGATACCAAAAACTCACGGTACGATATTATCGCGATAACTAGTCCAAAAAATAAAAAAAAAGGGGAAAAAAAATTAATTCAAATTTTATTTTTCAATAAACATTTTTCTTACTCAAAAAATGTTTCTTTATTAAATAATAAATCTGATTTGTACAGCATTTGAGTAGGATAGCAGTATTTTAAAGTGTCAAAAACAAAGTGACAGTAACAGACTGGAACAAGAAAACCAGTGTTTTTGTACCTATAGTACTACCAAACAAAGTAGGCATTTTCTTTGTGCCACTGCATCTCACAAAGAAACAAGGACATTTAATAATCAGACCCTGCAATAAAATAAATCAAGTTTCACTTTAGTTTTTCAAGTAACTCAACTCAAACTCACTAGTCACTCACTCAGCATCATCAGACAGGTTTTTAGGAATATGAGAATGTCCACATTTCCAGGTGCTAAGCTGGGATGTTTGGGCTTTTACAATATCCCCTGCTCTGGAAAAAACTCTCTCGCTTGGTACTGGTGTTGCTGGTACTGGTGTTGCTGGTACTGGTGTTGCTGGGACAGCAGTGGTCGCGTTAACCGAATATTTTATTTAACAATGACGGAAAAATCTGAAAGCAGTCATTTTGACAGATTAGAACAAACTCAGAACAGCGCCAACGTTTCCCCGCAGCGAGGCTCTGGTGTTATGCCGTGTTAGCATGCCCTCCAAAAGGAAATGATATAGTTTCCAAACCGTACTTTGCCGTACAGATCAATACCTGTCTGGGAGGTTTTGCTTTACGCTGTGCACGCTCCCGCGAGGTGCATGCACACACGGCATAACACCGCCCCCCCCCCCCCCCGTTTGACAGTTCATGAGCGCGCTCTCTCGTGAACTGTTTAGACCCGACGGGTAATAAGGGATTATGACGTACATTTTTCGATCCTGTCTGTCAAAATGTGAGCGAAAAATGTGAGCAAAAAAGTCTAACGCCACCTTAGTGGGACGGAGAGACATGCTTTGGCCATGGGTGACAGCAGGGGGTCAAACTGTGCATTGTCTCTCCACCACTTCAAAAACAATACAGTTTTTGCCAAGAAGGTGAGGCTTATTGACAGAGATATAAATATACTGTTGGTACTTGTCAATGTCTCTAGGTGTGTACATGTAGCCCTGTACATACAATGTCCTTTTGTGTTCTGTTGTTTTATGTTCACGTTGTAACCTACTTGCTGCCATGTTGGACAGGTCTCTCTTGAAAAAGAGATCGATGATCTCAATGGGACCACCTGGTTAAATAAAGGTTTAAAACAAAAAAAAGTGTTTTAAAAAATATATATATATTTTTTTAAATCGCGGTAGATTTTGTCAGTCTCACGACGGTATTGGGACGTTTATTTACCGCGATATTCGGTATATCGTTACATCCCTAGTAGACACCCATACACCCACTGAGCCACAGCCGTCCCTTCATCATGAATCATGCAGTTATACACGATAATCCAAAGACCTTGTCATAAGTAGTTATTAGGGCTGTCAGTCGATTAAAATAGTTAATCGCGATTAATCGCAAATTAATCGCACATTTTGTATCTGTTCTAAATGTTCCTTAGAGGGATATTTTTCAAGTTTTTCATACTCTTATCAACATATGAGTGGACACATATGCTTTATGCTAATGTTTGTTTATTATCATTTTATCAATGACAAATATTCTCATGAATATTAAACATAACAACCTCTGAACATTTCAAATATTCGCCTCAATTCAACCTGGAACCTCTCTCATACAATACAAAGTGTGTGTGTGTGTGTGTGTGTGTGTGTGTGTGTGTGTGCGTTGGAGCTATGTGCAACTCAAGGCATATGCTCGAACGGGAGCTGCCTGGACGCTGCAATCATGTTGCGCACTATCCGAGCTGAGTGTGCTGACTTTTCGTACAATGTCCCACTGTCTGGCTTCCTGCATAAAGTCAAGTGCTCGGCGCAGTTGTCGGCGAAATGTCGATCCTCTGTTTTCATTTAAACAGCTCCTTATATCCGTTAGCGCAGCTAGCTAGCACCAGATGCTAACAACAACAATACACGTAAGGTGTGCACGTTCTCTCTTTCTCTCGCTCGCTCGGGCCACACATACACACACCCTCCCGGTCCTCCCGATGGCCAGTCGGTGCCTGCCGGTGAGCGTGGAAGTGTGGTCTGCCACAAGCAGGCAGCAGGAGCGGGGCTGTCAGCATCAGCTTGTAGATGGTATTTTAAACTCGATGCTCTCTGAAACTACGGGGCGGCCGAGGACAAAAAATCACCTTAAAATAATTAGTGGCGTTATTTTTTTTGTTGCATTTACGTGTTATTAACACGTTAACTTGACAGCCCTAGTAGTTACATATAATAAGAATAATAATTGTATGTCTTCCAAATCAATGTGCAGAGCTTCATCTCTCTCGTGAGGCTCTCCTGAGCTAGCTAAATGTACAGTGCAACTGAGAAGGATGCCACCAATGTTTGCGATAATACATACATGCATTACAGCAACCCCATTTACATTCTCACTTTGTTGTTTACATCCTCTTCTGCAGCAGCATGAGCCTCTCGACCTCGAGAAGATACATGCTTCCTTCTGCACACTCATATAATAATAATAATAAATTGTATATTTGTAAAGCACCTTTCATTGCTCAAAACAATCCCAAAGTGCTACAGGAGGCGTAATAGAAACAAACAAAAGAAACAAAAGTTTAATCAAAGGCTTTTTTTTTAAAGAAAGGCTTTTAGGCCTTTCTTAAAGGCGTCAGTGGTCTGTGGAGTCCTCAGGTGGTCTGTGGAGTCCTCAGGTGGTCTGTGGAATCCTCAGGTGGTCTGTGGAATCCTCAGGTGGTCTGTGGAGTCCTCAGGTGGTCTGTGGAGTCCTCAGGTGGTCTGTGGAGTCCTCAGGTGGTCTGTGGAGTCCTCAGGTGGGCTGTGGAGTCCTCAGGTGGGCTGTGGAGTCCTCAGGTGGTCTGTGGAGTCCTCAGGTGGGCTGTGGAGTCCTCAGGTGGTCTGTGGAGTCCTCAGGTGGTAAGGTGAGGAGCAGCTGCACAGAAAGCCCGATCTACCATTGTGCGGAGTTTGGTCCTGAGGGGGCGAAGCAGATGGTTTGTTGTGGAGCGGAGGTTGCGTGTGGAGGTTTGTGATGTGAGCAGTAGCGTAGGTAGAAATGTACTTTAGGGTGGGCCTGCAAAAAATAGGGTGGGCCAGATTTTTCTTCTGCGCATCAGAAGCTAACAACAATCCCCGCCGGTACCGGTGGCAGATTACTTTTTGAATACTTTTGGAATACTTTCTTTTTCCATAACGGATGGGTATGTTTTGGTGAACAGGAGACACGTATTTTACTGTTTTAATGGCTTATCAAGAACTCAAACACAACATCCTGGTGTCATTCTGGACAGCTCCCTCTCATCTGCACCCCAGATAACAAACATCACCCGGACTGCATTCTTTGTACTGTCTTAAAAGCTTTCCTTGGAATATGTTATGAATTGTAAGGTCTCCTTGGGTGCTTTGAAAGGCGCCCCTAATTATTATTATTATTATTATTATTATTATCTGAAACGATGTAATAACTTTTAAAACTTGTTCCAGTCACTTGCCCCATGCATTCAGCAGCAGCAGGCCATTCAGTTTGATTTTATCCCGTTATAAATGTCATCATTTCGACAATAAAGAAATGCTACATAAACGTTATCTTGCACATTTGATCTAACCATCTCCGTTTCTAACTTTCAATATATTTTAAAAGAGACCTCTCTCTCTCTCATCTGGGTGGGGGGGCGGGGCCTCACAGACACGCGGCATCTCTCTCTCTCTCACAGACACGCTGCAGCGCTGTGCAGTGTGCACCGTGTGCACACAGTTCTGCCGGTAATGAATATTACATTTTGTGAGGAAACTTTTCCACGAATAATTCCAATAAGTTTTCCAAAATGTATTCACTTCAGGTGAAAGTAACTGTAATCAGATTACTCGTTTTTCAAATGTAACGCCAGCTGAATACACTTGATTTTTGTATTCTGATTACGTAACACCGTTACATGTAGTATTCCGTTACAACCCAACCCTGTGTGTATCTCTCCGGACTGTCCACCAGCAGATGAGAAACACCCACCTCTCCGCCTCTTCCAATGGACGAGGGAACCGTGCGGCAGAGTTTCCGTTAACATTTGTTTTCTTCTGACAGCCCAGCAGCAGGAGAGGTGGGGAGAGGGAGACGTGGGGGAGGGAGGCGGGGCTATTTCATCGTTATCAGAAAATGATCGTATAGATCGCTGCTAGATGAGGGCAGTGGGGGCTCCTCTTGGAGTCTGGTTCATGAGTGAACTTTGAGCCATCATTTATTTTGCAGGCAGCTCTCTGCCTCTCTCACGTTATTATGGCGCGCGCCAGGAACCAACAATCAGTTATTACCGTAAATGAGTTCGGTTCAGAGGATAAAGCACATACAACATTAATTAAACTCGATATTTGTTCACTTGAATACATGATTCTATAATAATAATTTAAAAAAATTATTATTATTTTTAAATGACACTAAGCTTTCTCAGGTTGGGCCAATGAGTAAACTGTGGTGGACAAAGGACGGGTGTGATGTGGTTGTATTTTCTCACCCTCATCAGGATCCTAGCGGCACTGTTCTGTACATATTGGAGCTTCTCAAGGCTCCCGTTAGGAGTCCTGATGAGGAGAGCGTTACAGTAATCAAGCCTTGAGGAGACGAAGGCATGGACCAGCTGTTCAGCATCTGACAGGGAGAGTGTGGGATGGAGTTTTGCAATGTTCCTGAGGTGGTAGTAGGAGGTTTTGCACAGGTGTTTGATGTGGGTGTCAAAGGTCAGATGTCGGTCCAATCTTACACCCAGGTTGGTAACTGCTGTGGAGAGGGGTATGTTTTGGCCAGAAAAGGTGATGTGGGTTATGGGGGATGACTGGACCTGGTTTGGTGTGCTCACTAAAATAGCTTCTGTTTTGGAGCTATTTAGCTGCAGGAAGTTTTGTTGCATCCAAGCCTTTATCTCCTCAAAGCAGGTGTTAAAGGATGTTGATGGGAACAGTGATGATGGTGACAGTGAGGAAGCATGTGGGATAGGGTCTGTCTTTATATATAGCTGCGTGTCATCAGCGTAGCAATGGAATGATATTCCATGCTTGCTGATGACACGGCCAAGGGGCAGAGTGTACAGGGAGACAAACTCTGTTCTTCCAGACAGGTAGGACTGGAACCAGCTCAGGGCGGAGTCAGAGAGTCCGATGGTGTATTGGAGGCGCTGAAGGAGGGTGTTATGGCCGACAGTGTCAAATGATGCAGTCAGATCCAGGAGGATGAGGAGAGATGGGGAACCAGTGTCAGAGGTATGACATTTGAAAACAGGCAGAGCCACTATCTCCCATCGTTATTGCTATCCTAATACTTTTTCTAATTTAGGTTTCTATTAACAGGTTCAATGTTTTATTTCTTACAAATAAAATGTAAAGGACTGATAGAAAGTTTGTTGAATTATAATGAAGGGAAGCAAGTAATTCTCCTTTCTAATGCAGAGGAAAATCAGTGATCCCCTTGAACTGCACACATCCACACATACTACCTTCATCTGTCAGTCATAATGCCCATTATGAACACACACACATCCACGTAAAGGGAGTTAGGGTTAGGGAACCTGGCACACTGATCTAAGCCATCTTAAACTGCTGCTTTTTCTATAACACACAGCTGCAATAAGAGAATGCTTGTTTTGTAGGCGTGTTACATGTTCCATACATACATATATACTTCTAATAGCTGTGGCTCAGTCAGTAGGTGCTTGGACTGAGAGCCGTAGGGTCGCCGGTTCAAGTCCCCGACCAGACCTAAATATGGAGTGTGGACTGCTACTTGGAGAGGTCCCAGTTCACCTCCTGCCCTGCCGTGGTGCCCTGGAGCAAGGCACCGGACAAACAAATCCCCTTTCCCCCCTCACTCCCATTGCTCTCCGGGCACTGTACAATAGCTGCCGACTGCTCCTACTACTAGGATGGGTTAAAAGCAGAGGCCAAATGTCACTGTGTGTGCTGTGTGCTCTGCATGTGTGACCATTAAAGAGGGTTTCATCCCTCCCATTCTCTTCTATATAAAGGAGGGATAGAGTAGGAGTGTGGGGGGCTGGCAATGCAGTCGACCATGATGTCATTATTCTGATTAAAACTGGACATGGTGAGGGAGAGTTATTTCACTTGTGTAGTAAAATGTAAATGGCTGAGAGAAGAGTGTGTGTGTTTCTGTTGTGTGTGATTTGCATACATCTGATGTCGCCCTGTTTCAACTGGCCTCCATACTCTGCTGGGCACTAAGGTGCAATCAGTCACACACACACACATACACACACACACACACACACACTGGCACAACCTGACACCCGGACACTGATGTGCCCTGTCAGCTCATTAGAAAACATGTGTGTGACTCATCTCACCCAATCAGAGTGCTTTAAAGTCAGAGAGGAGCTCTGCTGCTTTACCCTCAGATTCAGTGACACTGAATCACAAATATTTTCCACTTGATATCAGAATAACGGCGTGACATTTCCGTTAAATGTTAGTCCCCCTCATCACGCTGTTGACCATCTTCACTTTCCTGGATTGCCAACATTTACAAGGAGCCAGGAGGAAGTCAGTGACAGGAGTGAAACAGGAAGCAGAGAAGAAGAAGGTTTAGTGTTCCCTGAGTGCTGAGCTGGATCCAAACCCCGCAGGAGAGGGATCACTGATGCAGAACTAAACCATACTCCCAACATCGTTGCTACCAGCTGCTTGGGTGCACAAAAATCCATTTATAGCGCTGTTGAAAAAGTGTCGAAGTTTTTAAAAAACTTTCAACAACAACATCCAAATATAATGTAATATCTAGCTGCAGAGGTGTGGACTCGAGTCACATGACTTGGACTCGAGTCAGACTCGAGTCACCAATTTGATGACTTTAGACTCGACTTGACAAAATCACAAAACACTTGCGACTCGACTTGGACTTGAACACCAATGACTTGGGACTTGACTTGGACTTGAGCCTTCTGACTTGAGGTGACTTGATACTTTAATTCAGAGGTCTCCAACACGCCGTTCGCGAGATGCCGCTAGAAGAGCAGCCTCCCGTCGGGGAGAGCCGAATCTTCAGCCGCTCCTACTCTTGCTGAGAATCCTTGCAGGCAGGGGCGGGTCTTTATTTAGCTGGGCCACCATGCGGCCAATCATATGCGAGGACACACTAGGATCATACCATTATGTGAAAGAAGAGTGGGGGGCAGACGCTCCAAAGACAGCAGGTGTAGTGGTACAGGCCAGCTACAGAGCGACGGGGAGACGGATTAAAATGCAAGCGCATCGGAAAAAGTCAAGAAATGATTGAAAACGGAAAAAAGAAGCAGCATCTGGCGGCTTTTCAGTGATATTGGAGAAAGCAAAGCTGAGTGCAGGATTTCTAAAATGAAAATAACCTTCAGAGCAGGGTTTTTTTTTGGTAAAGACTCTTAATTTATTGTCAGAGGTGTGAGAAGTTCAGATCTTGTACTTGAGTAAAAGTACCAGAGTGTAGGAATACTCGGTTACAATAAAAAATGTTACAAGTAAAAGTAGAAAAGTATTAGCATCCAACTATACTTAAAGTACTTAAAGTACCACCTGCAGAGGGATCTAGATTCAGGTGTTCTCTTCCCCATAGAGACCGCCTCGCTGCACATTATCCCTTGCATAAAGATAGATTGTGGGTCCCTCATAACATGTTGTACACAGTGGAAATATACATTCTGGTCACCTCAACATCAGGGATCTTATACATTAAACCCCTTCTGAATCAAACCGTCACGGTAGCCTTACCTTCCTACTGATCCCTCTTCAAATAGAAGAAAAACACGTTACTTTACCAGCAGAGAGAAAATGGATTATTAAATCATTAATGTGACTAATAAAGAGCAGTTTGATTATTAAGTATTATTCTGTTGATCCATGTCATTACATTTGGTGAAAAGCACATGACTTGTTTAAGACTCGTTTTGTCAAAGTTTAGGACTTGGACTTGACTTGAACTTGCCCATCCTGACTTGGACTTGACTTGAACTTGCCCATCCTGACTTGAGACTTGACTTGGACTTGAGCGCAAAGACTTGAGACTTGACTCGGACTTGCAAAACAATGACTTGGTCCCACCTCTGTCTAGCTGAGTGCAATATAGACAAAGAAAAAGAAAGAAAGAAAAAAGAATCATTTAAAAATAATATATAACATTAAATCATTTAATTGTCAACTGATCACCATCTGGTGGTGAGTTGGGTCGAGTGGCAGGGGAAGCCTCTGGATAGACCTGGTAAGCCCAAACGTGTAGTTCGGGTGAGCTAGGAACGTCTGGAGGAGGCCCAAGTTCAGGAGGCCTTCAACTCACACCTCCGGCGGAGCTTTTCAGGCATTCCTGTGGAGGTTGGGGACATTGAACCAGAGTGGTCCGTGTTCAAAGCCTCTATTGCCGAAGCCGCGGCTGGGAGCTGTGGTCTCAAGGTCATAGGTGCCTCAAGGGGCGGTAACCCTCGAACCTCCTGGTGGACACCGGTGGTCAGGGAAGCCGTCCGACTGAAGAAGGAGGCCTTCAGGGATTTGTTATCCCGGGGGACTCCCGAGGCAGTTGCAAGGTACCGACAGGCCGAAGGGCAGCAGCCTCATCCGTGGCCGAGGCAAAGCAGCGGGTGTGGGAGAAGTTCGGAGAAGACATGGAGAAGGACTTTCGGGCGGCACCAAAGTTGTTCTGGAAAACTGTCCGACACCTCAGGAAGCAGGGAACCATCCAAGCTGTGTACAGTAAGGATGGGACGTTGTTGACCTCAACTGATGGAGTGTTAGGTCGTTGGAAGGAACACTTTGAGGAACTCCTGAACCCGACAACTCCGCCCTCTATGTTAGAGGCAGAGCTGGAGTATGACGGGGGATCAACACCAATCTCCCGGGGGGAGGTCACTGAGGTTGTTAAACAACTCCACAGTGGCAAAGACCCGGGGGTGGATGAGATCCGCCCAGAAATGCTGAAGGCTCTGGGTGTTGAGGGACTGTCTTGGTTGACACGTCTCATCAACATTGCGTGGAAGTCGGAAACAGTACCGAAGGAGTGGCAGACCAGGGTGCTGGTTCCCCTTTTTAAAAAGGGGGATCAGAGGGTGTGTGCCAATTACAGAGGCATCACACTACTCAGCCTCCCCGGGAAAGTTTACTCTAAGGTACTCGAAAGGAGGGTCAGGCCGATTGTCGAACCTCAGATTGAGGAGGAACAATGCGGATTCCGTCCTGGTCGTGGAACGACGGATCAGCTTTTTACTCTCGCAAGGATCCTGGAGGGGGCCTGGGAGTACGCTTATCCGGTCTACATGTGTTTTGTGGACTTGGAGAAGGCGTATGACCGGGTTCCCAGGGAGTTACTGTGGGAGGTGCTGCGGGAGTATGGGGTGAGGGGGTCTCTACTCAGGGCCATCCAATCTCTGTACTCCCAAAGCGAGAGCTGTGTCCGGGTCCTCGGCAGTAAGTCGGACCCATTTCCGGTGAGGGTTGGCCTCCGCCAGGGCTGCGCTTTGTCACCAATCCTGTTTGTAATATACATGGATCGGATTTCGAGGCGTAGTCATGGGGGAGGGGGTCTGCAGTTCGGTGGACTAAGGATTGCACCACTGCTTTTTGCAGATGATGTGGTTCTGATGGCTTCATCGGTCTGCAACCTTCAGCACTAACTGGATCGGTTCGCAACCGACTGTGAAGCGGCTGGGATGAGGATCAGCACCTCCAAATCTGAGGCCATGGTTCTCAGCAGGAAACCGATGGACTGTCCACTCAAAGTAGGGAATGAGTCCTTACCCCAAGTGAAGGAGTTCAAGTATCTCGGGGTCTTGTTCTCGAGGGAGGGAACAATGGAGCGTGAGATGGGCCGGAGAATCGGAGCAGCGGGAGCGGTACTGCAGTCGCTTTACCGCACCGTTGTGACGAAAAGGGAGCTGAGCCAGAAGGCAAAGCTCTTTGTCTACCGGGCCATTTTCGTTCCTACCCTCACCTATGGTCATGAAGGGTGGGTCATGACCGAAAGAACGAGATCGCGGATACAAGCGGCCGAGATGGGTTTTCTCCGCAGGGTGGCTGGTGTCTCCCTTAGGGATAAGGTGAGAAGTTCAGTCATCCGGGAGGGACTCGGAGTTGAACCGCTCCTTCTTCGCGTCGAAAGGAGCCAGTTGAGGTGGTTCGGGCACCTAGTTAGGATGCCACCTGGCCGCCTCCCTAGGGAGGTGTTCCAGGCACGTCCAGCTGGGAAGAGACCAAGGGGTAGACCTAGGACCAGGTGGAGGGATTATATCTCTTCGCTGGCCTGGGAGCGCCTTGGGATCCCCCAGTCAGAGCTGGTTGATGTGGCCAGGGAAAGGAAACTTTGGGGCTCTCTGCTGGAACTGCTACCCCCGCGACCCGACCACGGATAAGCGGAAGAAGATGGATGGATGGATGGATTTTAGATATTCTTTACCAAAACAAGACAGAAAGTATTTATTTTAATAAGGACAAATTTAAGTATGTTATTATATAACTAATGAAACCAAAGAAAACGTTATTTAAATTGTAATCACAGATAAGTGCCTTAAATTGCTACGACAAAAGCATGTAAGCATCATGGGAAGAAGCCGAATATTTAAGATGCCCTTGAGCAAGGCACTGAACCCCTAACTGCTCCCTGGCACCGGTGAGACAGGCAGCCTCTTCGCTCTGACACCTCTCCAGATAAATGTGCATGTGTATTCTACCTGTATTCTGTATAGTGTATTAAAATGCATGTGCATGTGTGCACCCGTATACTGTATGTATAACTGTGTGAGTATTAAACATATATACAGTAAACCAGATTGAAAACTGAATTTCCCCTAGGTGGATAAATACATGTTCATCTTTTCTTCTTCTAGTGAAAGTGAATTGAGATTATCAAATACTGTTCACTGGTCCGGTTGCAGTAACTGATTTGTTACTGTCCTGAAAAAGACAATCGGACATCATGATCAGGTCGGGGTGCAGAGCAGTGAAAGCACTACTTCCATTACTCTGTGTGCAGGGGCGCCGTAAGGGGGTGAAAAGTTAGCACGATTCTAAGGGCCCGTGACTGTCAGTCCCTTGGGCAAATCTTGGTGTTATATTTGATCAGGATTTATCCTTTAACGCCCACATAAAATCAATTTCAAGGACCGCCTACTTCCATCTACGTAACATTGCAAAGATCAGGCATATCTTGCCTCAAAACGATGCAGAGAAACTAGTCCATGCATTTGTTACTTCAAGGCTGGATTATTGTAACTCTTTATTATCAGGGTATACCAAGAAGTCAGTCAAGTGGCTTCAGCTGATTCAAAATGCTGCAGCTCGTGTACTAACCAGAGTTAGGAAAAGGGACCACATTACTCCTGTTCTGGCTGCCTTACACCGGCTCACTATAGAACACAGGATAGAATTTTTAATTCTTCTTCTCGCCTACAAAGCCCTTAATGGGCAGGCACCATCTTACCTTAAAGAACTCATTATACCCTACTGTCCTACTAGGGCATTGCGTTCCAAGAATGCAGGGTTGTTGGTTGTTCCTAGAGTCTCTAAAAGTACAATGGGAGCCAGAGCCTTTTCTTATCAAGCTCCACATTTGTGGAATCAGCTTCCAGTTTGTGTTCGGGCGGCAGACACCCTATCCGTTTTTAAGAGTGCGCTTAAGACCTTCCTTTTTGATAAAGCTTATAGTTAGGGCTGATTAGATTCAGCCCCTAGTTTTGCTGACATAGGCTTAGTTTGTCGGGGGACATCTTACTTCTTCCTTCTCTCTGTCTATACCTGTGTACTCCCATGTTCCGATTAACCCAGCTTCCCCAAATGTCTTTCTTTTTGGTGTCTATATACGCTGGGATCCGGAGTCATGGATGATCCTGCGGTCCTGTGTCCTGCATCGCGAGCCCTGGATCTTGAGTCCTGGATCATAGGTCCTGGATGGATATCCTCGTGGATTCATCTTCCTATTATACACACATGCATTTCCAAACATTTGGACTACCTATGTGGCAAATGTATTATCTTTTCAATTTACACACGGCATCTATTGCACGTCTGTCCGTCCTGGGAGAGGGATCCCTCCTCTGTTGCTCTCCCTGAGGTTTCTCCCATTTTTCCCTTTAAACTGTGGGTTTTCTTCGGAAGTTTTTACTTGTACGATGTGAGGGTCTAAGGACAGAGGGTGTCGTATTGTCATACTGATATTTTGTACAAACTGTGAAGTCCACTGAGACAAATGTAACATTTGTGATATTGGGCTATATAAATAAACATTGATTGATTGATTGATTTTAGAACATTAAGAAAAAATGTTTAAGTAATCTTTCATTAATCATCAATAATTAACATTAATATAACGTCATATTGATAAAGTACTCACTAAACTTACGATTCATTTAACTTATTTTCTTCCAAAAGTTAATTATCCAAAGCCTCTGTACACCCCCCACTATTTACATGTAATGGTTTGGTCCTGCCTCCAAACGCTTTGCGGCACCACACTTTCTAGCAGCAGAGAGTGAGAGCATGTGAGGAGGGATCATGGATGCTCGTACTTACGTGCGTACGATGTCTCAACGACTCACAAAGTCAGGCTTTCAAAGAAGAAAAGAAAGGCGAGAAAGACAAGAGAGAGGAACTAAAGGGCGACAGTATGTCACCCAGTTTTTCAAAAGAAAAGGTGGGTTGGTCTATGAGTGGTGGAAATGTGTCTGTTTGCTCCATTGTAAATAATAATTGTAATGTTTTGTTGACATTAAGTACTGTTAATATCTTCACAGAAAATTCAGAGGTTTTTAATTTCACTCCTCTTTTAGCTGACATTAAATAAATGCAGGTACATTTTTAGCAGCTATTCATACTAAATCAGTTGTCCCTCCCCCTGGTGCCAGGACCAACAGATCCATTTTTAGGCTCAGCAGCCCTGTCCCCCCATAAGGCTTTGCAGTCTTGCCATGCTGTCCATTGAAAGCCAGTTGGCTAGAAAGCTGGACTTCAAGGACTTGATCAGTGACTTTGCTTGTAAGAAGGCTAGGCCGGCGCTGGGCTCTTGGTGAGTAAGGCTGAGCAAGGCCTCGTAATAACTGTTGAAGGGCAAGGCTATGGTAACAATATTAGATCACTACTCAGAAGATGCATGATGAGAAAAAGACTGAGAACAGGTAATAGGCTCTGATTTAGCACCACCATCAGGCCTTTTCACTTCCATTTCCATTTTGTTGTCCGTTTACACTTTAATACCTGCTTATTTTGTAGTTGGTATATTTAATTAAAAAATCTGCTGCTTATATTATTTATTTTGTTATAGTATTTTATAAATGATAATATTGGTGTTAATGTTTAATTTATTTTAATTTAAGAGGTCATGTATATTTAAGTTATATTTATTTTGATTTTTGAATGTTCCATTCAAAAATGTTATTAAAAAGGCATGTACACCATGAAAGATGACTATTGAGGTCTATTGTCAGGAATGTTAGTCTTATATCAAATAGTGAATTATACTGCAGCAGAATGTTGCACGTCTGCACAGTGTTATTTTCACCGCTCAGTCCAATTCTAAAACAGACGAGGTCAGAGCGAGGCTGAAGGAGGTGAGGTGGGGGGTGGAGGTTGGAACTGGTAAAGGGCCATTGCAATGCTACTTGTGAAGTGTTACAATATGTATTGAAGAGCTGCAGGATAGCTAGAAGTTTTAAACAGACTTAATAGAACATATTTATTTTAAATCTATACTCAAATGAGAATAATGATGCAATGTAGGGGTTGACCGATAATCGGCCTGGCCAATTTTCCGCATTTGACCGATTATAGGTATCGGCCTTTTTTTTATCAAATTGCCAATAAAACTTTGGCTCTGATGCGGCCGTTTCTCTGGCTGCAGTCACCACTCTATGTCCCGCCCACAGCGCTATCTGATAGGCTATTACGGAAGTGTCAATCAACACTGAACATTTTCCGGGCGGGAGCCAGGCAGAGAGGTGGGATCTTCTCAGATTACAGGCAGGTGCGAAAGAACGCAGACACAGACTGAAGCAAGCAGCAGCGCTGAGCCATACATGTGTTAAACCGAAGTTCAATAAACATTCCAAGCTGAAGTTGCAAAAACACCACGATTTTATGATCCAATTCTATCAAGTTTCCCAGTTACACAGGGACGCGGGAAGTCAGTCAGAGTTGGGGGTGCGTGCAGCGTCTCGCAGCGTAGTAACTGTGGTGCGGAGGGGGGGTGAGGCTGCGAGTGGAGCCTCGCAGTTTTTCAGGTTGATATGTGAAGCTCATTAGCTAGCCAACATGTATCTAGCAAATGTTTGGCAAAATATTAGAAGTGAGGCTACTAGACTAACGTTAGGTCTACTGTAATAGTCTCACTTTTAATAGTTTACAAAACATTAGCTAGCACTAGTGTGTTGCAGTTGCTAGCAGCTTATTGGGATTTTACGCTAGATATAATAAATTAAGCATTATTGTTAGTTAAGCATGTCAGCCTGCAGCCCCACTTCTTGTCTCTCTCTAACTCATTGCAGATGGCTGCACTAAAGAAAAGGGCACAGAGAGGAAACCAGTTGTAAGATGTTTAAAAGTTCATTAAACATAATATATGCTTAAATGCATTTCAAAGAAGTTGTGTTGGAGTTTGTGTTATTCTACATTTTGACACCAAGATTTTCTGATTTTACTGCAAATGTATATCGGTAATCGGTCTCCTTGATTACTAATAATTGGCATCGGTATTGGCCTTGAAAAATCCATATCGGTCAATCACTGCCCTTTTGTGAATCAAATTGCAACAGAAATACTATTCATACCCTATGCATGCACAGACTTAAATAGTGACCCCACTAGTGCTCACAGTGTTTTGCCATGAGAAAAAAACACTACCACAGAAACAGACACACACATTATTTTAAACACACACATATTTGATCGACTGTTAACACTGTCGATATGTCTTTTAGAATAATAGTTTCATTTGAGACATAAACAGAATAAAGCATTACTCCACACACACACACACACACACACACACACACACACACACACACACACACACACACACACACACACACACACACACACACACACACACACACACACACACACACACACACACACACACACACACACACACACACACACACAGTGCTGTTATCAGGTCTGAGCAGCCTGGGAATCAGTGTGTGTCCTCATAGGCTTGGCAGGGCTGCCCACAGTATCTGGCTCCATGGTGTATTCTGTTATCTTGCCAAGCTAAAAATTGGCATAAACCTCACCTAAAATCACTTCTAATGTTTCACTTCGGGGTAACAGTTTCATTTTAAACTCCTTCAGCTGGTAGTTACCTCCAAAGTCCACAGTCCAACATCAGCTGCAGGTATCTCACATGGACCTATGTCTCATTAGCTCACAGAGACCTTCAGAACACACATTCAGAAACGTCGGTAACACTTTACGGTAAGGGTACAAGAATCATCATGAATTCATGCATGACTTAATGCAGTGGCGGCCGGCCCATAGGGGCGGCAGTAGTAGTATTCATACCCCTTTCGTCTCATTAGTATGCATACTAAGTGACAGGTGACACGCCCCCAATTATGCAAATGAGATAAGTCCCGCCTCCCATTGTTCGAGATCCTTTGATGTGAGTGGGTACAATTATGTTAATGAGCTAAGTCCCGCCTCCCTTTGTTCGAGATCCTTTGATGTGGTGTTATTACAGGTAGGTGTGAAAAGCCCCCCTGTGTAGTGCTTTTGTTGTCTAATTCTTTGATGTGTTGATTAAGGCAGTCTCTTTGAAGTTATGTTGTCTGGCCCCTGTCCCCTTACACCCCTTTGTTGTCTAATTCTTTGATGTGTTGATTAAGGCAGTCTCTTTGAAGTTATGCTGTCTGGCCCCTGTCCCCTCAGAGTTGACTAATCTAATTAGCCTTTGATGTTTTGCCCTTTGATGTGAGGTGTTATAACAGGCAGGTGTGATTTCACACTGGTGTGTTATAAGCCTTTGATGTTAATCTAGGTGTCTCTTTGAAGTTATGCGTGAGACTGTCTAGGATCTGTGCGGGGGTCAGACGCCTACAGCCGAAGATCTGTGCACAAACATATCTCGTGCCCTCTTTTGGTCATGTGAGCGCGTTCATGTGTGCTGGAGGAGGGGCTCTGTGAGGAAGTGGCAGATTTCCCCCCCGGTTGTGTACTTTTCAAATACGTAAAGAGGGAAATAATAAAATACCCTATTCCCCCCATGATGTTTGTCTTTTTTATAATTACTTTACACAACTATAAGGAAACCCCATATGAAGTTATATGAGGACGTATGGGTGTAATATTAGAATTTGCTGTATGCAACAAAAAAGGTTTGACATCAAAAGACTCTCACTTTTTACAGAGGGCTCCTCATGTTTCTTTTTAAGTTTTGGTGAAACTGTTAACTACAAGGAAGTATCTGTTTGCAAAGAGGGTATTCGTATTAATTTAAAAAACATCTTATTTAGGTTTTAATAGTGATAACCGAGGATGTTCTCTTTAGTTGTAGGGCTTGTGAACAAAGAAAAGCTGTAAACACTTAAAATACATAGAATCAACAGGGTAAATTAAAATATTCATTTACAGACATACAAGGCTTTGTCTACTGAAGATCAATGCAAGGGCAGAGTTTCACTCTGTGGGGGGACAAAAGAAGCTTTGTTAATCACCTGGACAAAGGACTCATTAAAGCAGAGATACCATATGCAGACACATACCTGAATATCAGCAGGAGAGGACTCTTTAAAGTAAATACATTATAGGGTTAAAATAAGATATATATGTGGTGGAATTAGTTTAAAACAGTCACCTTACACTTTTAGTTGTCCTCTCTAAATTAGATGTACGTTTTTTTTAAATGATTAGTGTTAATTAAGGGCTATTGTTATTTTGGTTTATATGGGGATAGGAGTTCAACTTTTTAAAAAAATTGCACAGGATCATTCTAAGAAGAGTGAGAGGGCTAATGAGCCAGCACCATACCTCCTCTATGCATTTTCTTGATCTGTAGCTGATCTTGAAAAACTAAAGTACTTTTTATTTTTATTTTATAATATCATGTAATTATTAAATGTTGTTTTTTGTTTTTTTTGGTAGGGGTTAAACTACTATATTATGTGGATAGTATATTATTAGATACTTAAACATTTTATGTTTTTTTTCTGTTTACAGTAGAGACCCCGTGTGCTGAAATCTACTCAAACAGAGTACTTCATGGTAGTGGTCAGCTTTTATACACAAAAGTGTATCTTTCAGTAACTTTCTCAGAGAATTTAAGCATAAATCTGTCAAATGTTCAAAACAGCCTTGTTTCTCTGAAATAGCCTCAAAATCACACACTGCCATTAAGCGTCAGAATCCTAATTAAATCTACTAAAACAAAGTACTTCATTATCTACTTTTCAGCTTTTATACACAAAAGTGTTTCTCTCAGTAACTTTCTCAGAGAATTAAGCATACATCTGTCAAATGTTCAAAACAGCCTTGTTTCACTGAAATAGCCTCAAAATCACAAACTGCCATTAAGAGTCAGAATCTTAACGAAATCTACTCAAACAAAGTACTTCATTATCTACTATTCAGCTTTTATACACAAAAGTGTATCTTTCAGTAACTTTCTCAGAGAATTTAAGCATAAATCTGTCAAATGTTCAAAACAGCCTTGTTTCACTGAAATAGCCTCAAAATCACAAACTGCTATTAAGAGTCAGAATCTTAACAAAATCTACTCAAAACAGAGTTATTCATGGTGGTCGTCAGCTTTTATACACAAAAGTGTATCTTTCAGTAACTTTCTCAGAGAATTTAAGCATAAATCTGTCAAATGTTCAAAACAGCCTTGTTTTCACTGAAATAGCCTCAAAATGACAAACTGTCATTAAGAGTCAGAATCTTAACGAAATCTACTCAAACAGAGTACTTCATTATCTACTTCTCAGCTTTTATACACAAAAGTGTATCTTTCAGTAACTTTCTGAGAGAATTAAGCATAAATCAGTCAAATGTTCAAAACAGCCTTGGTTTCACTGAAATAGCCTCAAAATCACAAACTGGCTGAAACTGTACAGTGAATTGGAGAAATTACAGCACAGAGTTTTCTACTACGACACAGATAGTATAATATATGTGACAAGACAGGGGCAGTCTCCTGTACTTTCATGGTAGTGGTCAGCTTTTTAAAAAGAAAAGTGTATCTTTCGGTAACCTTTTTGAGAGAATTAAGCATACATCTGTCAAATGTTCAAAACAGCCTTGTTTTCACTGAAATAGCCTCAAAATGACAAACTGTCATTAAGAGTCAGATGCTTGACGAAATCTAATAAAACAGAGTGCGTTCATGGTAGTGATCAGCTTTTAAACATAAAAGTGTATCTTCCAGTATCTTTTTGAGAGAATTAAGCATAAATCTGTCAAATGTTCAAAACAGCCTTGTTTCACTGAAATAGCCTCAAAATCACAAACTGTCATTAAGAGTCAGAATCCTAACGAAATCTACTCAAACAGAGTACTTTCTACAGATAACTCCTCCCACTCAACGCAATAAGTCCCACACCACTCAGCAAATCATATAAAACTAAGGACCCCACTAAGACGACCGTTGAAAACTAGCCATGGATCTGAGAAAAACCAAGTCTGATGTAGCCTCCCCTTATTATCACCAGGATAACGGATATGGGCTTAATGACTGGACGTTACAAAGTAGGGGAGAGGATGTTCCCGAAGAAGAGCTCTCCTCTATATCCTATCCATGTAAGGTCTTTAGGACAAAAGAGGACCATGATAACATGACATATGAAGTATTTCTTTAAAAGATGGTATTATAGATAACCTTTATAGAAACAGTATATCTCATACCACTCGCCAAGATCGCAAACGACAATTAGCAGAAAAGTAAAGAAAAAGAAAAAGCAAAATGAAAAGGAGAAGAAAAATGAAAAGCAGACGCAGAATGCGAATGACAAGAAAAGGGGCAAAAGGACGGAAAACGAAAAAGACAAAAAGAAGGAAGGTGAAAAGAAAAAGGACCAAAGTGAAGAAATGTCAACTAGAGGATGGTGTTGTAGAGCCATTACCGGATCATAATAATCTTATAGATCATCTACCGCTAACCGACTGCGAATGTGTTGAACAAATACCAAAAGCAATGGCAGAGCTTTGCTTCAATATAATGAGAGAAAAAGCGCGATACTGTGGAATTGCCCTAATTGGCGACAGTGCCAGAACATGTATTAAAAGAATGTTGGAAGATCTCTATTCTAGTATCGGATGTCATTACACCGAAGGATACGCCACAAAGATGCATTGCATCTAAAAACAGAGCATACAATGATACACATGATACACTTTCAATGTTTCGTTTACAATACTATTACTATATATGAAAGCAAAAATAAAACACATTTTCATTTTGTTATGGTTTTTTAATTGAAAACACAACATTCAACACATTTTCATAAAAACCCATTACATTTTACCGTTAATGTCGTAGTGCATACAAGGTAATAGACTTAACGAGCAAAGCAAAAGCAGATTATAATCTGCTTTTCTTCTTCTTCGGTTTCACCATTATTAGCTCTGAATGTAATCCTTTCTGGGGCTTCTTGTGCTTCTTGTGGTCTGTTGAATACCTGGCGTAGGATTTGTTTAGCTGTAAGGGCAGGTACCATATAATTGTCTTCAAAAGCTTTGTCTATTTCGTCACACGTTTTGGCGTATCCTTCGATGTAATGACAACCGATACTAGAATAGAGATCCTCCAACAGTCTTTTAATACATGTTCTGGCACTGTCGCCAATTCGGGCAATTCCACAGTATCGTGTTTTCTCTCATTATATTGAAGCAAAGCTCTGCCATTGCTTTTGGTATTTGCTCAACACATTCGCAGCAGTCGGTTAGCGGTAGATGATCTATAAGATTATTATGATCCGGTAATGGCTCTACAACACCATCCTCTAGTTGACATTTCTTCACTTTGTTCCTTTTTCTTTTCACCTTCCTTCTTTTTGTCTTTTTCGTTTTCCGTCCTTTTGCCCCTTTTCTTTTCATTCGCATTCTGCGTCTGCTTTTCATTTTTATTTTTCTTCGTTTTTCTTTACTTTTTCTTTTCTTTTCTGCTAATTGTCGTTTGCGATCTTGGCGAGTGGTATGAGATATACTGTTTCTATAAAGGTTATCTATAATACCATCTTTTAAAGAAATACTTCATATGTCATGTTATCATGGTCCTCTTTTGTCCTAAAGACCTTACATGGATATGATAAAGGAGAGCTCTTCTTCGGGAACATCCTCTCCCCTACTTTGTAACATCCAGTCATTAAGCCCATATCCGTTATCCTGGTGATAATAAGGGGAGGCTACATCAGACTTGGTTTTTCTCAGATCCATGGCTAGTTTTCAACGGTCGTCTTAGTGGGGTCATTAGTTTTATATGATTTGCTGAGTGGGGTGGGACTTATTGCGTTGAGTGGGAGGAGTTATCTGTAGAAAGTACTCTGTTTGAGTAGATTTCGTTAAGATTCTGACTCTTAATGGCAGTTTGTGATTTTGAGGCTATTTCAGTGAAACAAGGCTGTTTTGAACATTTGACAGATTTATGCTTAATTCTCTCAAAAAGATACTGGAACATACACTTTTATGTTTAAAAGCTGACCACTACCATGAACGCACTCTGTTTTATTAGATTTCGTCAAGCATCTGACTCTTAATGACAGTTTGTCATTTTGAGGCTATTTCAGTGAAAACAAGGCTGTTTTGAACATTTGACAGATTTATGCTTAATTCTCTCAAAAAGGTTACCGAAAGATACACTTTTCTTTTTAAAAAGCTGACCACTACCATGAAAGTACTGGAGACTGCCCCTGTCTTGTCACATAGATTATACTATCTGTGTCGTAGTAGAAAACTCTGTGCTGTAATTTCTCCAATTCACTGTACAGTTTCAGCCAGTTTGTGATTTTGAGGCTATTTCAGTGAAACCAAGGCTGTTTTGAACATTTGACAGATTTATTCTTACATTCTGTCAGAAAGTTACTGAAAGATACACTTTTGTGTTTAAAAGCTGACCACTACCATGAAGTACTCTGTTTGAGTAGATTTCGTTAGGATGCTGACTCTTAATGGCAGTTTGTGATTTTGAGGTTATTTCAGTGAAACAAGGCTGTTTTGAACATTTGACTGATTTAGGCTTAATTCTCTCAGAAAGTTACCGAAATATACACTTTTGTATTTAAAAGCTGAGAAGTAGATAATGAAGTACTTTGTGTCAGTAGATTTCGTTAAGAATCTGACTCGTAATGACAGTTTGTGATGTTGAGGCTATTTCAGTGAAACAAGGCTGTTTTGAACATTTGACAGATTTATGCTTAAATTCTCTGAGAAAGTTACTGAAAGATACACTTTTGTGTATAAAAGCTGAAAAAGTAGATGATGAAGTACTTTGTTTGAGTAGATTTCGTTAAGATTCTGACTCTTAATGGCAGTTTGTGATTTTGAGGCTATTTCAGTGAAACAAGGCTGTTTTGAACATTAGACAGATTTATGCTTAATTCTCTCAAAAAGATACTGGAACATACACTTTTATGTTTAAAAGCTGACCACTACCATGAACGCACTCTGTTTTATTAGATTTCATCAAGCATCTGACTCTTAATGACAGTTTGTCATTTTGAGGCTATTTCAGTGAAAACAAGGCTGTTTTGAACATTTGACAGATTTATGCTTAATTCTCTCAAAAAGGTTAGCGAAAGATACACTTTTCTTTTTAAAAAGCTGACCACTACCATGAAAGTACTGGAGACTGCCCCTGTCTTGTCACATAGATTATACTATCTGTGTCGTAGTAGAAAACTCTGTGCTGTAATTTCTCCAATTCACTATACAGTTTCAGCCAGTTTGTGATTTTGAGGCTATTTCAGTGAAACCAAGGCTGTTTTGAACATTTGACAGATTTATGCTTACATTCTGTCAGAAAGTTACTGAAAGATACACTTTTGTGCTTAAAAGCTGACCACTACCATGAAGTACTCTGTTTGAGTAGATTTCGTTAGGATGCTGACTCTTAATGGCAGTCTGTGATTTTGAGGCTATTTCAGTGAAACAAGGCTGAACATTTGACTGATTTATGCTTAATTCTCTCAGAAAGTTACCGAAACATACACTTTTGTATTTAAAAGCTGAGAAGTAGATAATGAAGTACTTTGTGTCAGTAGATTTCGTTAAGAATCTGACTCGTAATGACAGTTTGTGATTTTGAGGCTATTTCAGTGAAACAAGGCTGTTTTGAACATTTGACAGATTTATGCTTAAATTCTCTGAGAAAGTTACTGAAAGATACACTTTTGTGTATAAAAGATGAAAAAGTAGATAATGAAGTACTTTGTTTGAGTAGATTTCGTTAAGATTCTGACTCTTAATGGCAGTTTGTGATTTTGAGGCTATTTCAGTGAAACAAGGCTGTTTTGAACATTTGACAGATTTAACATTTTTAAGTATCTAATAATATACTATCCACATAATATAGTAGTTTAACCCCTACCAACAAAACAAAAAAAAACAACATTTAATAATTACATGATATTATAAAATAAAAATAAAAAGGACTTACCAGAGTTTTTCAAGATCAGATACAGGTCAAGAAAATGCATAGAGGAGGTACGGTGCTGGCTCATTAGCCCTCTCACTCTTCTTAGAATGATCCTGTGCAATTTTTTTAAAGTTGAACTCCTATCCCCTTATAAACCAAAATAACAATAGCCCTTAATTAACACTAATCATTTAAAAAAAACTTACATCTAATTTAGAGAGGACAACTAAAAGTGTAAGGTGACTGTTTTAAACTAATTCCACCACATATATATCTTATTTTAACCCTATAATGTATTTACTTTAAAGAGTCCTCTCCTGCTGATATTCAGGTATGTGTCTGCATATGGTATCTCTGCTTTAATGAGTCCTTTGTCCAGGTGATTAACAAAGCTTCTTTTGTCCCCCCACAGAGTGAAACTCTGCCCTTGCATTGATCTTCAGTAGACAAAGCCTTGTATGTCTGTAAATGAATATTTTAATTTACCCTGTTGATTCTATGTATTTTAAGTGTTTACAGCTTTTCTTTGTTCACAAGCCCTACAACTAAAGAGAACATCCTTAGTTATCACTATTAAAACCTAAATAAGATGTTTTTTAAATTAATACGAATACCCTCTTTGCAAACAGATACTTCCTTGTAGTTAACAGTTTCACCAAAACTTAAAAAGAAACATGAGGAGCCCTCTGTAAAAAGTGAGAGTCTTTTGACGTCAAACCTTTTTTGTTGCATACAGCAAATTCTAATATTACACCCATACGTCCTCATATAACTTCATATGGGGTTTCCTTATAGTTGTGTAAAGTAATTATAAAAAAGACAAACATCATGGGGGGAATTGTCACGATTATCATGTCAGGTCACAGTTCTATGTCTAGGTTTGGGTGTTTTTGCTGTTCTCTATGTCATGTTTTCCTCCTGGGTTATTGTCTGGTCCTTTTCCCTGTGTTTTTCCTCCTGTCGTTAGTTTCCCTGGTGTGTCTCGTTATCTGATTGTGTTCACCTGTGGCCCTTGTGTTTCTCCTCCCCTGCCCGGCTGTTTCTCGTCTTGTGATTATCCCTCCCTGTATTTAGTCTTGTCTCGTCCTGTGTTCAGTGTTGGTGCTTCTTTTGTTGGTGACTGAGTTCCCCGGTGAGTGTTCTGTTTTGTCTGTATTAGTTCATTAGCCTTGAAATAAAGGTTTATCAGAGTTATCTGCATTTGGGTCCTGCTTCCTTCACTCAACCGTGACAGAAAGCACCAACCAGAAATGGACCCAGCAGATGATCCATTTGAGGTGGAACTACAACATTTTTCCTTTGATTTGGCTTGCTGCTATGATTGGTGGAAGGGAGCGTCCAGTGTTCTGCAGAAGGAGGCCGCTCTGGTAGAGGCGCACCGGTTGGCTATGGAGAAACCAGACTTGGTGAAATTCTTACCTGGCTGGATTTTGAACTTCATCTGGGTGGGTGATTTCCAGCCTGCTGACTATAAACGTCTCGGTGTGTTCCGTCTGGAGTCAACCAGTGCTTCCGCCCCAGTTCCTGCTCCTGTCCAAGAGTCGTTTTCTGGAACTCGTCTGGCTTTTGGAGGTCCACGGAGCCTTCAGGCGGCTTCTAAGAGAAGGAGTCGCAAGTCCAGGCTAGCAATCCGAGCCCCAAGAGCCATGGTTCCAGCCCCAGTTCTGGCCCCAGCAGCCATCATTCCGGCCCCAGCAGCCATGGTTCCGGCCCCAGTTCTGGCCCAAGCAGCCATGGTTCCGGCCCCAGTTCCGGCCCCAGCGGCCATGTTTCCGGCCATGGTTCCAGACCTAGTTCTGGCCCCAGCAGCCATGGTCCCGGCCCCAGCAGCCATTGTTCCAGACCCAGTTCTGGCCCCAGCAGCCATGGTTCCAGACCTAGTTCTGGCCCCAGCAGCCATGGTTCCAGACTCAGTTCTGGCCCCAGCAGCCATGGTTCCAGACTTAGCTCTGGCCCCAGCTGCCATAGTCCCATCTCTGGTCCCTTCTCTAGTCTCTTCTCGAGTCCCTTCTCTAGTCTCTTCTCTGGTCCCGTCTCTAGTCCCTCCTCTTGTCCCTTCCCTAGTCCCTCCTCAGGTCACTTTCCTAGTCCCTTCTCTAGTCCCTTCTCCAGTCCCACCTCTAGTCACTTCTCTAGTCCCATCTCAAGTCCCTACTCAATTCCTTTCTCAAGTCCTTTCTCAAGTCCCTCCTCTAGTCACTTCCCTAGTCCCTTCTCCAGTCCCTCCTTTAGTCACCTCTCTGGCCCCTTCCCGAACCCCTTCTCTAGTCCCACCTCGAGTCACTTCTCTAGTCCCTTCTCTCATCCCATCTCAAAATCCTTCTCAAGTCCCCTCTCAAGATACCTCTCAAGTCTCCTCTCAAGTTCCCACTCAAGTCCCTACTCAAGTACCGTTGGAGGTTCAGCTGGGGGTCCTGCCAACCCGTTGTCCTGTCTCGTTGGAGGGCCCGCCGACTACTCTCCTGCCGGGGGTCCTGCCAACCCTATGTCCTGTCCCGTTGGAGGTCCCGCCGTCTACTCTCCTGCCGGGGGTCCTGCCAACCCTTTGTCCTGTCTCGTTGGAGGCCCCGCCGACTACTCTCCTGCCGGGGGTCCTGCCAACCCCATGTCCTGTGCCGTTGGAGGTCCCGCCGACTACTCTCCTGCCGGGGGTCCTGCCAACCCTGTGTCCTGTCCCGTTGGAGGCCCCGCCGACTACTCTCCTGCCGGGGGTCCTGCCAACCCCGTGTCCTGTCCCGTTGGAGGTCCCGCCGACTACTCTCCTGCCGGGGGTCCTGCCAACCCTGTGTCCTGTCCCGTTGGAGGCCCCGCCGACTACTCTCCTGCCGGGGGTCCTGCCAACCCCATGTCCTGTGCCGTTGGAGGTCCCGCCGACTACTCTCCTGCCGGGGGTCCTGCCAATCCTATGTCCTGTGCTGTTGGAGGCCCCGCCGACAACTCTCCTGCCGGGGGTCCTGCCAACCCTGTGTCCTGTCCCGTTGGAGGCCCCGCCGACTACTCTCCTGCCGGGGGTCCTGCCAACCCTTTGTCCTGTCTCGTTGGAGGTCCCGCCAACCACTTTCCTGCTGGGGGTCCTGCCAACTCCTGGTCCTCTTCCGTGGGGGATCCTGCCGAAGCCTGTTCCGCCGGCTCCGGTTCCTGTCCGGCCGACACCGGGTCCTGCCCGGCCTCCGGAGCTGTCTGGTCTTCGCCCTCGATCCCGACCCTCTGTGAGCCGCGGTCTTCGCCCGCGGGCCCGGCCCCCTGACTCTTCCTGCCGCTGCCTTCGCCCTCATGCTCGGCCTCCTGAGTTCGCCCGCTGTGGCCTTCGCCCCACCTTGGACTCTGCCTTGCCCCCGGGCCGTCCGCCCGAGTCCCCCTTCTCGGCTTCTGCCTTGCCCCCGGGCCGTCCGCCCGAGATCCCTTCCTGGTCCCCTACTGTGCTCCTGGGCGGTCAGCTTAGTCCCGTCCTCCGGACCCCCTCCACCCACCCTGGTGGCCTAGGGATACGTCCCTCCTCCGGACCCCCTCCACCCACCCTGCTGGACTTTGTTGGATTTTTGTTTTGGGGTTTAGGGACGTCTAGAATCCGTCCCTTGAGGGGGGGGTTCTGTCACGATTATCATGTCAGGTCACAGTTCTATGTCTAGGTTTGGGTGTTTTTGCTGTTCTCTATGTCATGTTTTCCTCCTGGGTTATTGTCTGGTCCTTTTCCCTGTGTTTTTCCTCCTGTCGTTAGTTTCCCTGGTGTGTCTCGTTATCTGATTGTGTTCACCTGTGGCCCTTGTGTTTCTCCTCCCCTGCCCGGCTGTTTCTGGTCTTGTGATTATCCCTCCCTGTATTTAGTCTTGTCTCGTCCTGTGTTCAGTGTTGGTGCTTCTTTTGTTGGTGACTGAGTTCCCCGGTGAGTGTTCTGTTTTGTCTGTATTAGTTCATTAGCCTTGAAATAAAGGTTTATCAGAGTTATCTGCATTTGGGTCCTGCTTCCTTCACTCAACCGTGACAGGAATAGGGTATTTTATTATTTCCCTCTTTACGTATTTGAAAAGTACACAACCGGGGGGGAAATCTGCCACTTCCTCACAGAGCCCCTCCTCCAGCACACATGAACGCGCTCACATGACCAAAAGAGGGCACGAGATAAGTTTGTGCACAGATCTTCGGCTGTAGGCGTCTGACCCCCGCACAGATCCTAGACAGTCTCACGCATAACTTCAAAGAGACACCTAGATTAACATCAAAGGCTTATAACACACCAGTGTGAAATCACACCTGCCTGTTATAACACCTCACATCAAAAGGCAAAACATCAAAGGCTAATTAGATTAGTCAACTCTGAGGGGACAGGGGCCAGACAGCATAACTTCAAAGAGACTGCCTTAATCAACACATCAAAGAATTAGACAACAAAGGCACTACACAGGGGGGCTTTTCACACCTACCTGTTATATCAACTCACATCAAAGGACTGTCTGTGTCATGGAGAATACAGTCGCTGGTTTATTTATGTCTGTATAGGCCGTTGTTGTGAGTGTGGACGTTCGGAGCATATATAACGTTAGCTTAGCCAAGCTCCATTTAGAAAACACGCATTTACATATCAGTATGTTGTTAATTCGGCATCATTTTGAAACGTGTATTACAATTAAATCACGGTAAAATATGTTCATCTTGTTGTAGTTGTAGCCCCCTTGCCAGCGATTCTCTCTCTAGTTTAGCATGCTCAGCCCGACTCAGCCTGGTTGTTCCTGGCCCTAGAACCACGATTTTTGGGGCCAGAAAAACTGTGAATTAGGACCTGCTAGCCAGTACTAGGCCAAGTGGAAACGCAACCAAAAACGGCCCCCGCCCGGCTCGGCACTGTTTGTGTCATGGCGAATACAGTCGCTGGTTTATTTATGTCTGTAGGCTGTTGTTATGAGTGTGGAGTGAGCATATACAACGTTAGCTTAGCCTGGTTGACCCAATCTCCATTCAGAAAACAAGCATTCTAGGTTTTTCGCCTGCCGTCTGTCTGCAGACTTGTCAAAGCATTAATTCATGGTTTTTACTAAGCGATATCAGTATGTTGTTACGTCGGCATCATTTAGAAACGTGTATTACAATTTAATCACAGTAAAATATGTTCCTTTTGTTGTAGTTGTAGCTCCCGAGCCAGCGCGTCTTGTTTGAATGATGCGAGTAAACACAGCTGGCAGCCGCGGTGAAACTCGAGCGACTAGAGCGATGCGATAGGAGCGTTTAGAGCGAAGCGAATATTTGCATCGCGTCCGGTCTGAACGCAGCATTAAAGCGAGCTCCGCGCTGCACTGGAAACGCGCCATTACATCACTAGAAGTCCTAATTTAAGGGGTCATTTCTCACAAATAAAAAATGTTTACTCACTATATCAACAGCCCCACCAAAAATATTGTCCACCAGCAGCCACTGACTTAATGCATGAAAAAGCATGAATTCATTCATTTAGTACTTCATGAACTATCAGTAATGTACAAGGATTAATGGTATCTCATGCATGACTTAATGCAGGAACAATACCTTAATGAATGCATCAACTAAGGTATCTCAATCATCATGACTTCTGAGTTATTAATGATGTTCATGTCTTCTTCATATAGATCTGCAATTAAAGTGTCAGACCAAAAAACTGACCAGTCACAGCAATTCCAAGTGTTGTAATCATGATTAACTAAGCATGGCTTTGTCATTACTTCATCATGTTTGTGCCCCTTCAAATAAAGTGGTGACCCGGTTGGTCGGTCATAGCAGTGCATGTAGTCTGTTGAATTCAAAGTGTTGTAATCATGATCAACTAAGCATGACTTTGTCATTACTTCATCATCTTTGTGCCCCTTCAAATAAAGTGGTGACCTGTTCCATCGTTTACACTGAAAACTAACATATGATTAATGGTGGTATGAAATAGAATGTATTAAGCATAAGCAATTTATGGGGTGGGTTGGAGAAGTTAATAGGTTTTTAAATGTTAAGAAGCCCTGAGACACAGTTTCGTGAAGAAAAAAAAACGAATGAACAGGTTAACAGAGTCTAACAGAAGGTGTCTGTTAGAAACTGGTGCCAGTCCAACTGTTCTTCAACGTCCCAGACAAACGAAGACATTCCAGTCGAATATTATCAGTTTTAATGGAGCTTAAAAGCATGTTATCACCGAAAAATAGCAACCATGAATAATTAATAAAAATAACATTTGACATAAAAATATACACTTGTTGCTTCTCATCTTTTATGCATTCTGTGTGTCTTTTCACACACACACAGACACACACACGCACGTGCACACACATACACACACACACACACACATATATGCATATTCACTTCCTGCACTTTTCAGTTAAAATAGAAGCAGAACCAAATCAAGGTCACTTTATAGAAAGAGAACGATGACAAGTGTAAGACAAAAGACACACACACACACACACACACACACACACAGATCCCTGACAGTGTAGATTTAGGAGTGGCGTCTCTACAACCACTACATTGATTTTCATGTCAGCCATTACATATCCTGCAGCGTCTGCTCCTGTCCTCTCTGAGAAATGTACCGCTCTGTCACAGCTGCTGGTGTCATGCCCAGTTTACACATCTGACACCTTTCAATTGGAAAATGATACAGACTATTTTTGATTTGTAAATATTTGCTCATGATAGTTCAGACTGTAGGTGTTTCCACCCTCCACAGAGTCAGCCCACTCTGCTGCTCTGCCCTGGAGCAGTCATTAGCCTAAGCCAGACTCCCAAAGGAGTCATTGTAAATAAGTACTGCTGTTGTCTACCATCTGGTAGGGCAGGTGACCCTGACCTCTGACCCTTTGCTGCTTGTCATCCCTGCACTCTCCCACTAGAGGCAGTGGTCTCATGAGGCACTGCAGTTAAGTTTAGTCTAGTGTAGTTTTACATCACTGATTTGTTTTTTATGTTTTAAACATTGTAGAAAAGCCATCATGCCAAGGAAGTCCAAGAGAAAGACTGAGAAGATGGAGAGAGCCACTGATGGAGAGGCTGGAGAATCCATCAGAGCAGTGGCAAAAGACAGAAATATGGACAGGTCAACCCCGCATAGAGACATAAAGAGGAAGGAGGAAGGGAAGTGAAAACAGGAGGTACAGAGGAACAGCAGAGGAAAGAGGGTCTTCACACCGGAGAGAGACCAGTTCCATAGCCTTACTCCAGAGAAATGCTGTGAACTGGCTCTGAATTACAGACAGCAACAACATTCCTGTACCACACAACTGGAGAGAGAAGGGTTTAGCAGGTAGGGTGAGCACGAGATAACATGATCCAGTAGGTCAGCTGAGGTTTGTTTTACAGGCATGAATTCTCTCATGATTTATAATGTTGAAGAAACAGGTGTCACTACAGTGCAGACACCAAATCAGGGAGTGGCGAAGGAAAGGATGATATATATATTTGTAGACTCATGCTCAGGTTTAAACTTGAAAAAGTAAATTGGTTAATTTACTCCCAGATGGCTTCACAAAAGTAAAAATTGGCTCATCTTACCCCACTCTCCACTATAAGCAACACATTATTGTTAGACCTGCATGGTGTACGTTGAGGGTATAAGATCACACGTTATGTGTCCTGGGATACGACGATACCATTTAGTCAATTCAAGTCTGACATTATTCTTGCATTACCATTTACAACATCATCAAGGACAACCATTAAGACAAGAAACAAGTGATCAAACATTTCACACAAAATTCTATCAGAATATGTTCAAACTCCTTTAATGTACATTTCATTTCGGATTAACTAAATGTAATACATATTTTTAGGATTGATTATTAAATCTGGCACACTATATCTCTAATTTGATAGTAACAATTCCTTTTAGCTGGTCAGAGACAATGTTTTGACCATCATTAATGTTATTTTGTAGGGATGGGTACCGAGCCCCGGTATTAAACGGGCCCCGGGGCTGAATTATTAAAGACCGTGGTACCGTTAAGCTCCGACGTTATCTGTCTTTTTATCGGTACTGGAGACATGTAAAAAATATGTCATGTGTATTATCGCTACACAAAGATTATATTGCAGTTTTAGTGTCGCCAACTCCGTTTCTAATACGCAAAAAGACTGCAAAATGCATCTATGATTATTTTTAGTATTTTCGATCTTTCCAATCCAGATGAGAGATCTCTCTCTCCCGCCTGCTTGGGAGGGGGCGGGGCAGTTTACACACATGCAGCTGCTACATGCAGCAACACACACACACACACACACACACACACACACACACACACACACACACACACACACACACACACACACACACACACACACACACACACACACACACATAGAGGAGATAGCCGAGAGAACACGCTCCAAGGTGTAGTTAAACTTTACCCGTCTCGATGTGGACAATCCTTGTTACCAAAAGTGCAATAAGAGTTCAGCATGTAAGGGCGGTAACACGAGCAATTTGTCGAAACATTTATCAAAAGTGCTCCACATTCAGACGGAGGAATGCACCGGGTTCGACTGTCTTTCTAGTAGCTCTGTAGCCCAGGGGCGGACTGGGACTAAAATTCAGCCCTGGTAACTGACCCAGTCCGGCCACATGAAATGTCAAATGTTAGAAATCCGCTGTTTATTATTTAAAGTTTTACGTCCGATTCGCTCCTTTTTCCCTCGCTGTACACAGCTCCAGTTTGGGCATTGGCCTGTCATCAGATTTAATTTTTAGTTGCTGCTGTAGTGGAAGTTTAGTACAATTATTTTTGATGAAACCCTCCATAATTGCACTTGCTTCAGTTGCTTGCTACTTTATAAGGGCTGTGATGACAGTTACAGTATGAACTGAAGTTGAGGCAAGGGAAGCCAGCCACCTCTGGATTGGCCTTAGCATGGCCCTGACCAATCACAGGTTGGCAGGGGCATGACGTGAGCCTCATCTGATTGGTCAATCCCTCAATTATTTCAAGGAAAGCCAATTTCGGCTGGCCTCCTCTCGCAACAGAGAGTGCAATCTACTGTTTCACCATAACATCTAGAGGGGCGCTGTTTCACTCTTTGTAAAATACTCAATGAGAATGGGGGAGAGATGGGCCGGCAGAATAATTACCGAAACTAAACAAAGTGTTTTTATTTATTTATTAAAATTATAACTACAATCCAAAAACACAGGGGAAGCCTGGCTTCCCTTGGCCTCCAGGAGAAAACGCCACTGAGTTCAAGGGATAAATCTCACCCACCTCTTGCTCTTGCCCCGCACTTGTATACGTGCCAGTTGAGGTGGTTCTTCCAGGAGCTCAACTCTGTCCCTCATGAACGCAGGAGGCTGGCTGTATATCTGAACTTGCGCCCTCATCATTCTCTTCATCATCTTGCACTTGTTCTAAGCTGCTGCTGATAGTGCTTGTAGCAACGCTGCTGCCAAAAAGGTCTGTCAATTTGCGACATTTATATGCTTCACCTGCGAGTGAATTATTTAATTTAAATAAAAATCAATGTTAGTTTTGTTCACAATTTGTTTAGTTAGTTTATCTTCTTTTTTCTCTCCAAAAGAACCGATAAGAGTACCGTTAAAAGACCGGACCGATAAGCGGTATCGATAAAAGTAGTAGTACCGTTAAAACCTTAATGATACCCATCCCTATTATTTTGTAGCCAGATCCATAGACTTTCTCAAGGGGTTTGACCTACAATATTTGAGGCCTGGTAGTAATGTTATTAAAAATGTGTAACTGTCCGTGAAAAATACATCTACAAGATGCCTGGCTCTCGCAGCCAAGAAAACCATTTCACTGACATATGATGCTGGCTATGCCAAGAAATGAATCTCTCAATTCAGAATACTTTGAGCTGCCTCTGGATATGAAGTTGTTGTAATGACTGATGTATTGCTTCCAAAAATATGACATTTAAACATGTATAAGCCTTTCAGTTGTATGCTGTTGTTTGTCTGTATGTGGAATGTCCTTTTACTATGACCTCCTGATATGATAATGACAGGAAGCACTCTCCTTACACCTTAAATATGATGAGAACAGCTGATTTCAGTAGATAGAAAGTCATTGAAAATGTAATGACAGTTAACCGTAATCACTGCTCGTGCTGGTGGATAGATGGCATTGCGACTAGTTTCCACACAGAGCTAAGGGGCGGTAGCAAGCAAACAGGAAGATAGGCGGCCATTCATTCATTAATTCATTTTGTGGCTCATATGGTGGTACTACAACTTCTGTGTCAATCACGTGACGTCATTGGGCCTACAAATACTCTTCCCATTGACTTACATTGGCAAAGAGATGTAAATCAGTGTATACATTTTTTTTTTTTGCTTAATGAACTTCACAGGACGAACACTTGAATAGCCCTTGTTTAAATCATTATGTCCTGAAGTTGTAAAATGTGCTAAAAATGATTTTCCCTCTCCATTCATTGACTTGACTGAGCTGATTATACTGTAGGCAGGGTTTATAGAATACACAAGTGCACATGTTCAATGGACCGCCGGATCATCTGAGTAATTGTGTGCTTCTGTTGTCTGTCTGGCTCTATGGATAATTTAAAGAGATGATTAAACCAGTGGTGAACCGTCAGGGCCTTCTAGGTATTCAGAGAATACCCTGGAACACTCAGATAAAACAAACAAAACATTGATTTAATTATATAAATAAAATATAAATAAAATGAATACATGAGAATAGTATCTGTGTTGTTGATCTGTAATATTACAGTGTTACGTTGATTTGTGTGTCTTTCTCGGTCCATGCACTACGCATTTCATTGGTTTTGTGTAAAAAATGCAACCAATAAGATATTTTTCTGGGTCTCTGGGTAGAATATCCTTCAACCAAGGTATTCTACATCCTCGATCGAATGCCCTGGACGTTGCACTGAATGAGAGTGTACAGGACTGTCTCAGAAAATTAGAATATTGTGATAAAGTTCTTTATTTTCTGTAATGCAATTAAAAAAACAAAAATGTCATACATTCTGGATTCATTACAAATCAACTGAAATATTGCAAGCCTTTTATTATTTTAATATTGCTGATTATGGCATACAGCTTAAGAAAACTCAAAAATCCTATCTCAAAAAATTAGAATAGTTCCTCAGACCAAGTAAAAAAAAAAGATTTATAACAGCAAAACACAATCAAACATTTGAAAATGTCCATTAATGCACTCAGTACTTGGTTGGGAATCCTTTTGCACGGATTACTGCATCAATGCGGCGTGGCATGGAGGCAATCAGCCTGTGGCATTGCTGAGGTGTTATGGATGCCCAGGATGCTTCAATAGCGGCCTTTAGCTCATTAGCATTGTTGGGTCTGGTGTCTTTCAGCTTCTTCTTCACAATACCCCACATATTCTCTATGGGGTTCAGGTCAGGGGAATTTGCAGGCCAATCGAGGACATTAATGCCATGGTCAGTACACCAGTTACTGGTGGTTTTGGCACTGTGGGCAGGTGCCAGATCATGCTGGAAAATGAATTCCTCATCTCCATAGCGCTTTTCAGCAGACGGAAGCATGTAGTGCTCTAAAATCTCTTGGTACACAGCTGCATTTACTCTGGGCTTGATGAAACACAGTGGACCAACACCAGCAGCTGACATGGCTCCCCAAACCATCGCTGACTGTGGGAACTTCACACTGGATTTCAAGCAACTTGGATTTTGCTCCTCTCCAGCCTTTCTCCAGACTCTGGCGCCTTGACTTCCAAATGAAATACAAAACTTGCTTTCGTCTGAAAAGAGGACTTTGGACCACTGTGCAACTGTCCAGTGCTTCTTTTCCTTAGCCCAAGTCAGACGCCTCTTCCGTTGTCTTGAGTTCAGAAGTGGCTTGACCATGGGAATACGGCTATTGTAGCCCATTTCCCGGACACGTCTGTGAACAGTGACTTTTGATACCTGGACTCCAGCTTCAGTCCACTGTCTTTGAAGCTCTCCCAAATTCTGGAAGCGACTCTTCTTCACAATGCTGTTAAGGCTGCGGTCATCTCTCTTGGTTGTGCAGCGTTTCCTGCCACATTTCCCCCTTCCAACAGACTTTTTGTGGATGTGCTTTGAAACTGCACTCTGTGAACAGCTTGCTCTTTGAGAAATTTCTTTTTGTGTCTTACCCTCCTGATGGAGGGTGTCAATGACGGTCCTCTGGACAGCAGTCAGATCAGCAGTCTTCCCCATACTTGTGATTTAGTTTACTGAACCAAGCTGAGTGTTTTTCAAGGCTCAGGAAACCCTTGCAGGTGTTTCGAGTTAATTAGACGATTCAAGTGATTCGTTGAACACCCTACTAGTATACTTTTTCATGATATTCTAATATTTAGAGATAGGATATTTGAGTTTTCTTAAGCTGTATGCCATAATCAGCAATATTAAAATAATAAAAGGCTTGCAATATTTCAGTTGATTTGTAATGAATCCAGAATGTATGACATTTTTGTTTTTTTAATTGCATTACAGAAAATAAAGAACTTTATCACAATATTCTAATTTTCTGAGACAGTCCTGTATGTTTAGACTGACAGTTTGATCAACCAATCATATATTGATTTGTAGCCAATGGGTGTATTTTTTCAGAGTTCCCCTCGGTTCCAGGGTATTCTAGAAGGCCCGCAAGTTCACTGGCTCGAGACAGAGGATCTAGAATCTAGATGAATGCGACGAAGCAATTCATGCCATTTTATTGTTTTTAACGTTGAAATGACAAGTGCAACAGGTGAAGATGAAGTTGTTGCGGAATTGTTGTCAGTACCCTTTTCAAGACGACAATTCAGTGAAAAGACGGACATTATAACGGCGGACGGTTGGAAAAAAAAGTTGGAACCTCCATTTAAGAAAATTAAAGAATTCGTTGGACACAGTTACAACTAATAAGACATCTAAAAAGGTATGGGATAAATGAATTCAGAAGCTTTCAACCATCAATTAAACATTTTTATGATCAGAATACCGGGAATTTACCTCACAAGACAAACTATTAAATCGTTGTTTCCATCGAATCCTGTGTACCATACTTATCTACTATACAGACCTGCTTTTTCAAAATACGACTATTGGCTAAGACCAAGTCGTTTTTATCTTTTAAAGACCTAGAAAGGGTTATTAACGCCTTTGTTACCTCGAGACTGGATTACTGCAATGCTCTGTATGTGGGAATGGACCAGGCCTCAATTAGACGCCTGCAGCGAGTGCAGAACGCAGCTGCACGTCTTCTAACTGGCCATAAAAAGCGTGACCACATCACCCCAATTCTGGCCTCATTGCACTGGCTTCCAGTTCGGTTCAGAATAGATTTTAAACTCCTTTTATTTGTTTTCAAAGCCCTAAATGGGCTGGCTCCTGCCTATATAGCTGAACTCCTCCATCGCTACATCCCAGGCAGAACCTTAAGGTCGGCTGACCAGCTGCTGCTGATAGTGCCTAAGACCTGGCTCAAAACCAGAGGGCACCGAGCATTCGCAGCAGCGGGCCCCAGGCTCTGGAACATTTTGCCCCTCCATGTGAGGTCGGCCCAGACCCTGGGGGTTTTTAAATCAACACTTAAAACTAACTTTTTCTCTCTGGCCTTCTAGGCTTCTCTTATCAAGAATAATTTTTATGCAGGACCTTTTCCCTCTCTAACCTCTCGAGGTTTTATTAGAGGGAAACGGTTGCAGAGTGGCTTAGACAGGCCGGGGAATGTTACGATTCGTAGACACAGCGTACCTCCCTATCTCTCATCAATTTCCAACTAAGGCTCCATTGGGGACCTTGTTCCCTGAGTGTGCCTCTCCACCTATGTTTCTTACTCTCTCACTTGCTACCCTTTGCCCTCAACCTATTCTAAGGGAGTGCTTGTTCTTTCGTCTGTCTGTCTGTGTATTATCTTGTTCCGATTAACCCAGCCAAAATTGTTCTTGTTTTGTGTCTATATCTACGCCGGGATCCGGAGTCGAGGCTGATCCTCTTGCTGTAGTCCTGTGTCTTGGATCCTCTATCCCGAGTTCTGGATTAAGTCGTGGACTTCGGGTCGTGGCTGAACCTGTCTCTGCGGTCCTGCCTTGGGTCTCGTCATGATGCTTCCCTGATGGCTTCCATAGGATTGTAGCTGACATCCTCGTGGATTCATCTTCTTATTACAGACAAATGCATTTCCTAACATTCGGTCTATATGCTGTAAAATGTATTATCTCTTCGATTTACACACGGCATCTATTGCATGTCTGTCTGTCCTGGGAGAGGGATCCCTCCTCTGTTGCTCTCCCTGAGGTTTCTCCCATGTTCCCTTTAAACTGTGGCTTTTCTCTGGAAGTTTTTCCTTGTACGATGTGAGGGTCGAAGGACAGAGGGGGTCGTTTTTTCTCATACTGATATTCTGAACAATCTGTGCTGTTGTATTTGCTGTAAAGTGTCTCTACTGTAGGCTATTTTTATTATATGTACAGCACTTTGGCTGGACCAAAAATCGTTTATAAATGTGCTATATAAATAAAACTTGATTTGATTTGATACCACAATGTTTTTTCAGCTTCTGATAAACCATAAGGACTAGTTCAACATGGGGTAGATGCTTTGCGTGACATATTGATATCTGTGTGTAGTAAAGAGATTGAGCTGGTTCCATCACATCCTGTAGTTCCTCCAATAATGATCATATGCTGATTTATCTATTTGTGGGGTAAACATACAAAATTATGAAGCATTTGGCAGTGTGCTTCAGAGATGAGTATTTCGAAACTGAGGAAAGGCTAGCTTAAAACCTGCAGATGTACACAAAACCTCCTCTATGATAACTAGAAGTTAGTAAGTAACTAGAGTAAGTGTCTTCATGACCATAGGTTGCCAAGATGACACAAACAATAACTGCGTCTGGTAATGAATATTTAAGTTTTAACCTGTTAAGCCCGAAGGTCCCCGCCGGTAGGTACTTTAGTTTTTTTTTCACTACACTGTGTCTCAGGGGATCTTAGTATTTAAGAACCTATTAATGTGTTATACCAGATTAACGCGAATAATCTCAGCTAACTGACGATATAAACCATTTTTACCAAAACAAAACACAAGTCTCATAAGAAGCATCTAAATGACCCCTGAGCGAAAAATGCTAACCTATTACTGCACCGATAATCACTCCTAGCTTCCTTATTACTTATCCTAGGTGCACATCCAACACATCGTTTATGATCGCAAGGAGACACAGCATCTATCGGTGCACACCTCAACACTGAAAGATACAAACTCGTCACGTTATCAACAAAAACGTACATCAAAACAAGTGGCGCTAGGTAGCCCACAACGCTAACATGGCTTACCTTCGTCTTTGTCTGGTCTAAACTGGTCTTCAATGGCATTAAAACGATAACAACGATGGTGTAGTTAATCCATAGGTTAATCCAGTGGTTCGCAAAGTGGGGGGCGCCATTTTTCACAGAAAAAAGAAAATGGCAAAAAAAAAAGATTTAAAAAAAAAAGGAATCATAAATTGAAAGATTAATGATTCGAAAATAATATGATGCAGTACTATTATGTCTGGGTCTCTGTGTTTCATTAAAGCTTGGCTCTGTGTGTGTGTGTGGAACGAGCCATTCCATGTGTGCGCGAGCGAGAGAGAGAGCGCACCGGTACCGGAGATCGTTGTTGTTAGCTTATGGTGCTAGCGAGCTACGCTAACGGATATAATAATAATAATAGATTTAATTTGTTAGCGCTTTTACAGGTGCTCAAAGACGCTTTACAGATATAGTGAAGGGAAAAGGAAGGAACAACAAATAAATATATAGTTAAAGTTAAAGTCAAATAATACAAAAACAATCACACATTAAAAGCCAGATTGAAGAGGTGAGATATTATATAAGGAGTTTTTTCAACAACAAAGTGGAGGAGAGTCCTCTCCTGTCAGACTGAGAGACTCAGTGAGCTAAAGGACTCTCTCAGTGTTATCTCAGTGGGTCTCAAACGTTTTGGTCACCATTAATGAAAACAATTATTTCCGAGGCACACGTTTATAATGATCATTATAGTTATACAAAAATAAGAGAATAAATGAAAACAGGTATGAAATACTATATGACAGTAAAACAAGAATAAAGTTTAAAAGGGTGATTTGTAAAATATCCATAAAGGCAAGGCAAGGCAAGGCAAGTTTATTTATATAGCACTTTTCAACACAAGGCAATTCAAAGTGCTTTACAAAAAATGAAAGACATTAAGAAAATGGCATTTAAAATCAGTCATTAAAAAAAAAAGCTAATAAAATAAACATTAAAAGAAGAAATACATGGATAAACATTAAAAGAAAAAACACATGGATAAAAGTTACAGTGCAGTCTAAGATATGAATAGTTCAATTAAAAGCAGCGACAAAAAGAAAAGTCTTCAGCCTGGATTTAAAAGTAGTCAGAGTTGCAGCAGACCTGCAGGTTTCTGGGAGTTTGTTCCAGATATTTGGAGCATAATAACTGAACGCTGCTTTACCATGTTTAGTTCTGACTCTGGGGACAGAAAGCTGACCAGTCCCTGAAGACCTGAGAGATCTGGATGGTTCATAATTTAGCAGTAGATCAGAAATGTATTTTGGGCCAAAACCATTCAAAGCTTTATAAACCAGCAGCAGTATTTTGAAATCTATTCTTTGACACACAGGAAGCCAGTGTAAAGACTTCAGAACAGGAGTGATGTGATCCACTTTCTTAGTGTTAGTGAGGACTCGAGCAGCAGCGTTCTGAATCAGCTGCAGCTTCCTAATAGATTTTTTAGTGAGACCTGTGAAGACACCATTGCAGTAGTCCAGTCTACTGAAGATAAAAGCATGGACAAGTTTTTCCAAATCCTGCTGCGACATTAGTCTTTTAATCCTAGATATGTTCTTTAGGTGATAGTAGGCTGATTTAGTAACTGTTTTAATGTGACTGTTGAAACTCAGGTCAGGGTCCATGACTACACCTAGATGTCTGGCTTTATCTGTTGTTTTGAACATTGCAGACTGAAGCTCAGCGCTAACTTTTATACGTTCTGCCTTGGCTCCAAAAACCATTACCTCAGTTTTATCTTTGTTTAATTGGAGAAAGTTCTGACACATCCAGTCATTGATTTGTTCAATGCACTTACTCAGTGTTTGAATTGGAGCATAGTCTCCTGGTGAAACTGTTACGTACATTTGTGTGTCATGCTATGCTAATGCTAAGCTATGGTAACTTATTTTGTTGTTTTTCATTATCTGAGCCAGTGGTAGCATGTAGATGTTAAAGAGAAGAGGCCCCAAGATGGAGCCTTGAGGAACCCCACATGTCATATTTGTCAACTCAGATGTGTATTTACCTATAGAAACAAAGTTGTTTCTGTCCTTTAAGTAGGATTCAAAACAATTTAGGACTGTTTCCGAAAGGCCCACCCAGTTTTCCAGTCGGTCGAGTAATATGTTGTGGTCAACAGTGTCAAACGCAGCACTGAGATCTAATAATACTAACACTGAAGTTCTGCCACTGTCTGTGTTTAAGTGAATGTCATTAAAGACCTTTACAAGAGCAGTCTCAGTGCTGTGGTTTGGACGAAAGCCTAACTGGAACACATCGAAACAGTTATTTAAATGAAAAAAATTACTCAACTGTTGAAAAACAACTTTTTTCAATGATTTTACCTAGAAATGGGAGGTTTGATATGGGCCTATAATTGTTCATTACCTAAGCATCTAGATGAGAGGTTTAATGACTGCAGTTTTCAGGGCCTGTGGAAAAATACCTGACTGAAGAGATGTGTTTACTATATGAAGTAGATCTGAGGCCATGCAAGGCAAAACATCTTTGAAAAATCCCGTTGGAATAATATCAAGGCAGCAGGAGGAGGATTTCAGAAGTTGAATAATGTCCTCTAGATTTTTATCATTAATCTGATGGAATTGTGTCATGGTGTTTGAATTGATGTTAAGTGGACACAGAGACAACACATTTACTGTTCCTGATGCAGAGGCACTGACTGCTTGTCTGATTTTCTGAATTTTGTCAGTGAAAAAGGAGGCAAATTCATTGCACGCCCTGGTGGATAGAAATTCAGAGGCTACTGACACTGGGGGGTTAGTTAGTCTGTCGACAGTAGCAAACAAGGCACGTGCGTTGTTTTTGTTTTTGGTAATGATGTCAGAGAAGAACGATTGTCGTGCGTTTTTCAATTCCAAATTATAAAGGCCAAGTCTCTCTTTATAGATTTCAAAGTAAACTGGAGATTTGTTTTTCGCCACCTACGTTCAGCTTTTTCGACACTCTTTTTTCTGTTTTCACGGTCATGGCCTTTATTTTCTTGCCAGACACTTTATTTTCTTGCCAGACACTTCCTTTACCTTAGTTGGAGCAATGGCATCTATAATATTTTTAATTTTTGAATTAAAATGATCTACTAGCTCATTTACTGAGATGTTAGCAGGGGCAAGTGTGGAAGAAAAATTCTGAGTAAACATTTCCCTAGTATTTTCAGTTAAATATCGCTTTGTGGTTACCTCTTTTTGAACCTTTTTGTGAACAGAAATAGAGCTCTCAAAGAAAACACAGGAATGATCAGAGAGCGCAACATCAGTCACCACAACCTTAGAGATATTCAGACCCTTTGAGATAATTAAGTCCAGAGTGTGCCCCTTATTGTGCATGGGCTCCGTCACATGCTGAGTCAGTCCATGGCTATCAAGAACACAAAACAGTTATTTTGCCCCTCTGTCCTGAGGGTTGTCAACATGGATGTTAAAATCACCAACAATGACTAAACGGTCAAAGTCAATACACACTATAGACAGCAGTTCAGTAAAATCATCAAAAAAGCTTGCACAGTATTTGGGTGGTCTATAGATATTTAGGAACAGAGCTTGAGAGGAGCATTTCAGCTGAAGGGCCACATATTCAAAAGAAGCAAAGTTCCCATAAGATGTCTTCCTGCATTTAAGAGAATCATTGAACAGAATAGCAACTCCACCCCCTTTCTTATGCATTCTTTCCTGACTCATAAAACTAAGGTTGGGAGGGGTTGATTCCATAAGAACAGCTGCACTGTTATTTTGTTCAATCCAAGTTTCTGTTAAAAACATAAAATCGAGATTGTGCTCAGTGATAAAATCATTGATTAAAAATATTTTTCCTGCCAAAGACCTGACATTTAATAAAGCTAGTTTAAGTTTGTTAAACACACTATCAGTCATGTTTTTTGTAACAAGCTGTGGCTGACATGGAATCACTGCTAAATTAGATAAACTCACACAAACGTTTGAGCGCTTCCTGTATCTAAGATGATTCACCGCTCTTAATCTATTACCTATCAACACAGATATCGGCAAAGCTATAGGCAGGCAGGGCCCTGGCATGTCCTGGAAAGAGTTGAGAGTGCCATACGCCCTTGAGCCTGGACCCAGCACACATCAGTAAGAGTTTGTTGCATTTTGTACACACACATCCTTATCAGGCTTCGGAGACTGCAGATGCTTTCCTGAAGGGAGGGGAGGTGGTTGACGTAGGCACGGTGATGGAGACGGGGGAGATGGTGCGGGGGTAGAAGAAATGCTGCCAGGGGGGGAGGTGGTTGACGTAGGCTCGGTGATGAAGACGGGGGAGATGGTGCGCGTCTCCGCGGTGATTTTGGTGGGCGTCGTTGAGGAGCGGGGGTAAAGGACATGCTGCCAGCCCTGCGTATCGCCTTAGTTTGGTTATTGAACTCCAGGAAGGAATCTGTGCCAACCCTCTGTATCGCCTTCATGTGTTCAACGATCTCCAGGAGGTGGGGGGGGGGGGGTGACGGGCAGTGGAGACTCCTCCATGTGTCTCCCATAATCAGAACATTACTCAGGCGGGTGCAGTGATAATTCTTCAGGGTTTTCTGCGCGATGTGTTGTGTCTTTCTCCTGTTTTGATTCCTCTTGTTGCTTGTCCTTGGCAGAGGGAACAGATTGATGACGCAGGCAGTTGAAAATGTTAGAGATAAACAATTTCACTCCTGACTTGTTCAGGCAAACTCCATTTGCCTTGAAAAGATGTCTGCGATCCCAGAAAAAGTTAAAATTGTCAATAAAATGGACAGAATGGTCAATACAGACAGTTGAAAGCCAGGTGTTCAGTGCAAACAATCTGCTGAATCTCTCCACTCCTCTTCTGACTGGCGGTAGAGGGCCACTGATGAACACCTCCGCATTTAGAGAGCTGACAGTTTCCAACAAACATTTAAAGTCTTATTTCAGCACTTCTGACTGTTGTTTCACAACATCATTTGTTCCAATGTGTAGTACCACATTCTTCACAGTTGGATGTTCAGCCCCAATATGCAGGATCTTCTCAGCCAAGTCAGAGACCACATCCTTGGGAAAACAGAGTACTTTGGTGTTGTTCTTATTACACAGACCTTTTACATCTCTTACAGCAGAGTCACCCACAATCAGAGTTTCAGGCCCAGTCGTTAGCTTTCCCTCTAGCCTTTTACTTTTGTTCCTTACTCTGCTGTGTGAAGAGGACAGGTTATCCAGGTCATCAGAAAGAGATCTCCGGCTCTCGGTCAGCGGAGCGTATCTGTTCTGGATTGGCACACTTGGTGGTTTAGGAGGATTGTTTGTAATTCTCCCTTTAGCAGCTCTCCACTGCTGTTTCCCAGGAACAGGGGTTGAAGAGGCGCTCTTCCTGGGTGATAACAATGCAGGCCAGCCGGTCGCATCACAGATTTCAGAGTGCTGGGCTCTGCCTGTTATCTGTCCTCCCAAATCCCATGGAAATGATTTACTCTTCGGCTTTGCACCCAGAGAGTTCCAGGGAGGACTACCACTTGTAGATTTATTACCCAGTACACAGCCCTCCTGTTCCTTGGAATCCTTGTAGCTGCTAACTAGCTGTGAGTTAGCATACCCTTCTCCATTATTTTGCAACACTGGTAAAGTGGTGTCATTCCCACGACATAGTCCATTCACTTCCACGTTAACTTCCAACCGTTGCATTTTCATTTCCAACACATCGATCTTCTGTATAAGTTTGTGGAAGTCATCTGTAGAGAACGGAGGCATTTTGCTACCAACTAGCATGCAGTAGCTTACCAGGCTTTAGCTGTTGCTAGGCCACGCTACTGTAAGACTGAGGTCGTCATAAAAATGTTGAAATATGGCTGAAACCCTCCGTCTATTTACGAAGATGAACTGTCCCAGTGATAAGTTAATGTCCAGGAGCCGCTGCTCGAAGTTTTCAGAGAATAAGAATAGGAAAATCAGCATAAAAAGTAAGCAGAGGCAGGAGCAAGCAGAAAAGCGTCTGCACTGTAAGAAAGATAAGAGCAAGAGAAAAAGTAAATCTGTTTACAGTTCTGTTTCATATGGGTGTTGAGAGATGTATCCATAGATCCCTTCATTTAGCTCTCAAAGCTCTCAAAGTGCACCAGATTGATGCTTTTAACTTCAATATTTAAAAATAAATCTTCCCGGGGGAGCTTGCCACCGGACCCCCCTATGTGAGGTCCACACACCACCTATAAAAATAGCACTTTACCCCTGCTTACACCTATATGCCTCGAGCCTTCATTGTAACTGTCACACTGTGTATTTGCGTGGGGATTGTTGCAGTAGAAAATTCTACTGTTCCGACCGGTACACTAATGGGAAACCCTAAATGTTTGAGCACCCTCTATGAAACGTCAAGCTACCCCATAGCACCCCAAAATAAATATTGGACTATTTCTGTTGGGGGGGCCTGACTTTTTTTTTCTCCAAAGGGGGGGCCTGACAGAAAAAGTTTGAGAACCACTGAGTTAATCCAATGTGACTGTGTCCCCTTTGAAATGTTCTGATAATCCATAAGCAATAAAACAGCTTTTGCTTGATATGAGAGCAGCGATATTTCTCCCCTCTGCTGCAAGCTAGCATGCGCATAGACGTATACCTTTTCTTTTCAACATGAGTGTGTGCGGGACGATTTCCCTTGGATTCTATTGACTCTAACGGTCAGAAAGAGATGTCACATGTCAAAATCGAAAAAGGGCGGCCAGAGATATGGAAAATCCACCCAAATGGCCCCAGAAGAGGTTTCTTTTGCTAAATCTGTCTAAAAAGGTCAAATATCACTTGTTTTGCATCAATCTTGATACAGGGTACTTATTATATGTCGTACTTTGGATTCCTAAAGCTTTTAGTCTACTAACCCATCATCCAAGGCTAGTTTTCACTATAAGTACAACACATTTTTTGGACGGACACTATAATTTACAGTTTTTTACCATGTTCAATCTGAATTTTCTTTAAAATAAAAAACATCTATATTGATTCTGACTTTTCTACATCCAACTCACAGGTTTATCATTACTTTGAGAAAAAAGATTATTAATTTAACCCTTTTAGAAGGGAAGATATGGTCATTTGTTCTGGGAATGTCATTTTCGAGCCTGAGACCTGAAAAACAGGCTCGGGGCCTAACAGGTTAAAGTCTGTTATAACACACAGTGTAAGAAATTAAAATCAATGTTTATATGGCGTAATTTAGACAATACAACTAAAGACATGTTTGTTTCTGTGTTTTCGGTCTGGACGGCTGCTGAAACAGCTGGAGATAATTGTTCACTGTATTAACATCAATTTAGCCTTACTAGCAGAACTTTGGGGTTTTTCAAAGTCAGACACAATTGGGACACAGACACACAGACACACACACACACATACCATGTATACATCACTTCAGGGGACATTACATTGACTTACATGCATTTCCTGGAGACTTATCCTAACCTTAACCATAACCAACACATGCCTAACCCTAATCCTTACCCTTAACCTTACCCTAACCCTAAACTTAACCAAGTCTTCACCCTAAAATTAATGATTCCCCTCATGGGGACCTCCATTTTGTCCCCATAAGGGAGGCGAGTCCCCACACGTGACCGTGTAAACAGATGTAGGTCCCCACAAGTATACTAATGCTAGGACACACACACACACGCCTTACAAATAAGTATGAAAATACACAGAAGATTGTTTTTTTCATACCTTCCATAAATATGAGAACAAAATCCATGCTGTATGCAACTACATAGAAACCTGTTTCATAACCTCTGATGTTTCTGAGAGGACTGCTGCAAACCCCAGGGCTGCAGCATCACCAGTGCAGAAAATGCTCTGTTCTCTCTGTGTGTGTGTGTGTGTGTGTGTGTGTGTGTGTGTGTGTGTGTGTGTGTGTGTGTGTGTGTGTGTGTGTGTGTGTGTGCGTGTGTTTGTACCATCAACGAAAAGTGCTGTTTAATTTTATGTGAATCATAGTTTATGAGTGAATATTCAAATTTGAATTAAAACTTCTGAGTGAACGCAGCGTCTGACATCATTACGTCATGACGTTGCGACGAATCGAGAAAGATCCATCCAACATGGCGGCTCTTGCAAGCGAAGGGATTCCACATATGGTTTAACTTGTAAGTACCAAAATAAGTCGTTAAAACTGTTTTTCTTATTATAATATTGTAAGGATATACCACCCGAAAATTATATGTGATCGTTAGACCCCATTGTTTAATTCAGAGTTACGTGCAGAGCGCCGCAGTTACCGGCTGCTTCGCGCTATTTTTTGAATTTCGGACTGCCGGTTAAGTACTGTAAGGACGTTAATGTTAGAGCAGCAGTATGTTAACTTTAGCTAGAAACTCCTATTAGCCAACGGCAGCCCTACTGTTTAAAAGTGTGTTTCTTACTGGTGCTTATTAACGCTATTATCTGGTAAATGTGATGTCATTCCTGAATATTGTTGAATTAAGCTAGTAGCTAAATAGAGCTGTTTTCCACAATTACGTTGATGCTAGTGACAGTAAGCTAATGAAAACGGCAAGCTTGTATTAAAACTCTGCACATTTATTTTTGCCGTAGGGTGAAGCTGGTGCATAGCAGTGAGACTCCTCAATATTCAAGGTAACTTATTGCTAACCCATACTGTGTTCTGTTTTTTCATTTAATTAATTTAGAACTTTTTTCCAGTAGCTTTATTTATTTAACTAGGTATTCAGAACATTAAACAGAACTGGCCTTTCTACAGTAATCCGATCATCATGCTTTGTTGAAGTTTCATGGTTGAAATGGTTCAATGGAGTGTAAGGACGTTAACGTCAGAGCAGCAGCATGTTAACTTTAGCTAGTAACTCCTATCAGTCAACGGCAGCCACACAGCCCCACAAGTGTGTTGCTGGTGCTTAATGTTATCCGCTATTATCTGGTAAATGTGATGTTATTCCTGAATTAAGCTAGTAGCTAGCTAGAGCTGTTTTCCACAATTACGTTGAGGCTTACACACAGGCATGTTTGCTAGTGACAGTAAGCTAATGAAAACTGCAAACTTGTATTAAAACTCTGCACATTTCTTTTTGTCGTAGGATGAAGCTGGTGCATAGCAGTGAGACTCAAGATTCAAGGTAACTTGAACAGAACTGGCCTTTCTACAGATCCGATCATCATGCTTTGTTGAAGTTGCATGGTTGAAATGGTTCAATGGCGTGGAAGTGCAAAGTGTGTGCTGTCTCGTCAGACACCCGGGCTCAGTTATTTAGGCACAATCGTTTGAAGCATAGCCAGTAATCAATAGTTAGCCCTTTGCCATTTGTCTATGACTCTTGCTAGTGGCGGTTTTACGGGGTGGCACGGGGTGGCAGCTGCCACCTCAGAAAAATGCCTTGCCACCCCAGTTGGCAGCTTTGTTTTGAAAGAAAAGTTGTGGCTCATCGGACATTTATGAGAGAAAATCTCTAATGTCCGAGTGCAAGTGAATGCAGCACAAGACGGGAGCCTTGTAACTCCTCCCCCCCTGGCGCGAGCTTGGATATATGATTGGCAGCGATTTCCTTTGAACGGGGGACCGCGCAAAACGAGAAGCATTTCGGATCCAAGTAGACGGAAGGAATGAGGTATTTGCGGTCAGGGTATGGCTGGGGTAGGCTACAGCCACACCAAGAAATGGCCCACCTTAGCCCCACCATGAACAATGATGTTAAAGTAAGCAAAATAAAGTCCGCTAACTAGCTCGGAGTAAATTGCTCTGACAGCAATTAGTATGATTTATTTCAGTAGCCACTTGTCTGGAAATACCGAAGACTAGAAACAGTTTTGAAAACTTTTGTCACGTAGTGATCGTCTTCTCAATAGAACATCTTTGATAATGTCTTCTGACCAATCAGAATCACGATAACGGCGAGGAAGTCCCGACGGAGAATACTTTTGCTGTAGTACATCTCTATATACATCGATACAATATTACGTGTTGATGCTCTGCTCACGGATGAGTCAATGAGAATAATAAACTGTTAAGATGATGACCTTACGTGTGTATAATATGTTTCTTCTTTGTGAGGTTCTGCCCCCAAAAAACAGTTTCAAGTCCTGAGAAAGTCAAATAAGACGGTGTGTAAAACTACACTGCCCAGCCAAAAGAAAGTAGCCACTTTGATTTAAAGGGCACCTATCATGCAAAATGCACCTTTGTACGTCTTTTATACATGATTATGTGTCCCCGGTGTTCCAGGGAACTCGCCAAGTGTCAGAAAACACAACCCTCTCTATTTTCCTCCTTCGCCAAATCTCTAAAAAAGGGGCTGCAACGGATCTGAAAAAAATGGATCCACATTCCGACACTTTTCTACGTCACAAAGACGTACTCCGCTTATTGGTCAACTCTCCACCTATCAGGGGAATGAGCCACGGCCGTGCATTGCCAAACCTCTCATTCGCATACAGGCTATCAGCAGGCTACCGCAGTCACATCTGTGTTTCTGCCTGCTATTGCCAGGATGTCTAAGCCAGTTAAACCACGGACATGTTTATGAACTTCTCTCAAGTCCAACACGGATATGCCTCCAAACTAATGCTACACCCGGGATCAATACCAACCATCCGGGACCAGGCCAGTGAGGACACATCCAACTCTGAAGCTGTAAGTTTTTATTTAGCGGTGTTTTTCCTGATAAAGCTATCTCTTGCTTGTAGCATGTAGCTTAGCCGTATCAATGTCGCCTCAACCCCAACTAGTAATCGGTTAGGTGTTTATATGTTCTTGTAACAATTTATTTTGTACGCTCCGCAGTCTTTGCTTTGTCTTTTATTTTAATTATCAGGCATTTGCGAACATGTTCAGACTGCCGTAATGGCGATCTGTGTGAAGGCTGTAAAGCCACGCCTGGCCTAGCCGATAACACAAGTATTTATTCTCCTATGTATTAGTATTTTGTATCCTCTAAAAAATCATATTGAGTAAGTTATAATAACAAACGTAATCTTCTGGAGGTAAGTGCCGTTTTTTCCAGCGTTATGTAAAAGCTTTTGTGATTGTAGTCTGTAAGAACATCATATATCATCGATCTGTAAGCTAAGCTAACCTACGCTAAGCTAACTCACGCTACGCTACGCTAAGCTAAGCTAATGAGACATGCCGTTTATTGCAGCGTTATATGTAAAAGCTTTTGCATGTTTACTTGTGTGCGCACATGAATATAAATGGGGGTGTGTTAGGATACAACACTGTATGTATGTATGCGAGGGGACACACACCACGAGTAAAACGGAGCTAAAGCCCTGGTATGTTGTTGACGACATGCATTTACTAATCTCAACCACTTTTTTTGTTGTGCTTTTTTTAACATTGCACAGGCTACGTGGCCAACTTGATGGACCTCATCTTCGACCAAGTCTTTGTGGACCCTGCACCATTATGAGCAACCTGACAGGGAGGAGGTCATCGCCGGGTATGCTACACGGTTCAGTTTGGCTGCTGTCTGAACCTAACATAGACATTTCACGGATCAGAGGACAACGCACCACTCTGATCCTCTCTCCATGGGTTCAAATAACCGTTGATTTTGACAATAAAGTTCCGAGTTGATATCAAATGTGTCGTGATTATTCATGTTTGGATGGGTAAAGAATATTCTGATTTCAAAAGCATAAGGTTGTGTGTGGACTTTTTTTGTCATACACATGGGTGCGTTATGCCATTGCTGTGTAGTATATAATAGTACAATGACAGAATGAAAGATTGCATAAAGCCATATACACCAGTATTTATTTCCATGAACAATATTAGCATTCGTTTTACAATTTCAGTCAAAACAAACCACTCAGTGCTCTATTTGCCTCAACTGTAGTCCAACTGTGTTCAGCTCTGTAAATATTCAATGCATTCTGCAGGGAAAACACATTTAGGCACACAATCCAGGATGATCCACCGTACAGGTTAGAGTCCTCATGTTCCTGCATCCGTCTTTACACCTAGTGTGATAAACATATATTGAATGACATGTGAAAAATGTATTCTATAAACAGACAACTTAGTGAAGCTAATGTTACGTATGGTATCTCCATGCAGCACATGCTCCGGTTCAGAAGGCATCGTGGCGCAAGTTGCACATGTACCCCTTTAGAAAGAAGTCAATAACTGAGCTTTTAAAACACATGAAACACACATTGCTGACAACTGAGATGTTTGCACCTCCACCAAAACCTCCGCTGCTTCAGTTTCTGGATCAAATTGATAATATGCTTGAACACATGCATTGCTCTGAGATGACATGTGTATTCCACACTCGTAAACACAGCAAGCATGGTAACGTGACTCTCCGGCTCTTCTGCAGGGGGCGTGGTCAGCTGCTGCTCAGAATTTTCATAGGCAGGTTTGGAATAAAGCGAAAATGAGCGAAACGAGGCATGGCTAAAAAATGATCTGTTTGGTATTTTGGAAAATAAAATGTATAAATATACCTTATATAGGTATGGTCATACACTATATCATTTAAATATAGCATGATAGGTCACCTTTAACTAGGCCAGTAGGTAAGGACTTTCCACTGGATAATAATACCCCCTGCATTGTAGCACCAACAACAATAATAATAATAATAGCAATAATAATTGGGAGGGGGTGCGCGGCTGTTCTTATGTTCTCTGAGGGGAGGCTCACCTTCCCACACTTTGAAAACCCCTGCTCTAGATGATAGGAAAGGAGCTTTGAAACTTCATTTATATCCTCCTTTATCTTAGGAAACACTGGACCTTCTTTTACAAAAGGAAAGAAGAAAATGCTGTCCCACAATGCCTTGCTGCCGCAACATTTACCATGACACAACATTCAGCCGATCACGGAGACAACCGTTTGTGACCGGGAAATGCTTATAAAGCATTTTTACAACTTACAACAGGGGTAGACATTAAGGGTAAAAAGCCACTGGCCCTCCGGGCCGGTGGAATGGTATTGTCACTGGCCCCACCATTGTAACCACTGGCCCGGAGCATTCGTCCAAAAAAAAAAATATCGACAAATAATGAAGAAAATTAACACATTTGTTGCAATAGTAATTTATACATTACTACTTGTACTACAACATTTGAACAATCAGTTCTTCCTCATTTGTTCATATTTGGTTTATTAAAATAATGATATTGTGGTCATTGTTAAAAAATGTCTGCTATTATTATGAGTATTATTATTTGTATAATGCACTTTCTGCCTTCCTGTCATTAGGAGTTAGAGATGTGACGGCTATAGATTAGATCCTTCATTATCCTAAACTGCTGGGACCTCTAGCCAATACCTTCATATTGTCTACTCTTCACTTCCTGTCAGCATAGGTCGGCATTGATGTACAGAGCCGACAGAAGACCTTGTTTATATTGGCATCGTATTGAGAGGTGCAGCCAGTGACGTGTCCTAAAACCAGGAAGTAAGCTGCTGGTTCCCTCCACAAGGGTTTTGGAAAATAGCTGGAAATAAGGTCTGTGGAAAACAAACAAACCTGCACGTTTTGTTCAGCCGGATAATCTCCACATGTCTACCCTACTTTTATAATGTTCGAATCATAAATGTAATGATAGATTATAAAAGGGTTTTAGGACGCGGCACTGCACCACTAGAAGCCAACTCCATCGATCAAGCTGAAACTTCCTCTCCCTCTTCTTCTCATACTCCCTGTCACTCTCCTTCAACTCCTCCGGTGACTTTCTTTTATTTGAAAATTGTTTTTTGCTCGGCGCTTGGCCGGTTACCGCCGGTATTAAAAACATTTTGGCGAATGGTTAGGTGGCGCGATAGTCTGTCGTGAAGGAGCGCGCTCACGGGAGCCTGCTCGCGCTGCGCTCCGCAGCAAACAGCTGTTTGCTTTTCACCCAACAACGACAACCGACTCACGGAACTCTTTGTTGTAGCGTTAATAAACGAAACAATTTAACAAAATTGCTTGTCAAAATACCAATACCACAGGAAACATTTTTTTTTAAACAATATTTTTAGTGGCCCGAGCGGGCAAGTGGAAAGTACGTTATGCTGGCCCGGGGTGTATAAATAGTGGTCCCGGGCCAGCGGGCCAATTATAATGTCGAGCCCTGTACAAGTGCTTTGTTTTGAACGTCCAAAACTGTAATAATCAAAAGGAGAAATATGAACAACAACAAAGGGAAATTCACAGGTGTATGCAAGAATGTTTCACATGCGTATATGAAAGACACATTTGTATACAAGGGTGTGTTTTATACATGAATGTGAATGGTGAGTCTGAATAAAGCCCCTAGGGGCCCCTAGGGGCCCCTCATAATGTGTAATCCCATTTCCTAGTTAATAGTCAGGTGTAAATGAAAAGCAGACATGGCAGCTGGCCAATTTTGTTTTTAACATGATTCTGTCCATGTTCCCCCAATCACTGCACTCTAATGTGTTTGTAGTTGAAATATAAAAGTTATGTTGTGGCTCAATATGAGTGCAAGAAGACAACATGTGTAAACCTCTGACGACATGTCTGTGGATTCATTTAAACAAGAGACTTTGAGTGTGGTTTGGAAGAAGTGGAATGACTGCAGGAGCCATATACAAGGTTTCTGTTTATTATTATGGGGTATTTTTCACTTATTATTAGTGGAGGGCTTGCACAGGAGCTTAGGGTGGAGTTAGTGGAAGTTTAACCTGACTGCATGAACCTGCTCTCTGGTTTGTGTGGACAGAGAGAGAGGGTTGGTCAGGAAGAGATTTGTTCTGTTATCGCAACTTTTAATCACAGTTTTACCGCACATTCCATTACAATTTCCACCGCATTATCCATCAAAATCTGACTTCCCGTCTGGCTGCCTGTGTAAAATTGGTAAAAAAAGAACTCAAGGAGTAGAGCCGATTTTTTGGAGCGAATCAAAGTGTTCTCCCCAGCCCCTCGCGGCTCCTTTTGGGGTCTACAGCCGCAATAACAACAATTGGTTTTATCCAAGCGGCAAACTCTGGGGAAGAGCCGGGAGGCCAATAAGGAAGTGCCTCAAACTGCAGTTCATCTAGTGGCCAGTAGGAGCAGTCTGCAGAAGGGAGCAATTTCCATAGACCCCCATGTTAAAATGCCCAACTTTACAGCAGAAATAAACATGTTTTCATCGTGGTTCAAAAAACCATATTCTCTGTATAGTTAGATCTCCCCTTCATGAATATGAATTGGGGGTGAATTTGTTCTCAACTCATCTGTTTCATTAATATTCAGTCTTAAAGTTATGCATAAATTAGGGCGTGGTCACATTGAGTGACGGCTCTGTCAAGTGACTGCTGCTGCTAGCTTCTTGTCTCTCTGCTAGCTGCTCTGTGAAGCTACAGGGACTCTGTCTGGTCAGTTCAACCAGGGAACACAACTTGAACTTGACTCTGCCGTGGTTGTTAGTTCTTCATGCTTATATTGAACTATGAATGCATGAATGTGTTTTTGCGGTAAGTGAAATTTGAATACTTTATTTATGTGCTTATGATTTTAATCAGCTACGTAATGAATGTTAAGGCTTGGGTTAGCGTGTAAGCGAGTGGTAGCTAGCTACATCTGTGCTAACGAGGCTAATCATAGCCTCCAAGTTAAAACGAAATAGAGAAGTGTTAAGCGTTAGTGGGATAATACTGTAGAACAAACGGCTTCTGTTTGAGGTTGGTAAAATAAGGTCATCCTTGTAACTAGGGATGCTCCGATCGCCAATTTTGAGGCCGATCGCCGGAATCAGTATCGGCCGATACCGATCGCCGATCTGATCGAGCGGGCGGGGCCTATGGGGATCTTCCATTTAAAGTGATGTTTAAAACTCAGTTAATGGGGCTCATTCACTGGCGCTTCCATAAACAACAACCAACATAATTATTACACTCAAAGCAACTTTAACTGACCTTCAAGCAGGCCGCTGTGTCTGTAAATGCTTTGGCTAAATTTGGTGTATGACTGTGTTGTGATTGTGTGTTTTTTAATTGTTTGTAACTGTAAAACTGTCTGAAACTGTGCTGTTACCATTCTTGGGCCAGGACTCTCTTGAAAAAGAGATATTTAATGTCAATGAGACCTATCCTGGTTAAATAAAGGTAAAATAAAATAAATAAATAAAATTCAAATGATGTACCAGGGGTAGACATTAAGGGTAAAAAGCCACTGGCCCTCCGGGCCGGTGGAATTGTATTGTCACTGGCCCCACCATTGTAACCACTGGCCCGGAGCATTCGTCCAAAAAAAAAAAATCGACTAATAATGAAGAAAATTAACACATTTGTTGCTATAGTAATTTATGCACTAACTACATTACTACTTGTACTACAACATTTGAACAATCAGTTCTTCCTCATTTTCCTCAATTGTTCATATTTGGTTTATTAAAATAATGATATTGTGGTCATTGTTAAAAAATGTCTGCTATTATGAGTATTATTATTTTCTGCCTTCCTGTCGTTAGGAGTTAGAAATGTAATGGCTATAGATTAGATTAGATCCTTCATTATCCTAAACTGCTGGGACATTTCCCTATAGCCAATACCTTTATATTGTCTACTCTTCACTTACTTGTCAGCATAGGTCGGCATTGATGTACAGAGCCGACAGAAGACCTTGTTTATATTGGCATCATCATGAGAGGTGCATTGACGGGTCCTAAGACCAGGATTTGGTTCCCTCGACAAAAAGTAATGGGATTTCTCTACAGGGTTTTGGAAAATAGCTGGAAATAAGGTCTGTGGAAAACAAACCTGTTTGATAAATGCACGTTTTGTTCTGCCGGATCATCTCCACATGTCTACCCTACTTTTATAATTTTGGAATCATAAATCTAATCGATATATTATAAAAGGGTTTTAGGACGCATCACTGCACCACTAGAAGCCAACTCCATCGATCAAGCTGAAACTTTCTCTCCCTCTTCTTCTCATGCTCCCTGTCACTCTCCTTTAACTCCTCCGGTGACTTTCTTTTATTTGAAGATAGTTTTTTGCACGGCGCTTGGCCGGTTACCGCTGGTATAAAAAACATTTTGGCGAATGGTTAGGTGGCGCGATAGTCTGTAGTGAAGGAGCGCGCTCACGGGAGCCTGCTCGCGCTGCGATCCGCAGCAAACAGCTGTTTGCTTTTCACCCAACAACGACAACCGACTCACGAAACGCTGTGTTGTAGCGTTGATAAACGAAACAATTTAACAACATTGCTTGTCAAAATACCAATACCACAGGAAACATTTTTTTTTAAACAATACTTGTAGTGGCCCGAGCGGGCAAGTGGAAAGTACGTTATGCTGGCCCGGGGTGTCTAAATAGTGCTTCCGGGCCAGCGGGCCAATTATAATGTCGAGCCCTGTGTACATTATTCAAGTTTACATTCACTTTGGAGAATAACACGGGGGAAGAGTAGGTGAGGAGGGTCTCTCTAGCTGAGGCGGAGAGAGCAGAGAGAGAGAGAGAGAGAGAGAGAGGAGAGAGAGAGAGAGAGAGAGAGAGAGAGAAGAGAGGAGAAGAGAGGAGAGAGAGAGAGAGAGCGAGAGTAGCGAGAGAGAGAGAGAAGAGAGAGAGAGCTGAGAGCTAGATCGGAAGAGGAGAGAGAGAGAGAGAGAGTTCGAGAGCGATAGCGAGCCGCGAAGAGAGAGAGAGCGAGCGAGCGATCGCTGATATCTGCTCGCTCTGATCTCGCTCTCCCTCTCTCTCTCTCCTCTCTCTCTCTCTCTCTCTCTCTCTCTCTCTCTCATCTCTCTCTCTCTCTCTCTCTCTCTCTCTCTCTCTCTCTCTCTCTCTCTCTCTCTATTCAATTCAAAAGCTTTATTAGCATGACCATATTTACATACAGTATTGCCAAAGCTATGTATAGTTGTAACATCTATACAAAAATACATACAAATAAACAAATGAACAGTTATAAACAAACTGCAAAGCACATGTTTTTTTTTACAAGGAATACAGATTCATTTCATTCATATAATACATGAGTACAAAATAGAATATGACATAAGATGTGAGACCTGGTGTATCTGCTCATTCCGGTTCCCTCAGACTGTGGCAGGCAGAGACAAACTGTCCTGCCACAATGCAGCTCTCTTTATATTCCCCCAGAAGTATTTTTTGTTTTTCATTTTCATTTTTAAATAATTGAGGATGCTTATGTTTGAGTTTTGGGAAGAATTGTTTCTCTCTCTCTCCCCCCCCTCTCTCCCTCTCCTGACAGCCTGTCAGTATCTCATGCAGCTCACTGATCCAGTAATGAGTGACCCGACAGTGAAGAATAAATATATTTATAACTAGTTTAGCTTGTTCCAGAGGGAGATAAAATAGCTAAGTGTATTAGGTCTAAGTCTTAGTGTGTGTTTTGCTCCGCTCACCGGTCCGGCGGGCGGAGCTGCAGGATTTCTGCTTCACACACGTTGCATTCCGCTATTTTACGTATTTTTCGGACACCTTCAAAAACTGCCAGACTGGTGAAGCCATTTTGGTGAGCTTGTTTTGACGCGCACAGAGAAAAGTGTCATGAATTTTACGTCATGCGATCGGCATTTGTAGAGAGCACCGATCGATCGGCAGAGAGTGAATATCGGCCGATATCGATCGGCGGCCGATCGATCGGAGCATCCCTACTTGTAACTTAGAGAGATATTTTATTATTTAGGTAACTGTATGCATCGCTAAGGTTAATTTAAATTGGATATATTCAAGTATGTAGACAAGCTAATGTCGAAGTAGTGTATGTGAAATCAACCTCACAATAAGATGTGTGTATATTACAATTATTAATGTCATATTTCAAGATGATTACTTAGATATTACAATATGGTAGGTTGAGCTGGAGTTCATTATTGAGCTTACACGTTAACGTCACAGTCATCTGAAGAACGAACCCAAACCTTGTTGTTTTTATTTGCATTACCAAATTGGTATCAAATAAACAGTAAGCATTGGTAATAGCAATACTTACTATTTATTTGATTTTCATTACACTTGTGAAACCGACTAATTGTGGCTGTAGAATGTGAACATGTAACTTAATGCCTGCATTTAAGGACGATGAATAGCCTAGTCAATGCTTTAGGGATGATTTGTTAAAAATATTAGATTAGATGTGCTTCAGTTAAAATTAAGCTTATTCATTGCATTTAATTTGTTCTTCCAAAGTTACAGTAAAATAAAAAGGACCCTGACTCGGACAATACACAATCCAACATGTTCAACAGAAGAGAATCAGTTATATTGTTTGTACACATGGTATATATATATATATATATATATCTGTTTGTTTAAGGTGTCCAGGTGATGCAGACAGGACCCTGGACCAGAGAGTGAGAGGCAGAACTGGACTCCTCACAGCAGTGAACTTCAGCACAGGTACAAAGATTCTTTTTTTCATACTGTACAAAGAATCAAGAAAGATATTTGTTTAAATAAATTAAGTATTGACTTTAATACACTGATATACATTCTATTAAACAATACTAAATACTAGATCACCTACACACAATGGCGGTTCTACAGGGTGGCACCGGGTGGCAGCTGCCACCTCAGAAAAATGCCTTGCCACCCCAGCTGCCACCCCAATTGGCAGCTTTGTTTTGAAAAAAAAGTTGTGGCTCATCGGACATTTATGAGAGAAAATCTCTAATGTCCGAGTGCAAGTGAATGCAGCACAAGAAGCGAGCCTTGTAACCCCTCCCCCGGCCCTGGAACGAGCGTGGAAATATGATTGGAGGCGATTTCATTTGAACGGGGGACAGCGTAAAACGAGAAGCATTTCGGATCCACGTAGACGGAAGGAATGAGGTATTTGCGGTCAGGGTATGGCTGGGGTAGGCTACAGCCATACCAAGAAATGGCTTAGCCCCACCATGGAAAATGATGTTAAGGTAAGCAAAATAAAGTCCGCCAACTCGAGGAGTAAATTGCACAGACAGCAGTTAGTAAGATTGATTTCAGTAGCCACTTGTCTGGAAATACAGAAGACTAGAAACGGTTTGGAAAACTTTTGTCACGTAGTGAACGTCTTCTCAATAGAACATCTTTGATAATGTCTTCTGGCCAATCAGAATCACGATAACGGCGTGGTTGTTGTTGCAGGAAGTCCCGATACATCGATACAACATTACGTGTCGATAGAAATCAACACGTAATGACATAAGACCCCACGGTTTGATGATTGTGTATTTTATGTTAGTATTTCAAAAAAATCTCCTGGGGGACAATCCTCCCAGACCGCCCTGCAGGGGATGGGCTTTCAGCAGGTCAACTCTTTCACCTGTGGGTAAATTGCAGGATTGGCTCCAGGTCACCCTTTTTATTTACTACAAGACAAATGTGCCTTTTTATTTCATACAGTTCAATTTGGATTGAGACGGGGAAATAATCTAAACCTCACGCGTGGCGTTTCACTTTCAAGGGGAGCGTGTATGTAATTTTGCGTTAACGCAAAAAAAAATTAACGCCACTAATTATTTTAACGCGATTAACGCATGTGTATTTTTTGTCCTCGGCCGCCCCGTAGTTTCAGAGCATCGAGTTTAAAATACCATCTACAAGCTGATGCTGACAGCCCCGGTCCTGCCGCCTGCTTGGACCACACTTCCACGCTCACCGGCAGGCACCGACTGGCTATCGGGAGGGCCGGGAGGGTGTGTGTATGTGTGGCCCGAGCGAGCGAGAGAGAGACCTTACGTGCATTGTTGTTGTTAGCATCTGGTGCTAGCTAGCTGCGCTAACGGATATAAGGAGCTGTTTAAATGAAAACAGAGGAGCGACATTTCGCTACAACTGCGCCGAGCAGGAAGCCAGACAGCGGGACATTGTACGAAAAGTCAGCACACTCAGCTCGGATACAGCCTGGACGCTGCAACATGATTGCAGCGTCCAGGCAGCTCCCGTTCGAGCATATGCCTTGAGTTGCACATAGCTCCAACACACACACACACACACACACACACACACACACACACTTGTATTATTGTATTATTGAATGAGAGAGGTTCCAGGTTGAATTGAGGCGAATATTTGTAATGTTCAGAGGTTGTTGTGTTTAATATTCATGAGGATATTTGTCATTGTTCAAATGATAATAACCATTAGCATAAAGCATATTTGTCCACTCATATGTTGATAAGAGTATTCAAAACTTGAAAAATATTCCTCTAAGGTACATTTAGAACAGATAAAAAATGTGCGATTAATTTGCGATTAATCGCGATTAACTATGGACAATCATGCGATTAATCGCGATTAAATATTTTAATCGACTGACAGCCCTAATGTAATTACATTGCAAATACTGACTTGAGCCCCACCACTGTATGGGTTAGCCCTACCATAGATTACCCAACACAAATACTCTGGCGTCGCCACTGTTTGCGGTCTACAATGACAGAGAAGAGCCTGTCAAGTTTGGCTGTACTCAGCATTGAATCAAAACGCACCATAGGTTTAAATCTTAATAAGTTTGTGAGGCGTTTTGCTGAACAAGATGGTAAACGCCACATTCAGCTGTTATAGGCAACTTGATGCTCTGCTCACGGATGAGTCGATGAGAATAATAAACTGTTAAGATGATGACCTTACGTGTGTAAATATATTTTTTTCTTTTCTTTGTGGGGTTCTGCCTCCAAAGTCCTGAGAGAGTCAAATAAGACGGTGTGTAAAACTACACTGCCCAGCCAAAAGAAAGTAACCACTTTGATTTAACTAGGCCAGTAGGTAAGGACTTTCCACTGGATAATAACTGCAGCGATGTTTATGTTTTAGCTGAATACACGTTTTTTAACCCTAATTGATGCAGTTAGTCACTTCTTTAATGTTTGTTCTTTCTGATGTAAAGTCCAGGTTGTAACTGTTTGCAATGAAGTTGTGGGGCGCTGAACTGTTCTTTTGATTCTTTTGATATATGATAGTAATTACTTGTCTTTCAAATTTGAAGGAGGGTGAGCAAGCATCTTGAGGAACATTCATCATTAACTACTCCAAAAAATATAGTTCATCTAATAATAACACTGAATATGTGAATCATAACAGTGATTGACAGCTAATAGGAATAATATGATTGTTAATATTATCATATTCATACAGACACACATCGAGGAGACAGTTAATTAATGTACTTATTGCAGCAGTCTGCATTGATTGGTTCCCCTGCTGGTCTAAGAGTGAGACAAACTCATTCAGTTATTGTTCAGTTAAAATTCATTACATTATGTCTGCCATCTTATATATTTATATTTAAGGCTTTACTGATGTGCCACAATAATGTCACCTAATTGTATTGAGTTAAAATATCAATATTGTGGCTTTCCAAGTTAACATTGATTGATATGACTGCGATTGAATCAGCATATACTTCTGCCAGGGGATGCCACCCCTCAAATTCTCCTGCCACCCTCTTGCCACCCCATGAATATTTTTCTAGATCCGCCCCTGCCTACAAATCAGTTAAGTTGAGGGTTTTTTCCATGCAAAAAGTTACATTTTAGATATTTAGCAATATGACTTTGTCAGCTTTCTAATGTAATGTATTGAAGGCAAATATATTTAACACAGTGAGAACTGCTGCTATTTATCTCTCAATATTGTCTGTAAAAAACGTGGTAAAAGTTATTCTTTCAGTGAGACAACAGAGCAAGCTTCTACAGTTGCACTACGTTTTGATAACAGTTAAATATTATTTTCATAATAACATATATTTCAATATTGATGAACTTCATTCTGTTCATTCATAATCTGATTGTCTTTGTAAAAAAACATTACAATTACAAAACAATTATATCTACAGCCCCTAAACACACAAACACACCGCTTTCATAAATAACACACTTGTTCTGCAATAATATGTTTTATGTTTCCTGTCATTTTTGTTAGGAAAGGACATGCCTGAAAGACAGGACATGTTCTCCTTCTCTGAGGGTCAAGAAGAACATCCAAGAGGAACATTAAAAGCTGATGCTGAGATTTTAAGACCAGTACAGGACATTCACTAAGAAACTACTTTTATTGTGAAAACAAAGATCTGCACACCGAATATTTTTGTAGTCTATCAGGACCAGAGGTCGCGTTAACCGAATATTTTCCGTCTATGACGGATTTTTTTTTAACAATGACGGACAAATCTGAAAGCAGTCCGTCATTTTGACAGATTAGAACAAACTCGGAACAGTTTCCCCTCAGCGAGGCTCCGGTGTTATGCCGTGTTATGCATGCCCTCCAAAAAGGAAATTATACCGTTTCCAAACCTAACTGTGCCGTACAAATCATTGAAATGTCTGTGAGTTTTGGCTTTACGCTGTGTACGCTCCCGCGAGGTGCAGCAGCCATGCATAACACGGCGCATGTGAACTGTCCCCCCCTCGCGTTATTAACGCGTTAACTTGACAGCCCTAAATTACATACACGCTCCCCTTGAAAGTGAAACGCCACGCATGAGGTTTAGATTATTTCCCTGTCTCAATCAAATTGAACTGTATGAAATAAAAAGGCACATTTGTGGAAAATAGGCACTCGTGAGGTGGGCAGAGTCCCCTGTCAACTCCCGTTACATTCCTCCATGGTGTCATTTGAGCGAAAAACTTTGACAAGAACCAGGCTGGGGGGGGGGTCAAAAGGTCTGCACCGGAACTGTCCTGAGAGTGGAGGTCTGCACCGGAACTGTCCTGATAGTGGAGGTCTGCACCGGAACTGTCCTGATAGTGGAGGTCTGCACCGGAACTGTCCTGAGACTGGAGGTCTGCACCGGAACTGTCCTGAGAGTGGAGGTCTGCACCGGAACTGTCCTGTGAGTGGAGGTCTGCACCGGAACTGTCCTGATAGTGGAGGTCTGCACCGGAACTGTCATGTGAGTGGAGGTTTGCACCGGAACTGTCCTGATAGTGGAGGTCTGCACCGGAACTGTCCTGAGAGTGGAGGTCTGCACCGGAACTGTCCTGATAGTGGAGGTCTGCACCGGAACTGTCCTGAGAGTGGAGGTCTGCACCGGAACTGTCCTGATAGTGGAGGTCTGCACCGGAACTGTCCTGAGACTGGAGGTCTGCACCGGAACTGTCCTGAGAGTGGAGGTCTGCACCGGAACTGTCCTGAGAGTGGAGGTCTGCACCGGAACTGTCCTGAGAGTGGAGGTCTGCACCGGAACTGTCCTGATAGTGGAGGTCTGCACCGGAACTGTCCTGATAGTGGAGGTCTGCACCGGAACTGTCCTGAGACTGGAGGTCTGCACCGGAACTGTCCTGAGAGTGGAGGTCTGCACCGGAACTGTCCTGAGAGTGGAGGTCTGCACCGGAACTGTCCTGATAGTGGAGGTCTGCACCGGAACTGTCCTGATAGTGGAGGTCTGCACCGGAACTGTCCTGAGAGTGGAGGTCTGCACCGGAACTGTCCTGATAGTGGAGGTCTGCACCGGAACTGTCCTGAGAGTGGAGGTCTGCACCGGAACTGTCCTGATAGTGGAGGTCTGCACCGGAACTGTCCTGATAGTGGAGGTCTGCACCGGAACTGTCCTGAGAGTGGAGGTCTGCACCGGAACTGTCCTGATAGTGGAGGTCTGCACCGGAACTGTCCTGAGAGTGGAGGTCTGCACCGGAACTGTCCTGATAGTGGAGGTCTGCACCGGAACTGTCCTGAGACTGGAGGTCTGCACCGGAACTGTCCTGAGAGTGGAGGTCTGCACCGGAACTGTCCTGAGACTGGAGGTCTGCAGGCAGGCTCCCATGACTTTTTCTGATAAATGCATAAAATTATGCAATATATGTTAAATACATGGTTTATACCTGTAATTACTGGGGTCCCATTTCTTCTGATTACCTCAATGGGCGTGCACATTTTCTGCGCGCAAACCTACCTCTTTTGGATTTGGAAAGGTAGGCATGTATGTAGTGTTGGTGATCTCTAGTGTTGTCATTCTTCTTTGAACAGCAAGACCGCTAACACCCTAGTTCAACAATCACACTCCCTGTAATTGACATAATTAATAGATAGTTTAGCTTCTCAATCTCACCATCATTTGCTGTGGCCCACTGATGTTAACGATCGTAACTGAAAGGCTGCCTGTCAAACATTCAGCCACGTGACTTGCAAACTCTCGCGAGAGTTTTACACAAGACAGATCCTTTCTAGCCATAACCCTACTTCAGCTCCTGACAGTCTAAGGATTCATGCCCTCTCATGGCAAAACACTTTTTTTTTTATTTATTTTGAATCCGGACATGTTGCACTCTTCATTCTGTCTGAATATAAACACCTATATTCTAATAAAGGAGCTCATAAAATAACGATAACGCTGATGTTAATTACTACTAGATTTGCAACTAACACATTTCATTTTCATTGTTGTATATTTAGTCAGGGCTCGACATTATAATTGGCCCGCTGGCCCGGAAGCACTATTTAGACACCCCGGGCCAGCATAACGTACTTTCCACTTGCCCGCTCGGGCCACTAAAAATATTGTTTAAAAAAAAATGTTTCCTGTGGTATTGGTATTTTGACTAGCAATTTAGTTAAATTGTTTCGTTTATTAACGCTACAACATAGCGTTTCGTGAGTCGCTTGTCGTTGTTGGGTGAAAAGCAAACGGCTGTTTGCTGCGGAGCGCAGTGCGAGCAGGCTCGCGCTCCTTCACTACAGACTATCGCGCCACCTAACCATTCGCCAAAATGTTTTTAATACCAGCGGTAACCGGCCAAGCGCCGGGCAAAAAACTATTTTCAAATAAAAGAAAGTCACCGGAGGAGTTAAAGGAGAGTGACATGAGAAGAAGAGGGAGAGAAAGTTTCAGCTTGACCGATGGAGTTGGCTTCTAGTGGTGCAGTGACGCGTCTTAAAACCCTTTTATAATCTATCGATTAGATTTATGATTCGAAAATTATAAAAGTAGGGTAGACATGTGGAGATTATCCGGCTGAACAAAACGTGCATTTATCAAACAGGTTTGTTTTCCACAGACCTTATTTCCAGCTATTTTCCAAAACCCTTGTGGAGGGAACCAGCAGCTTACTTCCTGGTTTTAGGACGCGTCACTGGCTGCACCTCTCAATACGATGCCAATATAAACAAGGTCTTCTGTCGGCTCTGTACATTAATGCCGACCTATGCTGACAGGAAGTGAAGAGTAGACAATATAAATGTATTGGCTTTAGGGAAATGTCCCAGCAGTTTAGGATAATGAAGGATCTAATCTATAGCCATTACATGTCTAACTCCTAATGACAGGAAGGCAGAAAGTGCATTATACAAATAATAATACTCATAATAATAGCAGACATTTTTTAACAATGACCACAATATCATTATTTTAATAAACCAAATATGAACAAATGAGGAAGAACTGATTGTTCAAATGTTGTAGTACAAGTAGTAATGTATAAATTACTATTGCAACAAATGTGTTAATTTTCTTCATTATTTGTCGATATTTTTTTTTTGGACGAATGCTTCGGGCCAGTGGTTACAATGGTGGGGCCAGTGACAATACAATTCCACCGGCCCGGAGGGCCAGTGGCTTTTTACCCTTAATGTCTAGCCCTGATTTAGTCCATTTTATGGTTTCAGAAATCAGTGACAATGTTGATCAGTGTATCCCAGAGCCCCAGATGACGTCCTCAATTATCCACATCATATTCACTGTAATAAACAAACTCATTAATCTAAATGATATAGTAGGCATTTAATTTAATAGTTGACAACTAATCAATAATTAATTTAATGTTTGCAGCTCTAATTCCCACATCGGGACATTTGATTCACACGTTCATAACAGCACAGATGATAAAATATGACATTTTAAATAGTTGGCTAATTGATGAGGTCAGGTTCATCCCAGAAAATAAAAACAATTAGTATGTAATAGACTGTATGTTGTGTTCTGCATTCAGCACATCATGAGATGGATCTGTTCTGTGGCCAATTTAATCCTCAGCAGCACTGAATCTTTATCAAGTCAGCATGTTCAAACAGAGAGCTGAAGGCTGGAGG